>OZ037755.1:2990000-3406283 GCA_964035475.1 Salix caprea | reverse complement strand
CCCGCAGGATTTATCAACGAATCCATGAAACTCTGCATGTAAACAGTTCTTGAATACTCCTTCCATGGCCTCCCAAGATATGTCTGGACCTTGCTACTGCTCGAAGCCAAGTCGTCGGCAGCTTTAATATTACAATTGTGTAAAGAGGTGCCTGTGTTTTGGTTCGGATCTTTTCTACCTTGGGCGGTGATTGCATTGAATTGGCCGCTCATAGGTAGCCGAGGATACAAATTGCAATTCTGGAAAACAACGGCAGCATTGCCAAATATAAAATCCACAGTTCCATAGATATCACACTCCCTGTAGAATTGTCTCAGAGAATGGGTGTATAGTGTATCCTGGTACCCTTCAAAGCTGCAGCTATAAAATGTGGAAAAATCAGATCCACTTCGAAGAGCTACTGCTTGATGTTTGACTGCCCCAGCTGTGTTGCGGAAAGTTATGTTCACTGCAACAAAGTTTCGTGCCACTACAGCTGCAAAACGGATCACAAATCTGATTAATTAGCTGGTTTTTGTTTGAAATATTATGAAATTTTGCGAGTCTATTCAAGCTCTTACCAAATGTAGCAGAATTGAAAGTAGTCCACCCATCAACAACACTACGATTCCCAGTAATCACCGTCTGATTTATGCCATCTCCAACCATCATCAAATACCTCTTGTTCTTCGCAATGGACACGTACTCTTCATAAATGCCAGCGGTGACGTAAATCATGAAGTAGCCATTGCTGCCGTCGGTGTTATTTGGAGCTGCAGCGATCGCGTCATTGATGGTTGTGAAATTCCCTTCTCCGTCCTGTCGCACTGTCACTATATCACTAACCCCTACATCGGTATTCGCTGCCTGGAGAAGCTTTCTTGTACTGACTGATTCGTAAACTGCACGGTTCCTGGCAGACATTCTGAATGGCAATTGCCCATGTCTGAATGAAAACTGCTTGCTTTTAGGCTGCCATGTGACCCCTTTCTTCATTTTTGGAACCCAACCCTTGGTGAAAAAAGCTAGAGAAACACTGTAAAGTTTTGCGTCATCAGACAAAGGCACGGAGAGACCGTTCCTCACACTCCAAGCAGAAGATGTTGCCTTCAGGCCATCTAAACAGGTCTCCTGGTTTGTTATAATGGCGCTCAGCAAAGTCTGTGCATCATCAGCTTTCATAGCGGGCAAGATTTTACTACTAGCATTGACAGTTTGAAAGGAGTTGAGCAAAAACTCTATGTTTAAGCTAGCAAGAAACTGGCAATCCTCGAGAGCCCGAACTGCAGTGATAGACAAAGTGGAGCGGCGTAAGAGATATGTATCAACCAGGTTCAAAAGTTTACGGGACTGTGCTAGAGATTTGCGGACGCAAACTCGGGCAGATTCATAGACATTGCTAGACTGGTTAGGGAGAACAGATTTGCAGTAGGAAGGGTAAAGGGTATCGTTGCAAAGGGTTCCAGGGCTGACAGGAATACTTGGAGAGACACTTGCTAGGGATGGAGAGAAGAAGAGAGGAAGAAGAACAGCAGCAGCCATTGCTAGTACAGAAATGAGCTTCGAAGCCATTATTTTTCTGAAAAATGGGGAACTACAAGTAGCTAGGTTGAGGAAATTGTGTAGATGGGCTCGCTTTATTTATAGAGGACTGGGAATTACGTGGATTACGATAGGATTCGTATTACACTAGGATTTTTAGCCATATTTGTCTTGTATATATGCAGACAATCTTGTATCTTACGAAGTCAATTTTCCTGACTTTCTGAAAAACGCGTAGGTCTCCTATGCTTCCTCAAGGATACATTTTCTGAATATTTTTTAATTTTTCCATGGACATATATAATGCTGTTATCCATGCAGGTTAGAACAGGAGTATTCTGATTAAACGTAGTCTATCCGTAATTCGGTGCCAGTCGTTCTTCAACCATGCGGCTAAGTCTTTAGTCAGCTGGAATTAATTTTTATTACCACCTCGTTGAAACTAGAATGAGTTACCGTGGATACAATGAGAAGAATCCGAGTGTCCAATTACTCTTCATTCAAGGAAGGTAGCGATCAAATTGTAAACAAAAGTAATGGGAGGGAGTAAATTGTCAAAGAATTGATTTGTTTTCTTTCTCCTTGAAGTCAAATCATTGGTTTAGTCTGTCTTATAGTTGCGATGATGAAGCTGTTTGAGAAAGAAGGGTACTAGATTTAGACCCAAAAAACAAAAAGTCTTTGGCAATTTAGATTTTTAGGAGATCTGGCCCCAGAAAACACCAGTTAATGACTGTGTTGATTGCTTTAAGGGTTGGATTATGCAAACTTAACCTCACATTAGGTCTTCAAATCCAACGGGAGATAATAAAAGAGTATATATTTTTTTTAATATTTAAAATTTGGATGATTATTTAAGATAGAATTATAGAAAAGATCTTAATATGTAAAAACAAACAACTAGACAGTATTCTCTTTCTCTTTCTCTATCTATATGTATCTTATTTGCTACCACTCTACTCATCGAAAAGAAATTTTTTATGGTGATTTAATGTTTATGTATAAAAATGAATCACCTTAGTTTTATTCAATTTTTTTTTTAATTTTACCTTCTGTTTTTTTTTTAAAAAAAAATATGTTCTTTAAAATGCTCATGTCTTAATGTTAAAAAAATATCATCTTAATTTATATATTTTATTTTTAAGTCAAGCCACACTATTATCGATCATCCATGTTGTTTTTGAACTTGTCATGTTAACTGGGTCATCTATAATCAATTTCCATACGGGATAATTTTAAATTTGGGCTAAGAAAAGAGTTGGATTGAAGGTTTTGAAGCTTGACCTACAAGATCGTGTTAAATAACAATGATAAATAATATTATTTTTTAAAATAACAAATCTTCTATAAAATAAAAGTGCTCACAAAAGTCATTCTAGCTACATAACAACAATTTTCCACTCATCAACTTCATGATCGAATGACACAACACCTAACTTCACTAAATGCATCATTTAGTGTGCTCCAACTCCTTAAATAAATAAAGTAAAATGATATGCAAAAATATAGGCAAAAGAATACTTATGCTATAACCTTTTAAATGATTTATTCTCTGTATATAAAGTGATCTCCAACTAGACATTTTAGATATGAGCTCTAATGGTAAAACATTAGAGCCTTAACAAGTTCTGACATAAAAATAGCTATTCCCATCGATTTTCATCCAAATCTCACTCGTGTACTCATAAAAAAAGCCCAACACAAGATAATATCAATAACAAAACAAGATTCTAAGGAGTTCACCACCATATAAGTGATACATTCATCACTTTATCATTAAATGTTGAACACACATATCTCTCTAAGGATTACATTTCTATCAACGACAAGATAAACAACTATAATGGACTTATAAATAAAAAAAGATATATAAAACATACAAAACATACTGAAGCTTGTAACAAAAAATAACTATAATTTATGAATAATCTATTCGATAACATCTTATGAATTTTCTCAGTATGATACCATAACCTATAACCTAACTCTATTTTTAAATTTTATCGTTATTCCAAATTCATACCTTGCTTTAGTACAAGAATAATGGCCAAAAAGAGCATAACAAAGCTCTTTATCATAACCTAATTTATGATCTCCTAGAATTATTTTATATAAAATATATATTTTTGTTTTTTATTAAAAAAATCCAAGAAAAAATAGAATTTAAAATCCAAAAATATTTTCAGGGTTAATGAGATAAGCTTTTAGGCTATAATAGGTCAAAGTGTCTAGAGAATAATCATATTGGGATATTTTGACTAGATAGGACAAAGATAGACATAATTTAAAACAAAGTGAAAGGTTGGGATATGACTTGACCAAAATCAGAAGAATTAATTAAGTTTAAAGACTTAATTAAATTTCTAATGGGTTTTTTTGACTCAATTAACGAACCAATTCAAGAAAACTTAGGTTTGAATGCCTAATTCAGATCATTCTATAATAATTAGAAAAATAGAACCCGATTAAAACTTTGAAGAGCCAAATTAGTGGGTAATTGAAAGAAATTTAAAGTTTAAAAGATAATTAATAACATATTTGTTGGTCTTCAAAACAAAGGATTAAGGTGCAAAAGATGTGAAGATACATGGACTACAATCAAATGAAGGGTCAATTTGAGATAAATTGAAAGTTTGAGGAGAATGAGGGTCAAATTGCATATTTTGAAAACCAAGAACTAATTTTAAAAAAAAACACACAAATTAAAGGTCAAATTGCATAGTATGATGAATTTCAATGTATTAACTTATATTATAATATATTCCTAAATATAAAAAGAAACAAAAACATAAAAAAAAAAAATGTTCGGGCTTTGGAATGGCTAGGCGTGACCATGTATGAACATCCTCATTCTACTAACAATTAGCAAAATCTCACAAGTGTCATCAATCTCTTACTAGCCATGGGGCACCCGAAAGAAGAATTAAGGCATCCATATGTGATCTAATGACATTTCCAATGTTCAAGACCACACCTCTAACCATTACATACACTAAGATATTGGTTGTCATTAAGAAAAAATAAACCATGCAACATTCCCCATCTATAAAAAGTGAAGCATAAACAATGAATCTGCTTGTTTGAATAGCCTATCTATTTGAATAGCCTTGCCTTGCGATGGACCTTCACCTAAGGTAACGACCTGTTTTCTAAAGTGTGGGCCTTATCCCGATAACAAATTGTTGATCAAATCTTGATCCCACACAAACTTCTAGAGAGCTCAGTGTTGGCATACCACAATATAGTGTTATGACCTCTCAAAGGTTAATGCAACGCTTATGTCAATGACTATATAGATATGAGACGTGTCTTTTCAGTACAACACCGATCTTTCTCACTAATCTCTCGTGTACATCAACTTTTAGTATGTTTTCAAACTCACACTCCACAATTTTTTTTTTTTGCGACCGATATTAATAAATACCTCGGTTCACTAAGTAACAAGATACATGACCTCACAAGAACACAACACAACACAAAACATGACTATAACAACAACAAAATACACTCTTTTATATTTTTATTCTCGTTATTGTGCTTTCCTTTCCACTTATAATTCATTGACTCGGGTATGGAAAGGTGCCTTACTTTGATAGAAAGCTTCTTTTTTTTTTTTTCATAAGGACATGCAATCACCAAGTCTAAGCACCTCCGTTCACGGCGCATACATGAAAAGTTGAATTCCATTCTGATTTTTTTATGGATTCATACAGTTTTTTCTTTCTTCCAGTAGAAATAAATAATAAAATGATCTAGTTCAGCCCCTGTCAGGCAATCAATTGTCTTGAAAAACACGTCAATAAAACTTTCCACGTTGACGAAGATGACTGACTGCTTGTAATGTGTAGTTTCAACCTGCTGGTGGCCACTTGAAAATGAAAAAAAAAATAAAATAAAAAAAAAGATTCCACGCTTGCTAGCTGTTGACAGAAACTTGACAAGTCATTTTATTGATCTGAGTCATGCGATGGAGGTTGGTCAGTACAAGTCAACACTTTGACACGGAAACCAAGATTAAAGACAAAAGCTTTCCCTAACATTATTTAGGCAAGTGGAGTATATATTCAATGAAGGTGTACAAATTGGGTATACCATTCCATTTCCAAATGCCAACATCGACAAAAATATTTGACTGGCTGAGAACATCGTACAAACGCGTGAAAGTTTCCTAGTGAAATAATCTTAAACCTAACCCCCCATGCACCGCCCATACGACTCAACTAGTGAGTCTTCTGGCACATTAAAAAATAATAAAATAACACATTTCAAAAAATATTTAGATAAATAATGCAATTCAGAAAATCTTTTATAATATGTGGGTTGTAAGTGTCACATGTGATTCATTTAAATTGCAAAATTATTGAACATAAGATTTAATAAAGAGAGAGGGGGGAGAGAGAAGAAACACATCTCAAAAGCAGACTCGAACTTTGATAATGACACCACAAGTATCATTATAAAGATATCAATGACATAAATTCAATGAAACACATCTCAAAAACAGACTCGAACTTTGATAATGACACCACAAGTACCATTATAAAGATATCAATGACATAAATTCAATGAAACCAATGAAGTTCACCAACATTGTATAGAGTGCGTCATACGAGTCATTCAAAAGTATCAGGGCTCACTCAATTTTGGACAACTCGTATGACCTACACTAGTCATTATTGGTGACGTTCCGTGGTGTAGATAGATTCGTCTCATTAAGATCTTTTATATTATAGAGTGGTATCATCTTTGGAACTTCCACTCTCCTTTCTCATAAAAATTTATAGGTCAGTTAAGATAGTTAGACGAGTATTGGTTCCTATAATCACTTGATCAAATATGATTTAATATAATCAAAAAAGAAAAAAAAAAGTGTAAATTGGACAATTGAATATTAATAATGGTGTTATATTGTTGACTTGGAAAAACAGGTGTTCAAAATGTATCTTAAGACATGCTGCCTAATTAATCAGCAAAGTCAAAGATCGAGTACCAGCTACGGGTGACTGGAAGTCTGGAAGTCTTAATTCAAATTTCAAACAAATTGTCTGGCCATGGATTTTGATCAAGGCTGGCGGTGTTCCAATATTACTCGGTTCCGGTTGGCTTGAGCCCATAAACCACCGATTTCGATGACTTGCAGAAATCCTAATTTTTATTTATTTCAACTAAGCAATTGCCTCATTTATTTTATTTTATTTTACTTCGATGTGTTAGAGAATAATATAAATCATATTCTAGGGCCTCACTTACAAACTTAAGTGAGATGGTTCCTTAACATGGTATCAGAGCCTTGTTGACCCAGCGGTTACAAGTTCGAATCTCACCATCCCTATTCTATTTGATAAAAACCAAGCACAAGGTGATGTGGACATGTGCAAGTTTCAAGCCCAAAGAGTTTTCACTTGAAAGAATGTGTTAGAGAATAATATAAATCATATTATGTGACCTCACTTACAAATTTAAGCTTTTAGATGAGATTGTTCCTTAACATACTCGCAGAAATCCATGGAATTGAACCATTTGCTGTAAGAGGCCATAGCAGCCCGAAGCCGGGGTCTGGAAAATACGACTATATGTAGCAGTTAGGTCCTTTTCATGATCCTGTCACATGGGGGTCAATTGTTTTCGAGTTCAGTAGAATTGAAACGTTAATTCATGGAGCTCTGAATTATTTTCATTTATCTCATATCATTTCTTTTTTAAAAAGTAAAAATAGAATGCTAGCTAATTGGGCCATCAGCATGTTGATATCTATTTAAATTAGAAATTTTAAATAACGTTTTACACGCACATGAATTAAATCAAGATTGGAATTTCTTTTCAAATATGATTATCTATCAGTGGTCATTCCATCAATAATTCTATCGCTAATAATATCACGTTATCGTATTTTTTAATTTTTTAATTTGCACTATAATTTCTTTGTTATATTTATTATTGATATTTATTGACAGAAATGTTTTGTTGGTAATAGTGTCTGTAAAAATAAAAAGAAATTATCTTTTCTTTTCTTTAATTCTTTCCCTTGATTCTCTCTCCTTCTTATATCTTGATTTCTCTTATAGTGTAAGTATTTAGTCGTTGTTAATGAACCATCTCACCTAAAAACTTAAGCTATTAGGTGAGGTCCTAAAATATTATTTATATTACTCTTTAATATACTCTCTCAAATGAAAGTCTTTTGGGCTTGAAATTTGCACAGACTCATATTACTTTGTGCTTGATTTTTATCAAATAAAATGAGAATGGTGAGATTCGAACTTGTGATCGTTGGATCAACAAGGCTCTGATACTATGTTAAGGAACCATCTCACCTAAAAATTTAAGCTATCAGGTGAGACCCAAGAATATGATTTATATTACTCTCTAACAGTAGTTACAATATTACCACCTCATGCATCACATGGAATAACAAAAATTAAAAAAGAAAGAAAAATAACTTATGCATAACAAGATTTAAAAAGAAGAGTTATTTTGAAGTATCAATCTTCCATAAGATTTATGCAATACACAAATATTGAATTAAGATTGCAACTTATATTTCAATTGTGTTATAATTTAAAATTTTCTATAGGCTTTTTCATTTGAAAATTGAATAAGCAAATTACTCTCAAAGTGTCTTTGTAAATTCTATTTTTTTTTCTATTAAAAAAAACTAAGAAAAACTCATCATTACTTTTTATTTTGGATTCTTTTGTGTAATTCTTAACTAAAAGAACATTGGATTTCAAATTTAAGCATTAAATCTAGTATGAATGAAAATATTACAACTTCATATTTAAATTTTGGATTTATATTTTGGGCTATCCTTATAATTCTAATTTTTTTTATTGGAAACTTATAAAGATATCATTTTAATATAAGTTTAAAATTTGAACTCAAATATATATGTAGAAAAATAGTTATAAACTTGAGAAGTAATCAAATAACTTGAATACTTTGAATTTAAAAGGGAACTTAACAATTCAAGTTCACATAACTTATATTCATATTGTGATTCTTGATTTGATTATAATCACATATTAGAAATTTTGACAAGAGAAAATGGATTGATATAATTTTGTAAATTTAGGTTTTTTTTTATGAAAACTACAAACTTTATGAATTACAAGCCTATTGATTATCTTCTTATAAGTTAACAACTTCTATAAGCTATATACCTACAAGTTATCTGCCTATGGGAATACAAGCCTTTTCATAGAGAAATTTTAAAATTCTTGTAAATTTGGTTCAATTGTATAGCAATCATTGTTGTTGTTGACTTATTGAATTATTATTGTTGTTATTGATTTATTGACACCCGGGGCAAGGTCTTATAAGTCGCTAAAACATTCCTTGTAGGTTGTTAGTGGTGTATTATTATGGTATTTATTTTTTTACATGCATGTCAAAATTATTATAATATTATATTTTTAAAATTAAAACTTGATTTTATGTTTATGATAAGATATTCTCTAATATATATATATATATATATATATATATATATAATGATTGTGTTCATAAGATGGGTTATAAAAAGAGATACATTTTATATCCTGATTTCAAATCATCAATACTTGTTTTAATTGCTTTTAGTTTTTATTAAATAAACATATAACAAAAAAAGCTTTATTTGTTTGTAGAAAAAAATCATTAATATGAAAATGATAAAATACACTAGATGTTTTTTTTTTTTTGCTTCAATGGAATTTAAATTTTTAACTCTTCTTAATTTACATCTACCTATCTCACCTTCTTAACTTAACTTTTGATTAATGTTAATGACTTTTCTAACATTTATTGATGCATATAAATCCTATTTTTTTTTTATTCAAAACATGTATCAAATTTGAAATTCACAATAAAAGAATATATATTTAAAAAATATTGATGACGTGTACAACTTTTTTTTACATTAAAACCAAAATTAAATTCAAAATATGACTGAATAGATTAATACTAAAGGTTAGAAAACTTATTAATGTATTTAGTAATATATGATAGCCAAACCTAAAATAAATAAGAGCCTTGGCTTCTTTTTTTTAAATCTAAGTCAATAATAATGTCAAAGTCATTAAGCATCATAACCAATAAATCAAGCTTCCCCTACCATTTCTCTAGCACCACATACACCTTATAAGCCATACCTATTATCTAATATGTTTTAACATTCACTACTTTCATCGTCGTCTAGCTATTTACTCAAGCACAATCTAAGTTGAGTTGTCAATTTGTTGGCAACTAATTTATTCATACCACCAAAATCCAATATGACAACAATATCTCTTTCATTAACTCTAATTTTAACATAAATAAAAGTTTCTAAAAAACCTGACTTACCATGATGTAGTGCATCAATTCGCTCTAAATCAGTATTGAGAAGGCTAAATTCCACACAAGTGTTAAGTTGACATCCATGACTATTTTCTCATGTTCATTGTCATCCACAAGAATTGCATTTAGTTTTTCCTTTTTTGGACACTCACTCGTATAGTATAGTCCACCATAAATTAAGCAACTTGTGTTTAGTTTGAGTTTTTACCAAGCATATCAACTTCCAAGCCTTTTCCCTTATCTTGGATTGCAAGGGGATAAAAAAAAACAAAGTCATCTTACATCATTGTCATAACTCATTTAAGAGTTACCCTTAAAATTTACTCAAAATAAAAAAAAATCAAATCAAATCAAAAGGGCTAACATGGTGGGATAATAAAGTTGAAATTTTTTGAATAGATTCGAGAGACCGATTGTACTCCTATTATTGGACAAGTTTACATAAAAATTAAGTCTAAGAGCATAATTAAATTTTAATAGTGCATTTTGATTTAATAAGGGGTCAAATTAAAGTTTAATTATGTTTAAGAATTAGTTTGGGTCCAATAGAAAGATTTAATTAAGCATAATGACATAATTATACTTTAAATTGATCAAATTAATTTTATTAGAGGCTTATTTGGTGATAAACTAAGTTTGGGAGCCTAATTTAGGCTTAATTTAGAAGATTGAATGTTTAGAGACCAAATTTATTTATTTTTCCAAGTTAATTGGTTGAAATTAAAGGTAATTTTCAAGAAATCAATGTTTTGGGATCAATTAGGGGTACAATTAAATAAATATATAGCCAAGGACTATTTTGTGAGATACATTGAACTATAAGAATGCGTTCATGACTTATTTTACTTGATGCCCACCATCGTTTTTATTTTATTTGAAGGACTTGGGTTGGGTCCAACCCATATATTTTGGGTCAAACTTAGCCCAACCCAATTTGATATTATATTATACAATAATATTATATAATATTTAAATAATATATTTTTTAAAAAAGAAAAAAATAGGAATTTAAAAAAAAAAGTGATTTTATAACATATTTTCCCAATAATTTTGCATCATTCCAAGGTCATCATTTCAAGCCTTGGACTTACACTGTAAGTTTCAATCTAGGTATTAAAAATATTAGGTTTTCTTCAAAATTTGAGCAAAAAAAAAATTCAAGGGTCATTTCAATATTTTATGATTTCATCGCATGTGTTTCCCAACAATGCTTTTTCAATATCGATTTGTAGACTTACATTGTATCATACAAACTCGACATAAAAAAATTATTTTTTTGTGAAATTTCCAAAAAAAATCTTTATTTGAAAAATAAAAATTCTTTTTTTTCTTGCGTACGGTCGCATCCTAAAAATGTTCTGAGCATATTTTCACAAAAACAAAAAAAATACATCTTTTCTCATGTTTTAAAATAAAAAATAAGATATCATATTCAATTTATGATTATTCGTTAGAGTTTAGACAAAATATCAAAAATCTTTTATTGGTCATTATGTTCATTAAATTTATATTTAAAAAAAAAAACTTTTTGTACAATTAAATATATATAATTTTTAATTTTTTCCATCAAGATTTCAGCATTTAACTAATTAAGAATTTAACTTCTAACAAAAATCTAAAATTTAAGAAATCTTGAATAAAAAACTCGACTTATTAGCAAATTGAGATCATCCCTATTTTTCAATTTGCAGTCCCAAAGCTGCCTGGTGCAAATGTCCGTTCCCATGTTCAAAACATTGCATGTGGTGGGCCTTTTCATGCCTTCCAACAGTTTATTGCTCTTCCTTTCCCGCCATTTTATATTATAGTTTATGCTATCCTAGAGCAAGATATTTCTGATGTCTCATCGTTGGAGCTTCTGCACCTGCAAGGTCTCGAATTTTGTATGGGTAGTTTCCTGCCTCTTTAAAATAATGGTTTGGAGGGGTCCAGCTTCACTGCATGCTGGGCTCTTCTGGCTCGGTTGGCACTGGGCCTGGGCCTGGCACGCGTGGGTAGCCCTCTGATCCTGTGTGGTTAGGCTGCTAACGTGCAAGAATTCAAGTAAACAAATTTAACTCATTGTCAATATATTTATAGCAAATTGAAAAACCCTAAGAATTTATGATGTACATGTACATGTATCTTATAAACAAATTTATATTTACGATCAATAAATTCACAATCAAAGATACATAAAAATATTTAGAAGAAATTTTTTACAAGGTGTCGAGTACCTACCTGAAAATTATGAAAGAGAAGTAACCATTTACTAAGATTTTTCTTCTAAAATGTCCCATATATCTCAAACGAAGGTTCATTGTTAATACTCTAAATTCAACTCAAAATCATCATTTCATTTCAAGTTCTTACAAATCATTATTTCTTTATGATTCATACATTTAAGGCTATCTTTATATTTTTTTATCGTTCAAATACTTATATTTTTTTATGTTCTTTAACTAATATGAAAGTTAGTCATATTAACATATTCAATTATTCATTTTATAAGCATTGTTTATGACTTTTTTAGAGGTCATTAAACCCGATTTCAGCCTTAAGGTTCCCTAAACCTCACATTTTGCAATTTACAAAATATTTCCAATAAAGTGCTCCTTCAAACTCTTCTCAATTTTTACATTATATTTGGATCCATACTCTAGTCTCATTTGAAACATAACACCCTAACCTGCAATTTCTATAAAGCATCTTATTTCCAATTCATTAATTTTCAAATCTTAAAGTTCAGATCAACATTGGACAACAATTATGTTCGGTAACACACAACTTAACATATTCTCAAATTGTTGTGCATACATGGAGTTATACAACTCCAAATCTATTCAGTCCAGTTTCATTTGAAATGTAACACTTTTAAATATAACTTTTATGGAATAACTTATCTTAAACTCGGTCATTTTCAAATCTTAAATCTCATATAAATATTAAATAATAAATTCGTCAAGCAAAAGACAATATGTTCCTTCTTCTGTTTTTAGGTCATATCCGAGTTTATATAACTCAAATTTAAGTGAGGCCAGTCGTGTTGAAAATATAACATCCATACCTATAACTTATGTCAAGAAACAAATATTAAATTTTATCATTTGGGTGTCCTAACCTTAGCTGGAAGTTGGGTGACTAAACTGTTCAATCCCAGTATATATAGATTTAACAACAGAAGCTTTATAAAGGCTTAAGTGTATCCTAACCAAATAGTTAATAATCAAATCCAAACAGTGAAGTTAACCTTAATTATGTCATGTAATACATATCTAAATATAGGAGTCTTTTAACATATGGATCTCCATAGATCGAAAATCAAACTAAATTAACCCGCAACTTGATAATATGTTGTTCACCAATGAACGACTTCTTGTTGGCATCTCTGACAAAAATCTCCACAATTCTAAATGTGGGATGTATAAATATGACCAACATATTCCAAATGTATAAAGATCCAATAGTGTAATAAGGCAAACATGTCTGATGGCTATAACTAATCTGCAAACAATTATTTTCTTAAAATGTTGGGCAAAATTTATCAAATGGATTGTGATATTTCAAATCAAGATGGTCAAATATTAAAGGATGGTGAGGCGTATAACATATCAAAAACACAGACAAATCTAATGGTGTAATATCAATATATATCTATCAATAATTCATTCCTTTACTAACTTTTTTGCAGCTCCTCCTTTAGAGGAGAAGAATAGAGTGTTTATATAGTGTGATATTTTTCAAAATTATATTTTGGCCCAAAAAAGTTGTTATTTTTTTTGTCCCTATTTTTATTTTATATTTTACAATATAAATATCTATAAGCTATCAAGCAAACAATCCCAACCCAAAAGCTCACTTTTTCTTCATCTCTAACCTTTAAGCATGTCTTTCCCAATATCATCTCTTTAAACACACACAGCACAACTTTTAATACTTTAATTTTCTTACAATTTTTCGAACTTAAACACTATATAGTTTTCAAAATCAAATTAAGTTTTTTTGTTTGTAGATATTCATGAAATCCAAGTCTAGCAATTTCAATCTCCTAACCCATTGTGTCTTGAAGAAACATTGATCTTACGAGGTCTTTCGTTAGCCTTATTAGTTATTGACTTGATTCATTAATTTGATCATTGTGTCATCAATGAAATATTTAAGTTAATGGGTGAATTACATATAATACATACAGAATATGTGATAGTAGATTGTTGTAAGAAACTATTATTGATCTCATGTACTATTTCATTTTAATGGTCCTAAGCTTTTTCATTCATTCATTTTTCTTGTTTTCTTTTACTCTTAAACTCTTAGGGAATTTCCAAGAGATGTGCTAAATAGAAAGCATAATTTCTTTTACCATTGATTTTGCTTTACAATGCTTATTTTACATGCTCTAAGGAGAATGCTAAAAAAATAAATATACAAAAATACATTTTTCTTATAAAAATATTATTCCTACATATCTTGCGAAAAATACCAAAACCTTACAAACCCCTATTCATTTCAATAGTTTTTTTCTTTGATTCTTTTTAAATCTATGTTTTTTCAGTTGTTTTATATGAAATTATTCTAGTCTCATTGTCACAAATTTGGCGAGTTCACAGGAATTTACTTGGGTGAGTTTTTTATTTTCTTTTATTCTTTGAGTGTTTTTCAATTTCATCTTTTAATATTGGATTAGTTAAGAATTGTTCATGTGTTTTTTAGTCTTGCAAAGTCAATCATATCCTATTGAATTGTTAAAATAATTCTATATCAAACATATTAATATACAATCGACTCTTCTACATGGTCCCATGGAGTGCACGTAAAACAAAAACTATATTTATACTCTTTAAAAAATTATATTATGAATTTGAGTTTCCTAAATAGCACCGGCTGAGTTTCTTTCATTGATAAAAGAAATTAAATTTTAGATATAAAAAAGAGAAAATCAAAAGAAGACAAATAGTTTTTGCTCTTAAATGAAATTTCGTACTAGTCTTTTCCATTTGGTCCAGCCCAAACGCAATAAACTCCCCTTTCATGCTGTCCATGTGAAGTCCACAAAGAAAGATATACCCTTTACTCCACCTAATTTTAAGACGCTTCTCTAATCCATTTCCCTTCCAGTCTGAAGTTAGCATCCATTCTTTCAGACACCATGAATGCTTCCAGAGGAAGAACTAAACGCTTGCTCATTCTCTTGCCCATTTCAATCCTTGTCGTAACTCTACTCTCCTTCAAAAGTCCTGCTACATTTAGCTCAGAAACCATAGAAATCCCACGATTACACATCAACAAACACATCCAAATCGCCCACTCAGCATGTAAAGGCACACTGTACCCTGAACTTTGCGTCTCAACTCTTGTATCTCTCCCAGATCTCGCCTCCAAGTCTCTTCCAGAATTTATCTCTGCAACCTTAAACAAAACGATGTACGAGGTTAGAACGGCCTTCGCAGGCTGCAATGCCATCAGAAACAAGTCCAAGCTAGGACCTCTTGAAAAGATCGCTCTCAAAGACTGTATCGAGCTCTTCGATGACACCATTGCCGAGCTCCAATCAGCCCTCTCCGACCTCCTCCCGAGAAAAACAACCTCAAAGCATTACCACGACTTACAAACTTTATTGAGTGGTGCCATGACGAACCAGTACACCTGCCTTGATGGGTTTGCTCGTAGCAATGGAAAAGTTAGGAATTCAATCAAGAAAGGCCTGCATAACATATCTCACCACGTAAGTAACTCCTTAGCCATGCTCAAGAAAATCCCTGGGGTTAACACTCATAAGTCCGAGGTTTTCCCTGAGTATGGTAACGTTAAACATGGGTTTCCATCCTGGTTGTCATCCAAAGATCGAAAGCTATTGCAGGCTTCCTCCAACGCCACCAAATTTGATTTAATAGTTGCTAAAGACGGTGCAGGAAACTTTTCTACCATTAGCGAAGCAGTGAGAGCAGCTCCAAACTCGAGCGCTACAAGGTGCGTACACATTGTTTTTTATACCATTTCCCCTGATCTCTGTGAAAATGAATTATAAAGACGACATTGGTTTTGTGTTGCGTAGGTTTGTGATATATATAAAGGCCGGGGCATATTTTGAGAACGTAGAGGTGGAGAGAAAGAAGACGATGCTAATGTTCATCGGGGATGGCATCGGAAAGACTGTGGTCAAAGCAAACAGGAGTGTTGTTGATGGATGGACTACTTTCCGGTCAGCCACTGTCGGTGAGTGTAAATCTCCTCTCTTTTTCTTAAGTATTTAAAACTTTTTATGTTCCATATGGTCATTGGAGAGGTAAACGGTGATCATGCACGCCGTTTCGATTCTTTCATGATCTCCTCGTTAATCGTGATCATAAAAAATTCGGCCACTGGGCAACCATGGTGACTGGAAGAGCCACCGTGTATACGTGGGACAGTAAATTATAATTTAGTTTCTTTAATTTTGAAAGAGAATTTAAATTGTTTTCAAAATCAATTAGAAATTGTTTTTTACTAGTGTTGATAAATTGAAATTTAGTTATATTTTGCTTTAAAGATTTTCCTTTTTTTCATTTATCTTTCCATATTATCTACTTATAATTTTTTTTTCCTGTTTTCTATATTTTTTAATTGAATTTCTTCCCATATTGAAATGGATGAAAATGATTCGATTATAAATGGATTTAAAAACGCAGGGATTAAATATAAGTTTCTGAAATATGAGGGCTAATTAAATAAGTTTTGATAAATGAAAGGGGGTAAGTTTATAATTAACGCTAAGCGGGAAATAAAATTTATGGATAATAACTCATGGGACCGCTGCTGTGTCCGAATCACGTGTTGGTTAAAGCGGGCAGATTTTATGGATTATTTTCTTAATTTGTTGGCCGATGGAGTAATTAAAGGTTGTTTGGGAGGGCTTTTTAAAAGTGATTTTGAAAAAAATTAAAAATATTTTATTTTTATTTTTAAATTTAAATTAATAAAATTTAGTGTTTTTAAATCATTTTGATGTGCTGATACTAAAAATAATTTTTAAAAAATAAAAAAAAATATAATTTTAATATATTTTTAAATAAAAAATACTTTAAAAACCACAACTACATTCCGCACTTAATTTCGAGGATCGACGGACCGCGTCGCATCCACTTCTCTACCGCAAAGGGCTAACATCACAAGACTACCGCACTTAATTTCGAGGAACAGTCTAGTGTGTGCGAGCTGTATGTCAGTAGACTATTGCTTTTTAAAATACTTTTTTATTTAAAAATATATTAAATGTTTTTAAAAATATTCATAAAATAACATTAATTCATTTAAAAAAGCTGAAAAAAAGTAGCTGGGTTGTCTCAGTTAAATAACATTAATTCATTTAAAATAATGGTTGTCTCAGTAGACTGTTCCTTGAATCGTTTGGAGATCTCACCCCAGAAGGGACAACTCACTAAGATTGAGCTCTCGAAATTTAATATTTAACTAGAGTTTCTTGTCGTCTTCTTATTCTTGACTCTGAATATATCCCACGAAAGACAGGAGAGATGGTGAAAAAACTGGTACCAACAGTGGTCGGGGGGGACCCGATTGGCTTTGCTTAGATTAAAAGATGTACATGCACCGAAGAAATGCTCATGATTAAAGTAGGTCCATGCTGATTCCGATCGCGAAAATGTAATGAATAATTACATTAAACTAATTAGCATATTGATATGCATTCCAATCAATCGAAGTACATAATGCATTATTAAAGTCTACCGCAGAAAATTTTAAGTCTCGAGTTTGAGTCAAAATATATATATAAGAGTCTAAAATAACTATTATTTTACTTATTCATCTTCATTTACAAAACGTGCTTTTCGTAGATTGAGTTTTTTTAAATCAAAAAATGCAATATTGAAATTAATTACAGCCTTCTTGAGCAAAAGCGAACATGGGAAGAACAGCAAAAACCGGTTCTGCACCATAAGACCACTAGATGCTCCATTCTTGTGATTATCTTCAAAATGATTGTCACGTTGTTAACATCTGACATTTGACTTTGCATTATTGGAGTGAAGTAGTTGCTTTTTTTATGAAAAAAATTATTATTATTGCTTTTGCCTTTTTGGACCCTCTTTTGTTATTATGGTGTTTTTCAGCCATCATTGCTTCAGTGGGAGTTTTGACACGTAGATATTTTGTTGAAAAAAAACTTATTTAGAGTGGAATTGATTTCTATTTTATCGATCAATTGGACAAACACGAGGATAAATTTTTAGCGATCTTAATACGCAGCTTTCAGAGGGGGGTCTTGGCGTGTCGTGGGGGGTCCTTGAAACGTGTTTGGCTACTCATTTTTTGTCGGAAAAAGAGCGCTGTCTTTTTGACATTTGCAAAGTTGAAAATTAGGGTCAAATCTTTGATGATTTTCTCTTGTCTTCTAGGGTTTTTTTTATTTCCGAAGTTCTCAGTGAGACCCATCCAATTATGAAACTTTTGCATGATGCATGAGACATGTTTTTTTCTTTTCGTGGACAGAAATTAGATCCATCCAGCACGTATAAATTGCTACCTAAACAAATAAATACTCCTCTACTTTTGTCATTTCATACAAACATGTGCTTAATCATTTGAAAACCTTACACCAACCCCTTTTAATCTGTTTATTGCTGGCAGCGGTGGTGGGAGACGGATTCATCGCCAGGGGGATAACCTTTGAAAACTCAGCAGGGCCAAGTAAACACCAGGCGGTGGCGTTAAGAAGCGGCTCGGATCTCTCGGCGTTTTATCAATGCAGCTTCGTCGGTTACCAGGACACCTTATACGTCCATTCTCTCCGGCAGTTCTACCGCGAGTGTGACATTTACGGCACAATCGACTTCATTTTTGGCAACGCGGCCGTGGTTTTTCAAACCAGCAACCTGTATGCTCGCAAACCAAATTCAAACCAGAAAAACATATTCACGGCCCAAGGTAGAGAAGACCCTAATCAAAACACCGGGATATCAATCCTCAACTGCAAGGTTTCTGCTGCCGCCGATCTAATTCCGGTCAAATCATCGTTCAAAACGTTTTTAGGGCGGCCATGGAAAGAATACTCGAGGACAGTCTTTCTTCTGTCATATATTGATGATCTGGTGGATCCTGCTGGGTGGCTGGAATGGAATGCATCGTTTGCGTTGAGTACCCTTTACTACAGGGAGTACAAGAACAGAGGTCCAGGTTCAAATACAAGTGCGAGGGTGACGTGGCCTGGTTACAGTATCCTCACAAACTCAACTGAGGCCACTCGGTTTACAGTCGGGGCATTTATACAGGGAAGTACCTGGTTGAACTCTACAAGTTTTCCATACTATCTCAATTTGAATTAAGGCACTTGTTTATTTTTGCTTTATTCTTTTCTGAGCGGTATGTAAGAATTTGTTTTTAAAATAAACACTGTTAATGTTCCCATTAATAAAGCACTATTAATATGAGTTCATGTTAATGTACCCTTTATGAGTTCATGTTAATATAAAGCATTATCTTGATTCTAGACCCTAGCTAGTCCTTGATCCTTGGTTTGAGTTTTTTTTTTCTAATCTAATTTAAACTTGGATTTAAATTTATTAAAAAATAATTATTGGGCACATAAATAGTTATTTTTTGTCATCCCATTAATAAAGATTTGAAATATCAACCTTCTTTGACTTTCTTAGCTTGTTTTCGTTGTTTAATAAACTTGCATGCCTTCATATGTATAATCATCATAGTTTTTATATAAAAAATCTATAATAACTATGGTTTGCAAACTAGTTTGTAAGAAGATGGTATCTATAATAAAACAATCAAAAACATTTTCATCTTCTTTACCAAAGCCTTGTAGGGCACCCAACTATTGTTCATACTAAACAAGCTCAAGCAATGCTTGAACTCTAAAACTAAGAGAGGTTTTGTAAATCCATCAAATAGATTGTTAAATATATTGAAATTTTCTTGTTTTAAAACCCTAAAAACATCACATGCACTAAAAAAACATTTTCCAGAATTATGACCACACAAAATAATCCTCACTCATACATCTTAGTTGCATATGTCTTATCCTATCAATACAGAATTTACCATAAAATAAGAATTAATTAGCTTGTAGAACCTTTAATAATATAGAGATCTTAAACCAATCTTGTTTTCAACAAAATAAAGGTATCTTTTTTTTTGGATGCAAGGAAACCCTACTCCCTAGAAAACATATTTTATGGACCTAGATGAGCAAGTAAAACTTCTACAGTCCCAAGTTCTTATAAGGGGTGCATGCCCTGACTCGAACTCGAGATCTACTGTACAGATCGCAAGTCTTTTGCCATTACAACACACGCCCCTAGGGACAAGGCATCCTTGATAACTTCTAAAACTCCACTTGTAACAAAGTTGTTAAAACCACTAGTATATGAAATCAGAATTTTCTTCAATTTTAGGACATGTAGAACACAAGAAAAAGTTCACTTTCCCACCATGCATCTTTACTCAAAAAAATACTATCCTAATTATTTTATAAAAAATATTATTAGCATTATAACTCTATCTTTAATCATATGTGAAAAAACAATCCTTATCAAGACATACATGATATGAACATATATAATTACCATATAAACACTTTATTTTGATTACTATAACTCTAAAGACACCTGAAAACCAAGCTCATAAAAAAAACCACTTCAAACCTAGATAAGCACCAAATGAAAAGTTGTGAAGTAGAATTTAGTTACTATTCTTGGACAATAAATAAGAGGACAATGGGAATATAGAAAACAAAATATAATAGAAGACAAATACAAGATAATATAAAAAAGTTTATTTTACTATGAACATGTGTTACTATTAAACTTTTATATTTTAAATATTATTTTTTATGTTATCTCATATTGAATTGAAAATTAATAATAATATAACCTTAGTTATAAAATTTAGATGAGCCCAGCGGGTTAACTTGTCCAATCTAAGTTTAAGAAGAAAAAAAATTTGACCCAATCTGAATTAATAAAAAACCTGGTCGATTCGCAACCCACTTAGAACCCAAAGGGAAAAAAATGGTCAAAATCCCAAGAAAAAACTCATTGACTTTTTCTTGATTTTTTCTCTTAAAATGACCTCATTTTTACCTTCTTCTTT
This sequence comes from Salix caprea, assembly GCA_964035475.1. NCBI lineage: Eukaryota > Viridiplantae > Streptophyta > Magnoliopsida > Malpighiales > Salicaceae > Salix > Salix caprea. Next base: position 3,385,370 of record OZ037755.1, on the reverse strand, counting down.
TTTTAAGAAAAAAATATGGTTAACTCTCCTTACTTGTGGCTTGAGTTTTTCATGAGTTATTTTTAAAAATTATGATAATAACCTAGTTGGACAATGTTGGAATTAAGAAATTTCTGGACAAATAATTTAGGGGAAAAAAATAATAAACATTGTTTTTGAAGACATGTTTTCGCATGTTTATTTTCTGTTTTGAAATTACAAAAATTCATCTCAAAATAATTTCATTAATAAATTTATTTTATATTTATATTCGTATCTCTTCAATTATACATATTTTTATTTTCATAATCCCTCACTCTTTTAACTCAACATCAGTACATCACCCATATGGGTTAATAAATTAGAGAGAAGATATAGGTTAGCCCAATAATACGAAAGTTAAGGCTCTGACATCTCCTTCCCAATTTCATATGGCTCATAATGCATCATTAAAGAATATGGAGTCCTGGTTATTTTCACTTTTGGATATTACAGCTCAGACATCGGAATGTTCTTTCGAAAGCCCACACGGCGGTGGCACGATCACTGTCAGGCAATATTGTCAGAAGCTGCTGCAATTCCTGAAAGAACAGGAAATCAAGAACTATAAGAAATGAAACATGGAGCTCTCATCGGACAGGAGACAGGCGAAAGGGTTAAGAGTTCGTAGAAGATTCAAACAGCAAGCTATTATCAGCCCAGTTTGACTATTGTTTGCTACGAGCACTCAGGGAGGGAGTCTGCTGATTCTCTGTCGGGGGTTCACCATTCCTTCACCATTCCTAAAATTCAGACAACTCCATTCTTTGCTTGTTCAAATCGATCCTCTACCAGCAGCCACAGGAGCTGCAAAGCAAGAAATTAACTTGAGTATAAGGGGTTGGATACAGATCTCAAACAGAAAAGGTTTTGACCGATAGTCATGTAAGAATACCTATGACCATGTCATTGTTGAGGGAGGAGCAGTTGCTAGCTGCCATGGTTTGGAAGTAGAGCCCCGACATATTTAAAAAAAACATCTCCTTGTTCTTTTGTTTGGCATCATGATACAAGATTCTGCCATCTGCTTCAGCTTGGCTACCTTTGATTCGCGTAGTTTCGTACGATGTTGAAAGAGACAAGGATATTTGTGCAGGTAAGCCGACCTTACTGTCACAAAACAAGAATTTTTTGAATCCATGGGCAATAAGGTAAGGTGTGGCTTATAAGAGTCACGTACCCATTTTCTCATTCGACTCGAGCATAGTTTCTTCTTTCTTTTTATAATAGAAAGCTTTACTGTATCAAAATTTGCCACTTGAGTTCACAGCAGACAGGATTTTGTATTTCCTCCAAGGTGGGCAATATAATCACTTTTTCTTTGGATTTCCTTGGAGATTTAAGCAGGGTTATGTATCAAAGGGTGTACTTTTCACTCTTCATCACCGAAGCCAATCTGTTTCTTAATGGCAATGAAGCTTTGTAGTTCTGTTTCTTGATGGTCATGGAGCTTAAAAGATTGTTTTTTTTTTATAACCGGGGTGTCCGGGTCAGCTTGCGCGTACCATAGCTAAATTCCCGGGCCCACTGCACATCCTGCAAGCCCAATAAACATATAAGGCACCGCGGGGGTGACAGGCGTGCCTGACAAGGCTTGAACCTGGAGTGAAAGGAAGGGAGAAGCCCTTCTTGACCACCAGGCCAAGACCTTGTTGGCGCTTAAAAGATTGTTACTCGATAGTTGTGATGCTTGATGAACCATTTCTCAATGATTGTCACTTTTGATCAACTAACAAATTTGGTGGTTCATAATCTCTTATCAAACATAGTAAGACCTTTTTTTCTTTTCACCCTTAATCTAGGTATATCCTCTAATCTTTTTTTCTTCTCATTTTTTTTTTTTGTATAAACATTATTGGGCTTGTAATCTTGTTACCTATGCTTTTATGTTATTATTGTATTATCATGTTACTTTTTTTCGCCATGCAAATAATCAAATAAGATAACATAGTTTTAAGAAAAGATATGATTGCACTTGCGAGTAATCTCTAAGTTGACTATGTAACTTTATGGATAAAGAATCAAGTTACCATGTAGCTCAAAGTTTTTTTTTTCAATCAATTTTTTTTGTGTGATTGTGCTTAAAATAAATCTTTGTCTACGTACCTTTATGGATAAAGGATTAAGTCATAACATTATTCAACTTTTTTTTTTCATAATTTCAACTTGTACAAGCCAATAACTATATTAGATCTCAATTATAGTATCTCTTTAAGAATTTATCATTCATAGGCCCTGATATGATCCAGACATAATCAATTTCAGACTTTGACGTAAAGTTTTAGACTATACAGTCATATGCTTTTTAGAATATCGTCATATCTAACCATTGGATTGAGCTAAAACTTTACCAAACAATTTTAGATCTATGCTTCTATATAAGAGTGCAATTTTAAAAGCAATTGAAACTCGAGAAGGCCTTGCGATATAAATCATAACAAGCTCTATGAAATTTTGTTGTTCGGTTCCTTTTGGGCAATAAAGATTATTTTAAGTGTATGTTGGATCTTATTTGGTTCATTTTAATGAATATACCAAAGTTGATTTGAGTTAATTAACATGTTGGGATCAAATCAGATTTCTTAGTCTATTTGGAACTTCTTAAGGATGGAAAATTTGTTACTAGCATATCCAGGGTATTAATCTTATATTTTATGCTTTTCTTATTATTTCTTGTATTATTATTAAATATTTAAGTCAATTTTATAAGTTGACTCAACTCAACCCATATATAGAGATCCATAAGGGTTATTTTAAACATTATATAAGTTAATTGTATGCTGCAAAGCTAGCAGTTATGAATTAATACAATAAACTTGTGTTTTGCATGATGTAACATCTTTTCTTTGCTGGGACAAATATCAACTATGACTTATCAAGATATAATTGACCTTGTGACATCATTCGATTCAATTTAATAGTGTTGGTGTATTGAGATATGTTTTTATTATATCACATTCTCAAACTTGATCTTTGGCTTTTTTAGGGAAGTATCATCTTCATTGGAAGTTGCTTAACCATGTGATCAAGAGGTTCGTCTCGGTTGGTATTGGAGCTAGGCTCCAGAATCAAGTTATATCCTTTTTGTTTTCATTATCTTATTTGTTTCATGCTAGTTTCAATTCGTCAGTCTTTTTTTGGGTCAATATTCATTTTTCTTCTTGTGTTTACTATGTTCTATTTAGAGTTAAAAAAAAAAAAGAATGTAGCAATCAAAAAATGTTATTTAGGTGAAGACAAGTCTATAACATGTCTATTTCGCGTTATCATATCAAAACTTATTGCAACTAAATCCAAATTGATATTATGGTTACTTAGCGTGGATTCATACTAAATATAAAGATTCACGTCACTTTGATATCGTTTAGTGCAGGTTTTAAATTTATGTTTTAAAGGGGCTGTTTCGAGTGAATTTTACATCCATTTATCAAATCATCTCGGAATCAATTCAAAATTTATAATTTATTTATCAGGACCTCAATAATTTTTTTTATTAATTTTGATGTCATTTGGATACCGTTTTCATAAAGTTCCATAATCAGGTTTTATTTTGCCTTATGGGTCTGTTTTGCAATTGTATTGACTGACGTTTATAACCTCTAATAAATTTTGTATGGTGTTGTATTGACTGGTGTTCAAAACATGAAGCAATAGTATGACACCACATTTCTTAGTTAATGGAAATTTGTTGCCTGCATGTCTCCTTAAATGGTATCCGCCAAGCATAAAAATCTCTAGCAATGACACAATAAAACACCACAACCAATGACAAACACCAATCTTTTCACCAATTGCAAAACAAGATGCATCAGCTAATTACTTAACTTTTAAAATACCCATAAGATAGCAATTATTCTCTATTATTATTTATAGATTATTTTTCTTTTGCATTTAATGATTTAAATACTCGAGGATTCCCTACTAACCATGAAAATTGAAATCCAGTCTGAAGTTTTCACTACCACAACAAATCTAAAATTATAAAAATAAAGAGAAATGTACTTAGCGCTAGCACTTCATAGTAAGTGGCAGCTTTTTCTTTATAAATACAGAATACAGAGCAAGCGAGGTCCATGCTCTTCACCGCGGCTTGGAGGTTAGTTAGTTGGCTGGTCTGGGTTGTTTTATTTTGGGGTGACAAAAATGGCTTGCGCTAATTTCTCTTTCACACTTCTAGTCCTCTGCTCTTGTTTTGCTACTTCTTTTCTTGTTTGCCATGGCTTTCCCGTCCACCACAAAAACCCACTTCACCACCGCCACCAGCCTCGCTTTGCCAGTCATAACTACAGAGATGCCCTGACCAAATCAATCCTCTTTTTTGAAGGCCAAAGGTCAGGTAAGCTCCCTTCTAGCCAGAGGATGACGTGGAGGAGAGACTCTGGTCTAACAGATGGCTCGACCATGCATGTATGTGTACAAAGATGACTCCTTTTCTCTTCAGCTTTCTTTTTCTTGTTCACATTTATCTAGGTTCACTCATCTTTGATGTTGAAATGACAATGCAGGTGGATTTGGTGGGGGGTTATTATGATGCAGGAGACAATGTGAAGTTTGGGTTCCCGATGGCTTTCACTACAACTATGCTTTCATGGAGTGTTTTAGAGTTCGGTGGGTTGATGAAAGGTGAGCTGCAGAACGCTAGAGGAGCCATTCGTTGGGCAACTGATTACCTCCTCAAAGCTACAGCCCATACAGACACCATCTATGTTCAGGTTTGCTTTCTTGAATCTCTCTGCGCTCTTCAGTTCTATACGCATTGTTTGGAGACACCACAAATAGGCATATTTGCACTTGTTTGGGAAATATGGCTGAGGAAATCAAAATGATGACGTTTGGGGTTTTATTTTCAGGTTGGTGACGCTAATAAGGACCATGCTTGTTGGGAGAGACCAGAAGATATGGATACTCCAAGGAGTGTTTTCAAGGTTGACAAGAATTCACCTGGTTCTGATGTAGCTGCTGAAACTGCTGCTGCTCTCGCCGCTGCGTCTTTGGTGTTTAGAAGATGTGACCCCACTTACGCCAAGCTTTTGCTCAGGAGAGCTATCAGGGTAAGAATGTCTTGTTGCTAGAGCTGAATAGTAAAAACTTCAGTGAATAAAATTTGATGTTCACAAAATGCTGGTACAATTTGTTCCTTGTCTAGGTGTTCCAATTTGCAGATAAATACAGAGGATCCTACAGCTATGGGCTGAAGAAATTTGTTTGCCCTTTCTATTGCTCTTATTCTGGATATGAGGTGAAGCTTCTGCTTTGGAATCCTGCATTACAAGGTTGATTTTTTTTTTTAAAAAAAGCGGTTTATAATACTTAATCTCCTCCCGGGTGTCTAAAAATGGCAGGATGAGCTGTTGTGGGGTGCTGCCTGGCTGCATAAGGCGACCAAGAACCCAACATATCTCAATTACATTCAAGTTAACGGACAGACTCTTGGAGCTGCTCAGTTTGACAACACCTTTGGTTGGGATAACAAGCATGTTGGTGCGAGGATTCTTCTTTCCAAGGTTCCCATTCTCGCTTCTAGTTCTTTGCATGTCAAATATCATCAAGATTATGGTGATTTATCGATTGAGATCTTTAATATCATCAAAATTATGGTCATCAAAATTATGGTGATTTATCGATTGAGATCTTTAATATCATCAAAATTATGGTGATTTATCGGTTGAGGCCTGTAATAATGTCCTTGAATCTCAGGCATTTCTTGTTCAAAAATTGCAATCCCTCCATGACTACAAAGGACATGCAGATAATTTCATCTGTTCTCTCATACCAGGGGCCCCTTACTCTTCAGCCCAATATACACCAGGTCAGGTCCCCGCAGTTCTAATCTTCATCTCCTCAAATGTGGTGCTTTCTTCCTAACCGGCTAGTTTTTTCTTCCCTTTTGTTGATCATCAGGTGGGCTGCTGTTCAAAATGAGTGATAGCAACATGCAGTATGTCACCTCCACCTCATTCTTGCTCTTAACCTATGCCAAGTACTTGACCTCTGCCCGCACGGTTGTGAACTGTGGTGGAACCGCCGTCACGCCGAAGAGGCTACGAGCCATTGCAAAAAAACAGGTACATCAAATGGGTCACAGGATCCATAAAAGCATCCTCGAGGCTATATAGATCTCTTATATTAAAGAGCTTAATAGGATTTTTTTGTAACAACAAATTTTGTCATCAGGTGGACTATCTACTCGGAGACAACCCGCTGAAAATGTCCTACATGGTGGGGTATGGTCCAAGGTATCCACAAAGGATTCACCACAGGGGCTCATCTCTACCGTCCGTCTCTACACACCCAGGAAAGATCCAATGCAGCTCAGGCTTCAGTGTAATGAATTCTCAATCCCCAAACCCCAACGTTCTCGTGGGAGCAATAGTTGGAGGGCCAGACGAACATGACAGATTCCCAGATGAAAGATCAGACTATGAGCAATCTGAACCAGCCACTTACATTAACGCACCCCTAGTAGGAGCATTGTCTTATCTTGCCCACTCTTTCGGCCAGCTCTAAGTCCCAGAAGCATATCTCCACCTTGTTAGGTTTAGGTGTCTGTGTTCCTCGTTTTTAGTGGCTTTGTGTTTTTTTATGTGTCGTAGAACACTTATCTGGATGTCAATGTGGCTAAAGGGGTCAAGAGACCTAAGGCTCGAGCCCCAAATCTTGAAGCACATTGGTCAAACAAGCATACATAACCTTGTTGGTTAGTCGATTAGTGAACCCTCTTCATTTTAGCAGCTCCATCCAACCTATGGAGGGAGAGGCCAAATATGGCCCTAATAGGATTGCTTTTTCGTAGTATTATTATGTCTACTTGTGTGTTTAACTTGCAAGAACTTAAATTCTATAATCTCCCTCTCCTGAGTTTTTTTTGTCGAGAGAGTCGAGCGAGACAAAACTGGACCAGAGTGAGGAAAAGAATGGGACGACAAGGGCTTGGTTGGACCACTAACAAACAGAATTAAAAATGTTAGGAGAGGGGATGTCTTGTCCTTGAAAGTTGAAACTAGAAACTGCCGAGCGAAAAAGCTGGAGGAAAATTAACAATATCAGTGGATAATGTATAGAATGAATATCTTTTCCCTTCGATGGGAGTAATTGACCGTTGAAAGGAGATGAAGGAGATAAATTTTGCAGGAACACGTTATACTGATTTTTGGGGTAGTGGTTCTTGCGGTCAAAAAGATCTGTTCGAGTTGCAGACTTGTCAGATGGTGTCAGGATAACCTATGCTCTTTTTATCTTAGGCAATGCAGACCCATGGCCATGGGAGCAGAGCTTTATCTGGTAACAATGAACAGGCCTAGTGTTGGTTACAAGTTGATTTTTAAAATAACATACTCTTCCACTCTCCAAGGACGTTCAAAATAATTAATGTTGCTTCTTGGAGACTTGCAAGGGTGGACACATAAATTAAAGTATTTTTTTATTTAAAAATATATTTATAATTTTTTAGAAATTATTTTTGATTTTAACACATAAAAAATAATTTAAAAACACTTAAAAAAAATTAATTTAAAAAAAAAAATGCTCGGAGATGGATTAACATGCCAAGTCCTATTCGTTGTCCATTGAAAGCAAAACAGTGCAACTCTCGGGGAGTGAATTTATTTTATACAGAACAGCTAATGGATACACGGCCTTACTTGAAACATTAACCAACATAAGTATGTTGCTGCAATAAAATTTATTTATGTACTGATGGCGCTGCGTCTGATTCGTGGGGCTTCTCTTGGGAAGCAATAGCTTAATGTTGGTCTTCGATTGACAGGGGTACAGTTTTCACCTGGAGATAAAATGAATTCTGAGAAACTATCCAAGATTGCATTGAAGAGCCAAGAGCACAGTTATGTGACCCTTTTCAACTTGCTAGATTGCCAATTAGGCTATCTTAAAAATTATTTGGAAAAGGGTTAAGCACTCACCAGATCACGGAATTTGAGAATGTAGAACATCTCGAGATATCTTCGGGTCTCGCGCCTCTCAAGTTTGGAAACATACTTCCAAAAACCATATACCCCAGCCAATGTCATCAGCCTTTCAGAGTAAATTTTCCATGTGTATCTACAGTGGTATCAGAAGATCTAAATGAGCCTCGGAAAGAAAAAACCAATGGTGCCAAATACAGATCGAGATACCAACCTTTCATTAATCCGTTTAATCCCAGCATCAGATATTTTCTTCCAGTAACTTGGGTCATCCCTACATTTTTCAAAGAAAGCTGCCATAAGTTCAGCAGCCTGATCAGGATAATATGGATCGATATGGAATCCTGATACGCCATTCTCAATAATCTCAGCGGGACCACCATGGCAAGTGGCAAATGTTGGAAGGCTGCAACTCATGGCCTCCACAACAGTGAGTCCAAAGGCTTCATAAAAAGCAGGCTGCAAAAGACACAGGGAGGAGAGGGTTGTGGAGTGAATTATGGTTCCTGAGAAAATCTTAAACATGACGAGAAACCACAGTAGCACTTTATACCTGCACAAAGGCTCCCTTGGTGTCTGCTATGTAGCGATAAAGCTCTCCATTGCGTGCTCGATTCGTTTGGGCTGTTATCCATCGAAATTGTCCATCCAGCTTGTACTCCTTCATAAGTTCATGCATCTTCTCTATCTCCAGAATTTCTTCCCTGTCTTGTGACTTGTTAACATCAATGTAACCAGCCACCACGACAAGGTTCGCCAGCTCCCTCAGTTTGGTATTCTTACCATAGCACTCTACGAATCCTGTCATGTTCTTGACCCGGTCCAGCCTTGCCATGGAAAAAATTATGGGCTTCGACCTATCGGTCAGTGTACCACTGCATCAATATAAATGAACAATCAGATTTCATAAACAAGCCTAAGCCTGGTCTTCATATTCTAAATTTCAAATTATATACTTGAATATGTTCTTTAAGGGCAACACAAGAATAGACTCACATCCGCTCGTCAGTCTGCTCATGATCATATAACATCTGTTCTATTGAACCATGTAGGGCTGTAAGTCTTTTCTGCTTGTCAGAGCAGGGGAAGTAAATATCCATATCAGCCCCAGGCGAGACGATATTGAACTTTGTATCAAATACATTAATGCCATGAACAACCCGATATTGCCCTGGAAGAGTGAAAGCAGAATGGCTCTCGTACTGGCCAACAGTAGTCTTCCTGAAGGAACAGACAAGCATAAATAAGTTAAGCGGTTGTTTGACAGGAATCACTTAAGCATCTAAGCAGAATGATGAAGTTGTTAGAGCAATTTCAGCAAGTGTAATTTCCGAAATAAATCATTTCAAGTGACAGCATATATTCTCATGTTATACCAGCTAAAGGCGGGCTATATAATTTGTTACCTATAACAAATTAACTACCAGCATCAAAGCCAACATCGGTCATTAGTTTAGGACTTGACAAACACATCCTAGACAGAAAGAATATCATAACAGAAATCTCTCACTTACAATATTTGTTGGAAACCTACTTTTCTCATCATATTTTACTTTTCCATATACAGTACGTGATTAAATTATCATCGATAAGCAGACAAAAACCTAAAAGTCTGGTCTTTAACCACCACTTAAAAGAGAAGTGAAGATACATATATCAAAAGGATTAACAAAGTCCCTACCATGATCCATATTCCAAAGTATAACCCAGCATGTAAAAGGTGATGTCCTAGTTCAGATGTCCAAATAAAGAGAACAAGCAATACGTTCCCACTCAAACATCAGCATCCCTTTTACAGCAACCGAAAAATAACTAATGAGATACAACAAGGATACCCTACTTCCTCCACAATTACCCTGTCCCTAAGGCATTCAACTCGAATTGAAATTTGTAGTTTGATTACAGAAATATCATGTTAAGTTAGGACAGTTAAAGACCCAGATGAACATCAAGCACAAAGAAACAGAGTAAAACACAAAATTCATATCTACATGAGGAGGACAATCTCATGGATGTTATATACAATATGTATCACCTCTGAAAACTTTACTGAAAAAAAAAAAAAAAATTAATCCACCAATTTATTCTGCCACTTTTGTACACACAGTTAACTAGAGTACTGCAAGATTCTTCACATTTTAAGTTTTCAAAGCAAGACTTTGAACACTAAAAAACTCAATTAGCCCAAAGAGTTCTTGTAACAAAGTGGATAATAAATCCATAATCATCATATCTGATTCCATAAACAATTATAATCCAACACATGTATGTTAATGGATTAAAGGGTAACACTTACGTTCCGGCAATCTCTTGATAAGTACTTGTGATGATAAAATCAGCATTGTTCATGGCTAATACGTCAGCAGTGAATTGACATGAGAAGTGATATTTCTCATCAAATTTTTTCCAATAAATATCTGAATCCGGATACTTTGTTTTCTCCAAGGCATGAGCAATATTGCACTGCATATTTCAAAACTTAAAAATGTAAACACTCTTTTTTGGTATATAATCCATGGGACTGTATTTCATAATTACAGGTACCAGTCATAGCAAACCTGTGTGACACCCATCTTGTAAGACAATAAAGATGCAACGAGGTTCCCATCACTGTAGTTGCCTATAATAAAATCAGGGAAGCCCTGTAACTCAGCTACAATTTCACTTGCTGCATCCTGATTATAAGGGTATAAAAAAAAAGAATTGAGAGAGCCACAAAAATGAAAAATGAAAAATGAAGAATAACTTAAGACCTAATGCTTAAGCTACATGTACATTGAGGAGAAAAGGAGGTGATGATGACGACAGGAGAAGCAATAAATTGACAAATGCATCAGTGCAATGGTAATACAAACATAAAGCATAAGATGTAGTCTAATGAAAATGGAAAAATGTCAAATGACTGCAGATATATTGAACTGGCGATAAAAATGAATTTTGACACTGATGCTCATTAATTATGTGGATACCATGAAACTATGAGTAGGTCAAAAAATTGATTAGTATTATCGAGATTTGATGTGTGTGTGTGTGTGTGTGTGTGTGTGTGTGAAGCTATGAATGGTACTTCCACTTTTATAATGATATAAGATGACCGTGTTCTACCTCAGCATATTTCTCCAAATATGGCCACACATCAAACCTTGAGATCCATTTACGGAGAATTCCATGCTCTGATCTAAATGGTACTCGCAGAATGTTAGTGTGTTCTGTTCCACTGACTCTTTCCAGCCTCTGGTTGCAGCTAGTCCCTTTCGAATCAGGTATCAACCTCGTCACCTTCAAGAATCGATGGAAAATGTATTACAGAAGGAAGGGCTATCAACAGCTATCAAAGTGATATAGTTGAAGAAATGGACCGAGATAAGCATAAATACACTTACAATTAGAATCTTAGGCTTAAAGTCCAATCCCTGCTGCTGTATTCTAAGAAGCATTTCCTTCTCTAGAGCACGAACTTGGTCCAGGATATATACAATCTGGAAGTACATTAGGAACCAACTGCCTTAATAGAGGAAATGACCATGTAGCATAAACATGAGTTCTGCATGCTGCCAAGATGTAAAAAAGAAAACATCGAAGTCTTCTGCAAGGTTGAAATGGTGTATTAATACATACCTGCCCACCAGTGTCAGGCAAACCTAAAACATTTGCTTGCCCAAAGTATCCATGTGGAGACAAAATAACAACATTGAACACCATTGGTACTCTCCCAAGGAATGTCTCTAAAGTTGAGGGATCGGGAGCTTGGAGTATGTCCAAGAGAAGATGCATCATCTCCAGTACCCGAGCTGCAGTATCCCCCCACCCTCTCTCAAAACCCATTCCCTGAAAGCTGAGTCCGAGTAAAACAAGAAAAGAAAATCTTTAGGCACGTACAAAGAGTGTTCAGCAAATTAATTTCGTTGCTATCTTACATCCATTGAGTTAACGATACAAGATCCTTACGTATATTCAAACTCGGTATACAGTGTTTCAGGAGGAAGCTTCGAAATATGCTCTTCTGCCTTAAGAAGAGCAGACTGAAGTCGGGATACACTTTTTATCCGATCATTCAACATTAAGGCCTGCAAATAATCCTTGATTCAATCATTTAGCTCAGCTGAAACCCCATACTAAGTACTATTCCCATCAACCCTCTTCCACATGTTTTAAACCCAAGCCATGTGAATAACATTATAATAAATTCTAAATGTGCAAAAACAAACAGCAACTACATGGCAGGATAAATGCCAGGTCTGGCATGGTTACAAGTGATAGGCACGCTTAAAGGAGGCCCTTCAAAAGCATACTTACATGCCCTTTGTATTTGTGGACTCGGAGGAAATCAAGTAAAGGCTCCAAACTGTCTTTGTTACGAAACATATTTGAAGAAAGTTGTCGGTTGAGGAACTGAACACCGTTGCCAATTGATGAAGATCGGGTGGAACGAGGGCAATTTGCATTGAAGGGCTCAAAATCAAGCTCAAGCACATAATGGTCATTAGACCTATTCATTAAAAAAAAAATCACTAGTCAATGACCCAAAGAAAGATGAGATGCTCTGTTGCAATATGATAAAAGTAAACCAATAATTTCACCATAAAAGGAAAAGATAAGAGTGAAGATGCTCACGGGCCATCAACAAGTTCTTCTTTGAAGCGAAGATATTCAGAAACAGTCAATTCCTCCACGCTCAGTTGGGAGACATCAACACGGACATATTCCCAAACTCCAGGTCTCGGACGTATTGCTACGGCCACAAAAGGAGGCAGAACTATGGCTTCCTATACATATCACCATCAATACAATTTTTTTTCAAAAAAGAAAAACATAATAGTATAATTTGTTGCAAGCATTGTAAGATTCACAAACAAACTAAAAAAACCCAAAGCAACTGACTAAGAACAATCATAAATTATAACAGTAAGTAAATAAATAAAAAGAAAATAGACTGACTTGCGCAGCTTTGAGGACTTCACTAAATGGACCATCTCTGAGACGTATCCTTGCTTCATCATCGCACACCATATTGTCCAGTTCATCTATCAGATTATTCGGATGCAGAATTCCTTTTCCCTGCTCCACATACCTTCCTTCCACAATAACCATACCAAAGTTACTACTTGCTATTAAAAAAAACAGAGAGAGAGAGAGAAATGACAGTAGAAACCTGGAGAGGAGAGAGACAAGTTCGTTGCGGTGAGCAGAGAGAGTGTCCTGCACTCGATCCCTCATGCTCGGAATTCTTTCTAACTTAGGGTTCGCCATGATCGATAAAAGAAGAAGCTGTATGGTCTGGGTGATCAGGAATTAAAAAACTGATTGGAGATTGATTGGAGATTGGAGGAGTGTGTGTGTGTGTGTGTGTGTGTGTGTGACTTGCACTTCGTTAAGGCTCAAGGGCGAGGAAGACGAGGGCAATTTATAGTGATAGCTGAGGAGGACAAAATGAGAATAGCGTGTTTGATTTTTGAACGATTGCTGTAATCAACCTGTCGTTGTTAGATGCTCAAAACAAGGGACGAGAGTTCTGAATACTCCGTGCTGGCGGTTTTCCTTTTTCTTTTCTTTTTCATTAAAAAAAATTGGCCTCCGATTTATTCCGCCACTTGTGTGTCTTAGCATGTTTTTCAAGATGATCCACTTAGTTTTTAACAGTATTTTTAGAATCTTTGAATTTTTTTTATTTTAAAGTACTTATAAAAAAAAAAGAAGCTATAAGAAATAATATCTACGACACGTGTAGTTATTGAATAAAAAACGAATGTAAAATAAATATCTGTAATAAAGTATTAGAATCATTAGATACTCCCTTATCCTGAACAAGTTCATTGTTTTCGAACCACATACGACACCGTACCGCTCCTTAAATATGCTGGGGAGATGACCATTATTAATGAGCAAATTAGTTTCCCGAAGACAGGATGTCGGCCGAGCATTGCCAGCGTATAGGGGCAGAAAAGAACCTCCGTCCGTCTAGAAGAACGCTCCAGATTTTATAACGGCTTCCACCTTGACTCGCCAGACGCGCCATCATCCTTCCGGGCAGCCAGCCGAGTGGACTCGCCGGTTTCTAGCAATTGCATGGATTTCGAACCGGTCCCGGTTGAGGCTCTCACTCGTCGTGGGATTTCAGGACTAAGATCATTTTTCTCAGGACTCTTACCTTTGGATGCTTTTCTTTCATTTCTTATTCAATTTAAGTTATCGATGAGCTGTGATTGTTCTTTTTAACGGTGAATCCAATCTAAGCTTTTCAGATTTTCCCTCTTCAATTTCTTGGTGACAATATTTCGTTTATACAACAAGAATTTTTTCTAAACTCTTTATAAATGTGATTTTATTATTACGAAATTACTCTGTTTTATAATTAAATATTCAAGTATCTTGATGAATAGTGTTTGATGGGGTTGAAAAGTTTTGACAATTCATGCAAAATTCTAGTTTTTGCAGCTCGGGTGAATTCTTAGAACCGTTTTATTAATTCTTTGAAGTGCATGCAAGGTAAAGTGTGTGTATGTTTTTTTAATTTATGTTATAATGAAGGGTATAAAGATTTACATTTAGCACTAAAAAAAAAAACTTAAATTAAGTCTTCATTTTGCTTTCTTTTTGGACATTAGTCATGTTTGTTGATGAATTTTTTGTATAAAATTTGCTTAAAATTTATTTTCAACAACCTTACTGCATTTTTTTTGGGTTGAAAACCAAAAAGGTGTTGTTCTGTTAATATCTTCTCCAAGCATGGAAATTCATGAATTTAATTAATGATGTTCTTTTCTTGTTTTTCCACCTAAAATCTAATAAAAAAATTAATGCTAACTTATTCCTTTTAATTAGCTACCCGTACATTTTGGTTCTCTAATTTTAAGAATAACACAAATATACAATTTTAGAATCTCAATTTTCTCAAATTCAATTTTGATATAAAAAATTATTTATTTTTAGTTTCGGGTTAAAAGAGGGGGTCTTCAAATTCTAGCGATAAAAATAGAAAAATATCATTGATACCGATATAAATCACCAAATAATTGATATTTGTATCAAATGATTTTATTATTTGACAAAAGAAGTTCATATCTAGTGTTTTTTTTCCAATGAAAATTATTTTTTTATTTGTTATATATTTAAATAAAATTTAAAGAGTTTTTCTGATTCATCTATATTTGTTTTTATTTTTTCTATAAATAAACTTCATTTTTGAAAATAATTTTTTTATATGCACACTTGCACATACATATTTTTCTTTCATTTTATTCAATTAAATTATCTTGTGTCTCTGTTTCTATTAATATTTGATGGAGTTAAAACATTAAATAAAAAAAATAACAAACACGACTGAGGAAAGATGTCGACTTACAAAATAAAATATCCTGGTTTACATTTATTTATTATTATTTTTTGTTACTGTTTATATTTGTTAATTTATTAATATATATAATTCTCAATTTATTTAATTATATATTTATATATTTTTAATTTTTATTAAAAAAACATTTGACTCGTGTTTGGTGTTACATGTGAGTTGATGGCAGACAATCCGTCTTTTCCAGAAGACGATAAATCACGGAGTATTTACATGATCTTATCTATAAACGGATAATGCAGCAGGCTGTTCCCTTGGGTCAGTCAATGACATGATAATCGCCCACGTGTCAGTCACTCGGGTAGGGCCTACGCGCGTGTTGAAATTCCCGGTGGATTGTCCATTCTCTGTATCTTAGTTTTCTTCTTTTCTTTTTTTATAAACTCGAGCTGCTTATCCTCTTACTTTTAAATAATTTTTAGTCTCAGTTTTTTAAGTCTTCCATAGTTTGTTTTGATTCATTTTTAATATAAAATTGTTTTATACAGATACTCATATTAATTTGTTCTTGATTTTTATCAAATAAAATCAGGGTGGTAAAATTCGAACTCGTGACTACTGGGTCAACAAGAATCTGATACAATATTAAGGGCCTGTTTGGTATTGCTTTTGTTTTTGTGGTTGAGGTTTGAAAAAAACAGTTTCAAAAAAAGCACTTTTGCTGCGGTTCAAAATAAGTTGTGAAGTGTTTGGTTAAAACTGTGATTGAATTTGAGGTTGAAAAAAACTTGTTTTGTGTGTTTGGTTATCATGTTTTTTATATTGCTTTTAATTAATTTTTAGATTATTTTAATATTAAAAATATATTTTTTTATATTAATAAACATATATTATGTAAAAATAATTTATATTTTAATTAATTTTTAGATTATTTTAATATTGAAAATATATTTTTATATTAATAAACATATATTATATAAACATTATTTATATTTTAATTAATTGTTAGATTATATATATATATATATTACAAACCATCTAATTGCCGTGGGAAAAATACAGTGTAAGACACTGTGGACTGTGTCTTATTTCACTGTGGATTGCGGGAGTGTGCGCCCGATTTTAGCCTTGATCCGCGCGGCAAAATGAGCTGGTCAAATGGGGCCATTTTCGGTTTTTCCTTTTTCTGTCCTTTTTTTTAAAAAAAATAATCAGTAGTGAACAGTGTATTAACGATTTCGCCCCCTATAATAAGACAAACCAACGCATCCGGCTGAGGGACACCGGTGTAATTGCGCGCGTACAGACCGGTCAGGTTCGGTCTGGTACGCCGTAACTTTTTGTTTTCTTAATATTTTCTGAAATGGCTAAATACGGTTATAGCCCCTAATAAAACAAAAACATTGAATTGGGTACAAGGGTAGAACGGTAATTGATCCTATTTTTTCAATTTTTAATTCGGTGTCTGTCAGGGTGTGAGGCGCACGCACCACACGGTTTGTCGCCTCACGCCCTGTTTAGGTAGCGCGTGCGGTGTCATACGGTGACCGGAAATTGGCTACCGGAGTCGTTCTCGATGCGCCGCCACGTGGTCTTCCTCCCGCGGTGGCGCGTGTACCCTAAAAATGTCTGTGGACGCGGCGGAGGCCGGTTAAAGCCGCCGGCCACGTTTCTCTCTCTCCTGCATGTAAATGTGCAGAAGAGTCCCTTACTGTTTGTTACTTTTCACTTCGGTCCCTCTACTTTTAATTTGGTTTTTCGTTCTGATTTCTGTTATATAAGTTTTGATTTAGTTCGATTGGGTCCTCCGATTTTAATTAATTGAATGTGAAAGTTTCACTTCGGTCTTGCTACTTTCAATTTCCGGTTTGGCTGTAAATAACTCAATGAATTCGGTACACAAGTTTCGATTTTTGCAATTTTGTCCTCTAATTTAAATTGACAATAAATGTAATTTACATTTCAGCCCTTTGACCTTTAATTTTTTAATTTCATCCCTTTATATTTGATTTTCATTTCAGCCCTTATACTTTTATTTTTTTATATTTCTAGAATAATCCCTACTTTTGTCCATGTATATAACTGTATTTAACACAATAATAATAATAATAATAATTTAATTATTTTTCGTTCTTACTCTTCTGTTTTTTTCTTCTTTCTCCCGATAATTTGATAATATTTTTTGTTTTGCCAGTAATAGAAATAATAATTTTTTTTTTGTTTTTTGTTATCTTATGTTAAAATTTCTTGGATATTTTTAGTCTTTTATTTATTTTTGTTTCTTTCATTATTAACATAATAATAATAATAATAATAATAATAATAACAATAATGATAATAATAATTTAATTGTTTTTCTTGCTTGCTCTTTTTGTAATGTTTTTTTTCCCTCCGGGTAATTTGATATTTTTTGTTGTTTTGACAGTAATAGCAATAATAGTTTTTGTTTTTTAAATCTTTTGTTAAAGTTTCTAGGATATTTTTAGTCTTTCATTTATTTTTGTTTCTTTCATTATTAACATAATAATAATAATAATAATAATAATAATAATAATAATAATAATAATAATAATAATTTAATTGTTTCTCTTACTTATTCTTTTGTTAATGTTTTTGAGTTTTTTTTCCCAGGATAATTTAACAATATTTATTGTTTTAATAGTAAAAGCAATGATAATTATAGATTTTAAGGCTTTGATTTTGCTATTGTTATGATAAGGTGTGTTGAGCTATTTTATTATATTAAATTTTGCATATATAAATATTGTATTTTAATTTTGATCTAGCAAATCCTATAAAAATTGTTCGCTCAACCCGCAACATAGAACATATATTTTTTAAAATTTTCATATTAAATGATTTTTTTCAGCTAATAATTTTTATTTTTGTTTTATCATCAATTATAATTTTTAATTGTTTTTCTTGCTTACTCTTTTGTTAATGTTTTTGAAGATTTTTTCCTTGGGATAATTTGATAATTTGTATTGTTTTGGCAGTGATAGCAACGATAATTTTTGTTTTTGTTTTATTCTTTTATTTAATCTTTTGTTGAAGTTTTTAGGATTTTTTTTCTCTTCCATTTTTTCCCTTTCATTATTAACACAAAAATAAAATAAATAAATGATAATAATGATAATAATAATAATAATAAGAATAAGAATAAGAATAAGAATAATTTAATTATTTTTCTTGCTTACTGTTTTGTTGATGTTTTTTAGGATTTTTTTCCCTCAGAACAATTTCATAGTTTTTATTGTGTTAAAAGTGATAACAATGATAATTTTAAGTTTTTATTGTATTTTTTGTTTTATCTTTTTTTTTTTACAATTTTTTTAATATTTCATTCATTTATTTATTCTTTCATAATAATAATAATAATAATAATAATAATAATAATAATAATAATAATAATAATAATGATAATGATAATGATAATGATATGTTAATTGTTTTTCTTGCTTGCTATTTTGTTCATGCTTTTTATTTTTTTCCCTCGGTATAATTTGATAATTTTTATTGTTTTTATACTAACGGCAATAATAATTTTAGATGTTAAGACTCCAATGTTGCTATTGTTATAATATTTTAAATTAATATTGCTTCCTTTTCCCCTTTATTTTTTTTTTAATTTTTATTTCCTCTTTGTATTAAATGATTTTTATAATTTTACTATCTGTACAATAATGATTTCAGTAATAATTTTTTTTTTGATAAAAATATTTTGGTTTTTTTCTAATGTTTGTTCGCACTCTTTTGTGATCGTTTATGACGCAATACCTATATTCTAAAAGATGTAATCTATGCTTGCGTAACAAACTAAACTCAAAATTTCATATATTTTATCTCCTAATCTATAACTTTTATTTACTTATATCATATAAATTTCTCGTTGTAGATTTAATTATGTTAAATTATATAAAATAAGATTACCCGCGGCAACGTGCTGGGGCAATTAGCTAGTATATATATATATATGGAGGCCTGCTGGGTGGGATATATATAGATGGGGGGCCTGCTGGGTGGGTATATATATATACCCAGCAGCCCCCCCTCATTGTTACGAGGGCCGCTTCAGCTTTTCTCACGCAGCAGCAAAATACTGTTTTTCACAAAATTAGGTTTGCTCACTTTTTATACATGGGCCCACATAAGTTTTTCTAACTTTTCAGACAACCAAACACTCTTCAGCTTTTTTTCAACCTATTTTTTTCAACCAGGTAAAAACGCTGTGCCAAATGGCCACTAAATAATTGTTTCACCTAAAAACATAAACTATTAAATAAAATCTTCGAATATAATTTATATTATTCTTTAACAATTTGAATTCGGACACAGCAGCAGAGAAGTCCAGGGGAGTGATAATTGTTGAATATTTCGTTAATAAACCTGTCCCGGTGGTAACACCAGTACCTCGTAAATTGTTTTTTAAGGATTTCTGACTCTAACAGTAATTCTAAGCAGTTAATCACTATAATTAGTTCTTGCAAGTCAAAAAACATTTTATTTTGGATAATCACAGTATATAGAGACAGTTTCTTGTTTTTTTAGTGAAAAGTCAGTGCGTTAGATGAATAGTCCAAACAATGGCCAAGAAAGCTGCTCTCATTCAAAGATGAAGAGAGAGAGATCTCGCACCTACATTGCCAAGATTATAATTTTTCCAAATTCAGGATGGTATAAATCTGCTCGGAAGCATCCTGAACTCATATGGTGTAACCCAAGATAGATTGTCTTTGAATTACATTGGTCATGATATAGTAAATTCTATTTTTCTTCTCAAAAACAGTGGCTGAGAGCTACATATCCCATGATTTCTATTCCTATAATTGGGTGTTTTGCATATTTAGGGGAAAGGAATTGGTGTTTCCAAGTCAACATAGAGTGAAATCTTATTTCGATGGCTACAAGCGACCTGAAATATAGAAAGGAAGCTACATATTCATACTTAACTAAGGTTACAGAGCTAATTTGGGGAGGCATCCCTAAAAATAGAGACAGATTTGAATCTATTAAAGATAAAACTTTGCGAGGTGAAACTCACTTACCTCTTGAAAATCTAAAAACAAACGTTTCATCCTGGGTTAAACGTCACCATGGCCATTGCAGGAAGCATTCTTATTTTAGGTTTAGCTTTGCTCTCTTGCGTGGCCGATGGTGCACTTCGCCGCCATATTGGTCTCAGCCACCGTCGTGGCCTCATTGATGGTGGTGGGGCCGAGGTTACTGTTTTTGATGTAACACAACACGGTGCCAAGGCTGACGATCAGACCGATAACGCAGAGGTGAGTTTGCAGAAAAAGCCAGTCTTGTAATTTCCCTGCTTAGCATGGTTCTGTGTAACCGAATAGAAGAACACGAGAAAGAATGTTTGAGTTTTTTCGTTGACAAACTAATAAACTATCCTGAAATCTAATCGCTAGACAGGATTTGTGATCTGAAAACGTTTGAAACTCCAATTAACATCTAGCAATGTGTACCATACAGGCATTTATCAAAACATGGCGGGCAGCATGTGATTCAGGTGTTCCAGCAAAGCTTGTTATCCCTGTAGGAACATTTTTGACAGGCCCTGTTGTATTTCAAGGGCCATGCAAGAGCACGGAGCCTATAGTTTTTGAAGTACAGGGAAAAGTAAAAGCTACTAGTGATCTCAGTGAATATAGTTCGGGTCAATGGATCTTATTTGAGATAATCGATGGTTTAACATTGAACGGCGGAGGAGCTTTTGACGGGCAGGGCGGTGCTGTCTGGAAGTACAACGATTGCCATCAAAACAAGCAATGCCAGCCACTTCCCAGTGTATGTATAGCACTTGCCACAGAATTTAATTATTAATCCTGGCCTGCACAATAAGAATCTCATTTTTCACATTTGTATTCATACTGAAGAAAACTTTTCCCCATCTGTTAACATACTTAGTTGCCAAAGATTTTATTCATAAAACTTACTATAAATGGGGTCGTAAGAGTATAAACTTGGAATGATTTTGTGACTTCTTTCCATGTTGCAGTCCATTAAGTTGAGCAAAGTAAAAAATTGTGATATTCACGGGATCAGCTCTTTCGATAGCAAATATTTCCACATGCACGTTACAGACTGCAGCAATATCTGGGTCCACGATGTCAATTTAACTGCTCCTGCCAATAGCCCTAACACAGACGGTATTCATATAAGCAATTCTGATAGCGTCAACGTAACAAGCAGCCAGATCGGAACAGGTGATGACTGTATCTCCATCGGACAGGGAGCCACAAATATTCTCGTCTCTCAAGTCTTCTGCGGCCCGGGACATGGCATCAGGTAACCCCCCCTGCAATCTGATCCGGTGAACACCATTCATGAAGATCCAAATATAAATCCATTCGTTTATTTACTTCCTCTCTGTTCTTGGATTGGACTTGCACCAGTGTTGGGAGCCTTGGCAAGTACAATAACGAGGAGGATGTGAGCGGAATTCTTGTGACTAACTGCACATTGCTTAACACCACCAATGGCCTGAGAATCAAAACATACGCTGCATCTCAGCCTAGCCAAGCTTTAAATATCACTTTTAAAGATATCACCATGGATAGTGTAAAAAATCCCATTATCATTGATCAGAAGTATGGCTCCCGCGAAAGTGAGGTAATTCATAGATAAAAAATCTCAGCATATCACGTGTTTTCCCATGCAACGTCTGAATGTTTCATAAATCCTTTTTTTCCTGGATTAATTAAAGGTTTAATGCTAACCTTTTCCATGTTCTGTGCAGCCATCGCGAGTGAAAATTAGCAATGTTCATTACCAGAACATCAAAGGCACCTCAACTTCCGACGTCGCTGTCAGTTTTTTGTGCAGCTCATTGGTTCCTTGCGAAGGAGTAGAGCTTGTGGACATCGATTTAGCCTACATCGGCCTGAAAAACATGACTCTCTCGGGTTCATGTCTGAATGCAAAAGTTACATCGGGTGGCACGCAGAACCCAGCATGTAGTTGACTATTTTCTCTTCCATATCGAGAAGTATTTATTTGTCTGATTTATTAGAATAAGCCTATTATTGCCTCCACCAGATGTGATTTGAGTGAGAGCCTCGATTTTTTTTCTTTCTGTTTTTGTTCTACTGGATTTGTTCCTTTTAGTCAATGAGGATCATTTGTCTGGCCAAACTAGAAGGAACAAATCAATAGGTCGATTCACAACATATGTTATATGCTAGTTATCTGACTTGCGCTGGATAAATTTTCTTATTCAATGTATAAAAAATGAATATGCAAATGTATATAACAAGTGTTTTTGACATCAAGAAAAAAAAAATCAGAAATCACATGCATGTATTTAATTAAATAAATTAATAATTATTTGTCATAATAAATACAAAAATATAAAATTATATTATTGATGATAGATAAGTATCACAAGATATAAGACCTCACAAAATGAACAATGAAGTTGATAAAATTTAATAACTTTATTTTTTAAAATATTTCTTTTATTGAATTAGATAATAATAATAATAATAATACATATAAAAAGCAAGTCAAATTAATCTTTTTTATCGCAAAAAATGGTCCAAGTCAATATGTTCTCTTAGAGAGAAAAATTTAATCATGAACTCAAAATTTAACATATATTGGATAACATTATTTTATAAAAACATTAAAATCAACCTGTATAAATTTGAGTTAATCAACTAAATCTACGATGTGAGTCATAAGATTGTAATATCTTTTTCTAAATTATTTTCATTTAATTATATACCAACCATGTGTGTAAGGTTTCTTTTTATATCAAATATTTTAAAAAAAAATAAAAAGGGTTGCCCATGGGACTAAAATAAAATTAAAATTAAAAAATTGATAACATAAAGATGTTTTTTTTTTCTCAAGTCAAATAAAAAAGAGATATTTTAAAAACAATCAAAGGACGTAAAGTCTAATAATAAAAAGAGGATTTCTTGCCTAAAGGAAAAAAAAACCTATAAAAAAAAAATAAACAACAAAATGACTATTTTTTTTTATCCTAGGAGCTGAAAATACACGAAGTTAAAAAAAGACAATACGCTAAATCAAATAATATTATAATATCAAAAATCATAAAAAATACAATAGTCTTGCCTTAATTTTTTTAAATAGATTAAAAAAATTCAAGTTAGAATGATAAAACAACATTTTGTGTTTTTATTTATTAATTTAGCTTATATTTGGGAAGTTTATGATATATCAGGGAGAAAGGGAGGGAAATGGGAAATTCCTTTATTACGCTTCTTCATCTTGTCCTGTTCTTCCGAATTTAAAAGATCAAGTTGGTTTAGAAATGGGATAGCTTACGAACCAAGTGAGTCTAAAAAAGAGGCAAAGATGAGGGTTAAAGATGAGCAACTTGTGGAAAAATGATGCCGAGAAAAAGGTAACCTGGTTAATTGGTGATGGTAAAGTATTTTTGATGTTTTAATTTTGTTAATGCTGTAATTTTTGTATAACGATGAAAATCTCAAAATTTTATGTAAGTGAGGGTTTAGGTTAAAATAGTTTGGAAGAAAAGATTTGTGTATTGATGGAATTATTTTGGTTTAAATTAAATAGTTAATGAAATAAAATCTCAAATAGAATGTGGTTTTCATTTCATTCTTGAGGTTATCCATCGGTAAAGAAATGGCGGGGTGGAGAATTTAGCGAAATAATGTTAGTGCTTATGTGGGAGTGGCAGTGTTGTTAAGGTTGATTATATTAAAAATATTATTTTTATATATTTTAAAAAATATTTTTGATATCAGTATACATGGAAATGATCTAAAAATATATATATTTTTAATTTTAAAATAAATAAAAAACATTTTTTTAATTGTTTTCAAAAATATGTTTGGAATAGAGTGTCAAATACTTTCTAAATACCGCTTTAAATTGTATTAGCGAGAAAGATTTGTTTGGGTTGTAGTGTTTTATTTAATATTTTTTTTTGAAAAATAGTAATAAAATCTTATGATATTTAGTGAACTTGATATTAATGTTTTGGTTGCGATGTAAGAGAAAATAGAGTGAAAACACACACATGCCAAGCATACATACATGTGTTTAAACACATGGAAAAATTTAATTTTTTTTTTATTAAAGTGAACGACCATGTAAGTTTATAATTACTAATATATTAAAAATCATAGACTCGAACATAAAAAAAAAAATTAACTGTTAAAGTTTAAAAAATAACTTTTACAAGCACTTTAAGTGAAATGTAATAGTAAAAAAAAAACTTATAATTAAAAAGATATAAACAACCTTTCAAGCGGCTTAGATTTTTTATATTCTAAGGTCAAATTTGTATTTTAACCATGCTAAAAATATGAAAAAGGAAAAAAAAACCTCTCTTTGTAAGTTTAATGTTTTTTTTTTTATTTCTAAATTTTGAAGGTATGCGAAGAAAATTCAAAAGACAAGAAAGCTCATATAAAAAAGTTATATGTTTTTTTGAAGATAACATAGTTATTTTAATGTGCTGAAAAAAATAATTACAAATCAATTTGCCCCAACTAATTTGTTAATGACCAATAGATCCCTTGAGCTAGGCCATTGGTAGGGATAATAATAATAATAATAATAATAATAATTACTCTATTTCAATTGTATTTTTTGTTGTAGGACATAGTGTATTCCTAAGCTGCTTTAGTTTATATATATATACACACACACATGTTTATAGCATCTCATAAGAAAAAGGTGTTTTAGATTTTTTTTAATGTTTTATATAATCTTAATGTGATAGTGTTAAACAATAATTTTATAAATAAAAAAATAATATTTTTTTGATTAATAAAAAGGAGAATGCATGTCTCGTGATAATGTGAAAAAAGAGGTTATATTCAAAGGTATTGCGATGAGAAGCATTAGTAAACTGCAGACAGGTTTTCGATCGCTAGAAGAATATAGAGGAAGACTGCTTGAAAATAGCTCCTCCAAACAAGCTTGCAGAGATTGGAATTGAAACCTTCCAGTTGTTGGAAGAGAGCATAGGCCAGTTCTGATGGCAACGATGTCTCTGCATTCAGCATTTCAACGACAGCTTTCAAGTCCATAAGTTTATTGCTTTACAAGGGAAAGTTTTAATTCCTGTAGGAAAATATATAATCTAAAAGCTTAAATTATTAGTTGAGGTTATAGAATATGATTTATATTATTTTTTAATATATTCATTAAAATAAAATCACTTTGAACTTGAAACTTGCATACAGACTCACACTAACTTGTTCTTGATTTTTATCTAATAAAATGAAGATGATGAGATTTGAACTCGTGACAGCTAGTCAATAAGATTTTGATATCATATTAAAGAACTATCTTATCTAAAAACTTAAATTATTAGATGAGATCATATAATATTATTTATATTATTTTGTAATAATTCCTGCACGGCAGCCCAGAAGTCTAGGGGTGTGATAATTGTTGAATATTTCTTAAATAAACCTGTCCCGGTGGTAACACCAGTACCTTGTAAATTGTTTTTTAAGGATTTCTGACTCTACAGTAATTCTAAGCAGTTAATCACTATAATTAGTTCTTGCAAGTCAAAAAAACATTTTATTTTGGATAATCACAGTATACAGGGACAGTTTCTTGTTTTTTTTTAGTGAAAACTCAGGGCGTTAGATGAATAGTCCAAGCAATGGCCAAGAAAGTTGTCCTCTCATTCAAAGATGAAGAGAGAGAGATCTTGCAATTCCACCTGCTTCGCATGCACCTAGATTGCCAAGATCATAATTTTTCCAAATTCAGGATGTTTTTGAATTACATTGGTCATGATATAGTAAATTCTATTTTTCTTTTGAAAAACAGTGGCTGAGAGCTACATATCCCATGATTTCTATTCCTATAATTGGGTGTTTTGCATATTTATGGGAAAGGAATTGGTTTTTCCAAGTTAACATAGAGTGAAATCTTATTTCGATGGCTACAAGCGACCTGAAATCTAGCAGGGAAGCTACAGGTTCGTACTTAACTAAGGTTACAGAGCTAATTTGGGGAGGCATCACTAAAAATAGAGAAAGATTTGAATCTATTAAAGAAAAACCTTTGCGAGGTGAAATTCACTTACCTCTTGAAATTTAAAAAACAAACCTTCCATCCTGGGTTAAACGTACGTCACCATGGCCATTGCAGGAAGCATTCTTGTTTTAGGTTTAGCTTTGCTCTCTTGCGTGGCCGATGGTGCACTTCGCCGCCATATTGGTCTCAGCCACCGTCGTGGCCTCATTGATGGTAGTGGGGCCGAGGTTACAGTTTTTGATGTAACACAACACGGTGCCAAGGCTGACGATCAGACCGATAACGCAGAGGTGAGTTTGTAGAAAAAACCAGTCTTATAATTTCCCTGCTTAGCATGGTTCTGTGTGACCGAATAGAAGAACACGAGAAAGAATGTTTGAGTTTTTTCGTTGACAAACTAATAAACTATCCTGAATTCTAATAGCTAGACAGGATTTGTGCTCTGAAAAAGTTTGAAACTCCAATTAACGTCTAGCAATGTGTACCATGCAGGCATTTATCCAAACATGGCGGGCAGCATGTGATTCAGGTGTTCCAGCAAAGCTTGTTATCCCTGTAGGAACATTTTTGACAGGCCCTGTTGTATTTCAAGGGCCATGCAAGAGCACGGAGCCTATAGTTTTTGAAGTACAGGGAAACGTAAAAGCTACTAGTGATCTCAGTGAATATAGTTCGGGTCAATGGATCTTATTTGAGATAATCGATGGTTTAACATTAAACGGCGGAGGAGCTTTTGACGGGCAGGGCGGTGCCGTCTGGAAGTACAACGATTGCCATCAAAACAAGCAATGCCAGCCACTTCCCAGTGTATGTATAGCACTTGCCACAGAATTTATTAATCCTGGCCTGCACAATTAGAATCTCATTTTTCACATAAACCATCGCTCCTGTCAATGTTGAGATAAGTTTTAATGCAAGCTAGAGCTCCACAACCAAGATACTGTCAGGGATCAACAACATATTTGTTTTCATTCTGAAGAAAACTTTTCCCCATCTGTTAACATACTTAGTTGCCAAAGATTTTATTCATAAAACTTACTATAAATGGGGTCGTAAAAGTATAAACTTGGAATGATTTTGTGACTTCTTTCCATGTTGCAGTCCATTAAGTTGAGCAAAGTAAAAAATTGTGATATTCACGGGATCAGCTCTTTCGATAGCAAATATTTCCACATGCACGTTACAGACTGCAGCAACATCTGGGTCCACGATGTCAATTTGACTGCTCCTGCCAATAGCCCTAACACAGACGGTATTCATATAAGCAATTCTGATAGCGTCAACGTAACAAGCAGCCAGATCGGAACAGGTGATGACTGTATCTCCATCGGACAGGGAGCCACAAATATTCTCGTCTCTCAAGTCTTCTGCGGCCCGGGACATGGCATCAGGTAACCCCCCTGCAATCCCATTTCTGATCCAGTGAACACCATTCATGAAGATCCTAATATAAATTCATTCGTTTATTTACTTCTTCTCTGTTTTGGATTGGACTTTCACCAGTGTTGGGAGCCTTGGCAAGTACAATAACGAGGAGGATGTGAACGGAATTCTTGTGACTAACTGCACATTGCTTAACACCACCAATGGCCTGCGAATCAAAACATACGCCGCATCTCAGCCTAGCCAAGCTTTAAATATCACTTTTAAAGATATCACCATGGATAGTGTAAAAAATCCCATTATCATTGATCAGAAGTATGGCTCCCGCAAAAGTGAGGTAATTCATAGATAAAAAATCTCAGCATATCATGTGTTTTCCCATGCAACGTCTGAATGTTTCACAAATCCTTTTTTTTCTGGATTAATTAAAGGTTGACTGCTAACCTTGTCCATGTTCTGTGCAGCCATCGCGAGTGAAAATTAGCAATGTTCATTACCAGAACATCAAAGGCACCTCAACTTCCAACGTTGCTGTCAGTTTTTTGTGCAGCTCACTGGTTCCTTGCGAAGGAGTAGAGCTTGTGGACATCGATTTAGCCTACATCGGCCTGAAAAACATGACTCTCTCGGGTTCATGTCTGAATGCAAAAGTTACATCGGGTGGCACGCAGAACCCAGCATGTAATTGACTATTTTCTCTTCCATATCGAGAAGTATTTATTTGTCCGATTTATTACAATGAAGCTTATTATTGCCTCCACCGGATGTGATTTGAGTGAGAGCTTCGAATTTTTTTTTCTGTTTTTGTTCTACTGGATTTGTTCCTTTTAGTCAATGAGGATCATTTGTCTGGCCAAACTAAAAGGAACAAATCTATAGGTCGATTCACAACATATGTTATATGCTAGTTATCTAACTTACGCTGGATAAATTTTCTTATTCAATGTATAAAAAATGAATATGCAAATGTATATAATAAGTGTTTTTGACATCAAGAAAAAAAAATCACAAATCACATGCATGTATTTAATTAAATAAATTAATAATTATTTGCCATAATAAATACAAAAATATAAAATGAAATTATTGATGATAACTAAAGATTAAATTAAAGAATTAATAGATAGATAAGTATCACAAGATATAAGACCTCACAACATGAACAATGAATCTGGTAAAATTTAATAACTTTATTTTTTTATTGAATCGGATAACAATAATAATATAAACATAAAAAGCAGGTCAAATTAACTTTTTTTATTGCAAAAAATGGTCCAAGACAATGTGTTCTCTTACAGAGAGAAAATTAATCATGAACTCAAAATCTAATATAAATTGGATAACGTTATTTTATAAAAACATTAAGATCAACCTGGATAAATTTGAATTAATCAACTAAATCTACGATCTTAGTCATGACATTGTAATATTTGTTTTCTAAATTATTTTCATTTAATTATATACCAACGATATGCTTAAGGCTTCTTTTTATATCAAACATTTTAAAATAAAAAATAAAAGGGTTGCCTGTGAGACTAAAATAAAAAATAGTTTTATTTTTTTTAAAAAAAGTTTGATAACATAAAGACGTTTTTTTTCAAGTCAAATAAAAAAGAGATATTTTAAAAACAATCAAAGGACAGAAAGTCTAATAATAAAAAGAGGATTAATAAAACCCTTAAAAAACAAATAAACAGCAAAATGACTATTTTTTTTTATTGGTTTTGAGTTTGTATCGTGATTGTTTTTTATATGGTGTAGATCAATCTTAAAATATTTTTAATGTTCTTCAGAATTTTATGCTGTAGATCATGCATATCCCATCCTTTGTTTGCATAATTGGAAATAGATCATTTGCTCTTCCAAGCTCCATCTGCTGGAGTTTTGAGTAACTATGGAAGCTTAACGTGACTTTACACTGCAAGGCACAAAATTATAGGTTTAGTCACATGGATGAAAATTGTACTGTTTTTTTATAATTATTATTAAGTATGAAACTAAAATTCATGAGTTTTTCATAGTACGTGTTATCTTCCTTTCACACATTACTACATTACTATGGATGAACTATGCAATTTCTTTTATTTTTTCAATTTAGTTCTAGGACCTTTTTGTTCAATGATTTAGTGCTAATTGAAGACCAATTGATTTTGATTTTTTTTATGAAAGGGTTAGATTGAAAGAAAAATGACCTAAATAAATAAAAAAGATATGGGTGGCATTCTATAAGTTTTGAAAAAGATACATCTTGGTCCTCGAACATTAAAAATAACATGGATTATACAATTTTGGTATCTCAATATTTTTCAAATTTAATTTTGATACAAAAGTTTATTTTTATCATTTTTTAGTTATTGGTTGAAAGAAGTGAAAGGGAGACAGGTCGCTAAATAATGACACTAAAGAGAAAACCATGCCGTTGACATTGATTTAGGCCATCAAAGCAAATATAATTGTGTCAAATTGTTTTTTTTTTGTTTTGTTTTAAGAGAGGAGTTCATATTAGGTGTTTTCTTACTTTTAAAGTTCATGTAAAACATATATGATCTCATGTTGATTTTTGGTTTCTAGTTGATTCAGTTTTTGGGATGCTTTTTTGTTCTCTTTAATGCCATAAATATATTTATCATAATTTTTAAGGTATTATAGATAAAAAAAAAAAAAATAGGTTGAAAATAAGTTCTTTAAGTTAAAAATAACTTAAGCTTTAATTTTTCAACCACCATAATGACCAAAAGTTTAAGCTAAATAGACAATGCGTCATATATTTTTTTTTTTTCCAAAAAAATTGGGAGGACAAAATGTTATCTATCCTAGGTGAAAAAAAAAAATATTGGCCTAGTCGTGTAGGCCTTAACAAAATGAGTCAGATTAGGGCTAGTCGTGTGAGCCCTAAGAAAATGAGTCAGATTAGCTGACTTAACTCATTAGACCTAGTATTTTTGTTTTTCTTATTTTTTTCAACTGATACTTCTTTCATGTGTTTTTTTCAGAATATTTTTATTTAGATTAATATCCGCTCTTTCTTTTATTTTATATATAAAGCCTCTTTTAAATTATGATTATTTTTTAGTTACACATTTAATTTTCAAAAAAAGTTTTTTTTATTCAATTCCTCGAGCCATACATGTCTCTCGATTTTCCAGGTTTTATTTTTAAATATTATTAATAACTTTTTATTTATTTATTAGCATACATGTATGTTTAAATTTTCTAATTAGCACCGAAGTTCTTAAACTACGGATTGAAAAAGCTCTTCTTCATCTGCTCAGTTCTTAAGGGAGCAAGCTGCACGATCTGGTGCCAAAATAACAGCAGGTTTGGTAAATAACTCTGTTGCTGATTCTGAAGAGGACAGTGACATAGAAGATATCTCAGAGAATGAGTCTGGGAAATATACTTCTTGGCTCTAATAATTTCTTGCCCCTGAACAAATTCATAATCCAGTTTTCTTCTTCTTATTTTCTCACGAAGAATATACTAAAGCTTTACAAAAAGTAAATGAATAACTTACAGAGAGGACTTCGATCATTATGCCTTGACATGCTTACAAGCTATCGGAGAAAAGGTGAAACACTGGATCACTTTCAGCCGCCGTCGTGGCTGGCAAAGCAGAGGAGCTGTTTGAGATTAGGGGAGCGAGAGGGAGGATCGGAAAGGAGGTGAGATGGAATAAGAAATTAAGAACAGGGGAAGAAGGTGATAGGGGAAGAAGGTTTTTTTTTTAAATAAAATAAAAAATAAAAACAGTTCTCATCTGTTATACCAGATTACCCAGATTGGTTTGATGAGCAAACGAGAATAGATATGTGAAATTCTCATTGATCTTCTTAACTTTACAGAGAATATATCTGATGTCTCTCAGTTTTCCACCCAGCTAAATCTCATTAACATGTAATATAAAGAACTACCATTAAGAACAAGATCAGACAGGACGCCCTGCGATGAGTAAATATAATTAACAGCAAGAATTCTAGTAGGGATAATGACCAAACCCAAATGTTCCTACTTGTTGGCTCTGTAGTTTGATCATTCACCTCGACGAGTTCTAGCATTTCTTTCTTCTCCAAGGACTTTGGATTCTTGCTGGTCTCATGATTAGTTGTGTCATCGTTGGGGATATTGCTTTTGGCTTCGTTGAAATCACCAAACTCTTCAGTTTTGGTGCTTCTATCTTCCTCCATAATCTTCTTTCCTGAATTTTCCATGTTTATCGTTGTGTTCTTGAGTTCCTGTGACACTACCTCCTCATCTTCTTCCTCTTCTCCATCTGCTCTTTTTTGTTCTTCAATCAAACTCACTGAGTTAGTCTCTTCTTCCATAATCCTTTCAGTATCTACTTCCTGTTCCTGTCCTTTAATTTCAATTCTTTCCGACCATGACGAGTTCTCTTCAGAATAATCATTCTTGATCTTGTCCTCCACTTCATTCATCGACATGCTGTCAAGCACTGGCAAGGCAAGTTCTTCGACGGCGCAACAATTACCACATGATGCAATGATCATTTCTTGTTTCGGATCATCAGTGATGAGGATCTCTTGATCATCTCCATCAAAATTCTCCATTTCCCCATTGATCACAGATGCGGAGCTCTCCTCCTGAACCAAATATCAGAGTGATTCATACCCCTTTCAGCGTCATTATGACATCATAATATAGAAATAGACCCTGATGGATCCGTCATCTATGAGAAGGGATTAGTGCACGGGAAATTATCGATAATTACCAGAATCACACTCTCAATAGAGGCCACTTCATTAGAATCAATCTGGGTTTCTTCTGCAAGCATCCCTGTAGTTCCATCTGTCAAGCTGCAGATTAAGAAACCATTCTGGTAATTCCAAGGATGAAGTATTAAAACACATATAGGAATAAACAAACAATCGAAGTAAACAATGTGTTAATGAGACCATGAATTCTGAAGGGTAAAGCTCAGGTCTTTGACTTCTTTTTTGCACTTCTTATATCTCCTCCTCCTCCTCTTGACAGCGAAGGCAGCCGCCGCAGCTATCAGACTACTAACAGCCAAGGCTCCACCCAACACAACCAATCCTCCAATATTTATGCTTGTGTTTGCCTTGTTTTCCCCAAGTTTAGAAGAAGGGCTGTCAGACCTGTCCATCATTGTTGGGTTATGCTGTGCTGGAGATGCTCCTGTCTTGAAATTAAAGTAATTTCAAACTTAAAAATACGAGGAGAGAGGGAAGAAAGAGATAAAAAGAGGAGGAAGAAGAAGAAGAATACATATCGGGAGCGGACATCTTTTTTGGACCTTCATGCTATCTATCTGCCTCCTGCATCTTTTTATCTTCGTTTCCACTCCAAATATAATCCCTTCACATCAATCCACTCCAAATATATATATCAAAAATAATTTAAAAAAATATTATTTTATGTTCATCGCATCCCAAACAGACACATTGGTGGTTGATTTCTATTTTGTGCTCTTAACTTCTTCTTTTTCCAAAGCAGGAGAGAATTGAGAAGACAAAGGGTAGAGGGGCAGTTGTTGACCCGGCAGAGACTTTTTTGGCATATCAAAAACAGGTATGTACATCAATGAATGTTTGATGTTGTTGAAACCATTTTTTTTGTGTAACAAAGAATTATTTAGAAATACATTATTATTTTTTAAATTTTATTTTTATATCAGATATCAAAATGTTTCAAGAACATAAAAAATAATTTTAAAAAATAAAAATAAAAAATCTTAATTTTCTTAAGAACTTTTATATATATATATATATATAAAACAAGCTTAATTTTAATTTCTTTAGACATTATGTAGCCATAAAGCTAAAGGGATGTTTGCTACTGCGTTTCAAAAATACTTTTAAAAAAAATTGAAAAATTTTTATTTTTTATTTTTTTATTTTAAATTAAAAAATGATGTTTTTAGATATTTTCATATGCTGATATCAAAAATATTTTTTTAAAAATAAAATAAATCATTTTAATACATTTATAAATAAAAAACATTTTCAAAAGCTACATCAATAACACTCCCTCACATACATTATACTTTATCACTGCAATTCTCTAAGAGTTTTGAATTGCTTTGATATAATGATATTAAAAATAAGTTTCTAAAAAATAAAAAATAAATTATTAAACGAAAGACATCGCTAGTTATCTTGTCCTTCGTACTTGTCTCCCTCCCTGCATGTATTTATAAATGGTCATAAGCAAGTGATCTGTGACCAAGAATGCTTTTCCTCTCTTTTTTTAATACTATCGATGAAGTTCTCCTTACATATTCTCTCTTCAACCAGAGAATCGCCAAATAACTGAATAAAACTAACCCAATTCTATATATATATATAGAATTGTTTATATATATATAGAATTGTTCATGATTAGAGTAGACATCGATCGTTCAAATGAAAAGAGCTGTAAGAATATTAGAGGTCAACGGGAAATGCTGCTGCTGCTGCTTCTTCAGTAATTAGAGCCGGAGGTGGGTGCGGAGGAGTAAACGAAAGGTCCCACGGTGAACAGCTTCATTTTCTTATCACTAAGGTAGTGGTAAGAAGCGAGAAGAGCCCCTGTGATTCCCTGCTTCGCATCAGTAGGGACGTTGCAGGTCTCCAGTGGTGATTGATCAAGAAAAGCCTTGCACTCTTTAATCTTCCGATTTTCTTGCATCTCATATGGAGACAGCGTGGCGAAAAAGTAGCCTTTAGCATCGGTTGCTTCACTCAAAAATGAGAACGGCGCCGCTTCGTATCCAGACCCATCGCTAGCCAGGCATGTTATCCTTACCACAGCCCCTGCACTCGATCCGACGTAGCAAAAAAGATCAATGCATGGTTCATTAAACGTAATTTGTAAGATTAAAATAATTTCGATCGATCTTTTTTTCTAAGAAGAAGTATCGGCCGGGTTACCTTGAAGTGGAAAGCGTTTACGGCCGGATCTGCAATAAACAAGGCCTTGAACACCAATCATCGCTGAGAGTGTCTTCTCCTTGTTTAGGTTCGGTTTCACGAGGTTGGGGTCGGGATGTGGACCATATCCGCCATGATCAGTAGCCGAAGCAAAAGCAGCCACCAATGCCAGAGACATAAAGAAGGCGAAGTAGAGATACGTAGAAGACATAACTATCCAGTTAGGGATGACAAGAAAGAAAAGGAAGGCGATGGGATGAAGGGTGGAAGATAAAATGATGACTTTTATAATATATATTTGAAGGGGGAAGTGATTTGGCTGCACGATGTATGGCCTCGATCTCCATATTGTATTGGACTGCACGTCTTATAGATTTTTTTTTTTTTTTTTGTTCTTCGATCATAAGCTACGAACGATGTGTTAATAGTAAGGTTATGAGACTGTTTGGCAACCTATTTTATTTTAAAGTAAAGTATTCATAAATTACTTGATTGAGATTTTAAAAATTAATTATTTAGTTTCTGAAAGTAGAATATAATTCTTGCAAAGTTAGTTTAAATATATACTAGTTTTCACTTTAAAATGCATGAGAAGTGATGTTTTTTTAGATGAGAGACATTTTATTTTATATAAAAAATAAAACATATGAATGGCATTCAATGCTAAAATCTAAACTATATATTAGATTATGGATTTATTCTCATTTATAAGTGACTCATATTTCTTGTTTTTAACACACATTTACATATTTATTGACATTATTATTTTACTTTTGGACCACAAATTTATATTACTAGATGTTTTTTAATCTAAAATCTAATATGATATATAATAAAATTCACCATTTCCCAGCTTGTGTCAAACGCACTTAAGCCTCTAAGGTCTTGTTTGATATTGTCTTTTCAAAGTGTTTTTGAAAAAAAAATTATTTTTTATTTGAAATTCAAAAAAAAAATATTGTTTTTAGATCATTTTTATTTGTTAATATCAAAAATAATTTTTAAAAATAAAAAATTTATTTTGATGCATTTCTAAATGAAAAACACTTTTAAAAACAATATCAACCAGACTCTTAAACAGGTACTAACATTCCATAAGGATGGAACTATGGTATGACTTTGGAGGGCACTTATGGGGAATAACATCCCTAAAGTTGTAATTTTTTCTTAATTTGATACCTAACTTTTTTTTTAAAAATTCATAATAATTAAGTGTCCTCTCTCTGATACATCAACTTAATTAATTTGAACGAAGTCTCTACTTATCGTGTGCCATGGAAAACTCTCTAGCATTCCACACGACACCCGATGTAACATTAGTTTGTATTAAGTTATATGAAGAGGTTATGTGAAGAACATATTAAAATTCATATTATTGTTCCATTTTAAGATGATATTTCTACGCTGTTCAATTTATCATAACTCAATTTTGAACCTATAATTTTCCAATGTTTTGTCATGAAAAAAATAAATACAATACCATAATTTTTAAATTTATCGACATATTTTTTGTTGGTATTTATATTTATTTTATATAACGTTTCATACAAAATATATAAATAACTTATTTAAACACTCATTTTATATACCAAAAATAAAAGACATTGATTGTTTAGGCCTCCTCTAAGATAGGATATGTTGATTGTACTAGAGCTATGATAGTAGTGGAGATTATAATATGGAGTCATTTTGGATGGTTCTAGATAGGTGGTCGGTGTTTCAAAACGAGCCTAGTTGATTTTTTTTAACTTAAGAAAACAGTATTCAAACATTGCTAATGTTTTAAAAGCATACGAAGAGAAAAATTATGAAGCTTATTTCTTAGTAATAAATGATGAAGGATGGAATTAAAAAAAAAAATCAACCTAAGCAAAAATAGCAATTATAAAAAAGATAACCGAATTTCATATAAAAATAAAAACAATCTAGTGCGTGTTTGGTTTTAGGCCACTAGAGAAGCTCACATGTGCCGCCCGAAGGGCCCTAGCAACTTTCATTTGCTAGCTCATGCCTTATCTTGCTAGTGCGTGCCTTGCTCGTCCCAACCATTTTTTTAAATATATTTTTTACAATTTTTTTAAAAACCAAATTGTCCTTAAGAGCTTAAGAAACAAAAGATTAAAAAGCCTCTAAAAGCAAAAGAAAAAAAAATCTTAAGTTATTTCAAGGGTATTTACACTAGAATAGTAGTTTTATAATTTCAAGGGTAATTAAGTTATTTTATAGTACTTAGACTAATAAAAATATTAAAAAAAACTTCTGAAAGAAGTGGATACTTTATTTAAGAATAGATAAATTATTTTACTATAAAAAATATGTTATGAAAAATTTATGTTTGGTCAATTTAATAATAATAATAATAATAATAATAATAATAATAATAATAATAATAATAATAATAATAAAATTAATCATGAATAAAAAACCAAATTACCTCCAAGGTAAATTAATGGATTTGATTTGAGAATGGTGAAATAGCCACTTCATTCATGGATTTTCCATAGCTTTCACTACAACATTATTATTATTATTAGTACTTAAAATCATTTTCTCTATATACATATACATTTGGAATATCTTACGCATAGGCTAAAAAGACAAATTAAAAATAGATAGAGAGAGGACACCCAATGATGCAATCGTTTTGTAACACGGCACAAAAGATTGATATGAACATGTACTTTAACTTCTTTAATAAAATTCACAAGCATTTTTATTTTTAGAGAAGAAAAGGTCCACTTACAAAGTCCATTCGCAAATAAATAAAAGAGAACATGTTTTCTTGATGTATAACGAACCAAGTCTATTACAATCTTAAAATCCAAATATATTGAGCAAAAAATCAAGAAATTAAACTATATATCAAATTCCCGTCCCAGAAAAGTTTGAAAAACAATGGAAACCAAGAAGAAATTTAATAGCCGCCGGCTGGAGTTGGTGTTGTTTCGGAGGTGTAGAAGAGAGTTCTCATAGAATACAGTTTAATTCTCTTGCTACTGAGGATGTGATAGGAAGAAAGTAGGGCACCACTGATGCCATTGTTGACATCTGTTGGGATCTTGCAGGTCTCCAATGGAGAGCTTTCAAGGTAGGCCTTGCATTCTGCGACTCTGAAATCTCCAAACGCAGGCAATGTTTTGAAATAGTAGCCGTTGGCATCAGCTGCCCCAGTCAAGCATGAGAAAGGAGTCGTCTCGTATCCGTTCTGGTCCACAGCCATGCACGCTATCCTTACCAAAGCTCCTGCACATGATAAAAGATAATTTAACGTGGAAAACCTTTGCCCCACTTTCTGTGAGATAATCTTCTGTCACAGTTCAGGAAATTTAGATACAGTTTCATGCATGCACACAGTCAGAATCAAGTAATTTTCAAAATAAAAGCTGTAAATATTGGGTGTAGAGATTATATATTACCTTTAACGGGAGTATAATTATAGCCTGATTTGCAAAGAACAAGACCTTCAATCCCAATTGAATCATACCCATGATTTGGTTCCGGTGCAGTCAACTTTGGTTGATCAACGTTTGGTCTCGGGTCATATTCGAAACCAGGTTTTGGGTCGGGTACGTCTGATTTGGGGTGGTAGCCAGGCTTAACAGTGTCTTTCTTCGAGCCATGACCATAATCATTGGCAGAAGTAGCAATCAACGATGACAAGAGAAGGATAGAGAAGATAGAACTGGTTAGAGTCATTGCAATGCAAAGCAAGCACGAAATTACTGGTTATTGACGAGGGAGGCTGGTCGCCAGGAAAGCATTTTATAGAAAGGATGTTTTTCTAGATCATGATTAAAAAAATAAAAAATAAAAATAAAAGATACCTGTGAGAAACTTGGGTGCACATCAGGGAAGGAATATTTTACTTATATATTGCCTCCACGAAATACGTGATGGGCATTATTCATTGACCATCTGACATTATTGCTCCTCATCATTCCTGAGATTTTGGAAGGTCCGAAGTATTTATCCCTAGCTAGATATGCAGGAGGAGTTCATGGTTGCTTAAACTGGGGAAGGCTTGGTGTGTGGTATTTTTATACTTCCTTTCGTGGATATGAATGACTCGCCACTAGAGTTGACGTCAAGTGAATGGGGTCTTGAAAAAAACTATAAATTAAACCTTTTTTAAGAAATATTTTTTTATTTTTTTATGAATAAATGTGTCTAGGACATTTTTTATTTTTTATTTTTTTATATGAAGCAGTTTATATTTCATAAAACTTAATGAACAAGTATATTTTACTTGGAGTTTTTTTTGTTAGGTTAAGTTATTTTTCAAGTGGATTTTAGCTTGAGCCAATTTTGCTTACCACAATTTCATCTCATCACGGTAGCTTATTCTCTCGTTCTCCAAAACTTAGTCTTTCTTTGGCATGTCAATGGCTCCTACTAGGATATTCTCGTCATATGGTGGACTATTATGGTACTGTATTAATTATAACTCATTCTGATCCATTTCCCATATATTTTGGTGAGGCTCAGCTTTGGGTAAGAAGTATAATTTGGTTTGGTGACATCTGGTCTGGGAATATTAGATTGTTAGACAATAATATAAATTATATTTTGAAGCTTCACTCTACAGTTTAAATTTTTAATTCAGATGGTTCCTTAACATGGTATCAGAGTCTTGTTGACCCAACGATCACTAGTTCAAATCTCACCA
Organism: Salix caprea; assembly: GCA_964035475.1. Classification (NCBI taxonomy): domain Eukaryota; kingdom Viridiplantae; phylum Streptophyta; class Magnoliopsida; order Malpighiales; family Salicaceae; genus Salix; species Salix caprea. The sequence goes on along the minus strand of OZ037755.1, from coordinate 3,346,193 downwards.
CCTCATTTTATTTGATAAAAATTAAACACAAGGTAGTACGAATTTGTGTACAAGTTTCAAGCCCAAAAGACTTTTACTTGACAGGATGTGTTAAAAAATAATGTAATTTATATTCTATAACCTCATTTAATAATTTAAACTTTTAGATGAGATAATTACTTATCAAATATTTGGATTCGAGTCAAAGCTATAGCGGGATTTGACAACGTTTGGTTGTGGTTTTGAGTCATAATATATTTGGGTTTGGCTTTGATTCTGGGATGTGACTATGATCTGGCTTGAAAGTATCTGGCTTTGGTTCAGGCTGTCATTGCCAGCTGAGCCAATCACTAGCAATGACAAAAGGAGGATTGGGGTGGGAAAAGCAGGAATGCATTGAAGCCATTGCAGATTGGATCGCTAGACACGGACATCTTTGAGTCCACCATGTCGGCTTGGAGTACAATACGTCGTGATCTTTTTATGCTTCGGGAATGTACCTTGAAAATTTGTGCGCTAAAAAATATCTTTAAGTTAAGAGTTGTTTCTGATCAATTATATTTATGTTTTTTTTATTAGTTATGAGTAATAAAGAGAAAAAATCTAAATCAATTTACAATAATTATTACATAAACACTGTAAACAAATGTGAATTTTTTATGGTGATTTTATTGTTCATATAAACAACAATTATTTTTAAAATTATTTTATAACAACTCTATGCTGTACCTCAATTGGTAGAGATACATTATTTTATATTATTTAAATTTGAGAATATCAAACTATATTTTTATATATTAAAAAAAGAGTTTTTTTTTTTAATGTTGAATGCATGTGATAATCTAAAATCACGAATATTAGTGAAAAAAGTGAATTGAAAAAAAAAAAGAAAAAATTATGAATGATCCAAAACAAAGTATGGGCTAGAACTCAAGTTTAAGAGACCTAGACTTAGGCCTGAACATGAACTGGCAAGCCTGCTAAGCAGGTAGAGATATAGGCCTATCATCTTTTGTACAAGGAAAGGGGGCCCACATCTATGGTGAAGACTCATGCAAGAGGTAGCAAAATTTGCTTAAATCACCGGCCCTCACAACACTGTAATTTCTTGTCGGGTGGTGCATAAATACAAAAACTAGTTCTTCATGGGGGGAAAAAAGATTAATAGAATATTTTTAAAAACTTTCATTTCGGATTGATTTTGTTTTTTTAATATTAAAACTGGTAAAACAAACAGAACCGACTCAAATTAAAAAATATATTATAAATTTTTTTATATTTGTTCGATTTGATTCAAATTTTTTGATATGATTCTACTTTTGTGAAATGAAAAAAGTGAAAGACTTGGTAAGATTTCCAAAAAGACCTGGAAAAAAAAAACTATTTTTCAATTTCTTATATTAAAAACCAAACCGAACAGAAATCGGTTAATTTAAACCAATTTCGGTTCAATTTCTTATATTTTTTCAATTTGATTCAAATTTTTTGATATGATTCTACTTTCGTGAAATGGAAAAAGTGAAAGACTTGGTAAAATTTCCAAAAAGACCTGAAAAAATATATACTATTTTTCCATTTCTTATATTAAAAACCAAACCAAACCAAAATCGGTTAATTTAAACCAATTTCGGTTCAATTTCGGGTTTTTTTATATATATTTTTAATTTAATTATTTTTATAAATAAAAACGGAATAAAATAATCATCCCACAAACAGAAACTACGTAGCTTCATCAGCATCCGGAGAACGACACCTTTGACTTTATTGAATAGTCTTTTCTCCCTCCTTTTTCCATGTATGACGCATACTGAATTTGAAACCAGAGTATTTCTCTCCCAACCAGGAAAAAAAAAAACATAACAAAAAGGTTGTTAACCTGGTCGTCTCTTCTTACCATGAAAATTAAAAAATTAGTATCTTCTGTTTTTCCAAGGTCGAATGATTTTCTTCGTTTTATTTTTTGTGGAGTCGCTCGAATTCAAGCATTCAACACTTTAGCTGGCATTGTATATATATATATTCCCGTGTGGCAGTTACGCCTCGGACCATTTCTCGTCATCGTTGAACCAAAGTTACCTGTACCCAAAATTAATTAGGAGGGGTAAAGGCTATATATTATTTACCCAAATATTTTATAGCCCCTCTTGTTACAGTCCCTCTTGTAATAATTAATTTTAACCTTTTATTTTAGGGCATCACAGAATTTAAATGGAATTTACTGTCACGCTCACAAGTTTAGAAAGATGGCACTTAGAAAACCTCAAGATTTATTTGCATGGCTCTATGTCTTCGCATTGATTTGAATAATGCAATATATATATATATATATATATATTATGAACCAAATAAATGAATCCTAATTTATGGGAATATTAATAATGTATACGTGTAAAGGATATGGAAATAATATCAAATCATACTTCAATGTAATACACTTTTTTTTTATTAGTTTATAGGATCAGTGCGATATGAATTTGGTATTATTATATGTGTTCGGAATATTCAAACTTATTGCCAGTGATTTTATTTTTTTCGGTACAATCATTGCCAGTAAGTTACCGTGAAATAAAACATTATAATATATAATTAGTTTATCCCGATGGTATCATATGTAGCTTTAATATTTATAAATTAATATTGCATGGGCAATCCAAATATAAATTGGAATGAAAAAAAAAAAGGAAATATCAAGAGGTGTTGATCTGAAAGATGGCATTGAGATGGTGGTTGATGAAGCAAGTCTTAGATTCGCAAGCATTGTAAAAAAAAAATCCAGTAACTTAATTCCAAATGATAAAAATAAGAGAGAATTCAGTTTAAAAAAGGTAATGTCAAAGAAAAAATTAGAGCCAACACAGGTTTACATTGTCAATCTACCACCCACAATATAAGATCAAAATAAAAAATGAGTTTTTTATATATAAAAGAAAAACAAAAAAAAACTAAGGTTTAATAAAAAAATATAAAAAATGAGTTATTTCAGGTTTATTTTATCAGCTTGCACTCCGAATAACTCTACATAAAAAACCAACAAAATCACTTGGCTCAATTTCATAAGAAAAAATCAAGAAAAAAGACTCAAGTGTTAACTGGAGATATGATATTGGGATAAAGTCATAAAAAAATAGAACAAATAATGAAGTATAAAGTTCTATAGTCTAATGTTAAATGATAAAAAAAAATGATAAGGGATAAAATAAAAAAAAAATCATGAAAAGGGTAAAAAAAACAATAAAAAATAAGGAAGAAATCAAATACACAAAAATAAATAAAATGAAATGCCTAAAGAAAAAATTGTAAAAAAAAAAAATTAAATTTTAAATATTAGTAAAAGCAAAACAAATAGTAAAGAAAAGAATGAATACCAAAATTAATAAAATAGAAACTAGTGGGTACAATTATTATTTTCTTAAAAGCCGACACAAGGATATAGGTTAGGAAAGAAAAAGGAGAGGGGGTAAAAAAACGTTCATTGAAGTGCATATGACTCCTCGCATGTCATCCATTATATTTTAATAAAAAAAAAGAGAAATCAACACGCAATTAGGGCACAATCCAAAACACCTTAAACAGTAGACGTATGACAAAAGGGTGTTTGTCACTGTGTTCAAACACATTTTTTTTTTTAAAAATGAATTTTTATTTTATTTTTTTATTTTAAATTAAAAATTAGTGTTTTCAGATATTTTCATGTGTTGATGTAAAAATAATTTTTAAAAATAAAAAATATCATATTAATGTTTTTCAAAATGAAAAACACTTTCAAAAGCAACCACAATTACAATCACAAACAGGCACAAAGCTTCTTCATTGTTCAAAAATATGATTGAAGTTTTTTAAAAAAATATTTTTTATTCAGAAATACATCAAAATAATGTTTAGTACATGAAAATAATCTAAAACTGCTAAAAAAATAATTAAAATAAAAATAAAAATAAAAATAAAAATCATTTCTTTAATCCTTTTCATGAAATAATTAAATTAAAAAACAATTTTAAAACGCAATATAAACATCCTTTTCATGAAGTAACTTCTAGGCTTTTCTAGTTTCTGCCGTCGTAACTACAAGCTAACCTTTGAAGATTTGTTGATACATAACCTTTGGATTTAACCACCTTTGACATCCTCGAAAAACCCTAGCACATGTTAAGTATTCCTTCCTCCAGCAAGAAGTCAACAAAAGCTATACATATCCTAAACGAAACCAGTTGATGCATAATATCTAAAGAAAGTTCCTAGACCGGACCGCTCTGTGCCTTCCGCTGTCACCCACCCACCTCGTTTCCTCGCACTACATAAACCCCCACTCACTCATCCTTCAACTTCAGAATCCTATTCAACTTCCTTAAACCTCGTCCACTTTACTTTCTTGTCGACAGATCTCTCCTAGTTTTATTATTGTTTAGCTAATCACAGAAATATGTGTGGCGGTGCTATTTTAGCTGAAATCATCCCTCGCAACCGCGCCCGCCGCGAAGCAGCTTCAGAGTTCTGGCCGAACGCAACCTTCAGTAAACTCAATCCTTTTGATTCCTTTCTGAGCCCACTTAGCAACCAGGAGGAGTCATTCACTCTCAAACGACCCCGACCCCAGCCCCGGCCCCAGCCCATTTCTGGTATTGGATTCTTTCGTTTCATTTCTTGATTTAGTTTTTTCTTTCTTCTTGTTCATGTTTCAAAGAAGCTGATGATTTTGAATGTGGAATTTGTGCAGAAACAGCGGAAGTGGAGAAACCCAATGCCAAGAGGCAGAGGAAGAATCTGTACAGAGGTATAAGGCAGCGACCTTGGGGTAAATGGGCGGCTGAGATTCGTGACCCAAGAAAAGGAGTCCGTGTTTGGCTCGGTACCTTCAACACTGCTGAGGAAGCAGCTAGAGCCTACGACAGAGAGGCTCGCATAATTCGCGGCAAGAAAGCTAAAGTCAATTTTCCTAACGAAGATGAACATAACTACACCTATCAAAATTCAAAAACCAAGCCTCCTATGTACCCAGCCCCCACATGTGATTTCTCAAAGGGTTATGATTTTGGGTACGGTTCTGGTATGAATCAGATTGAATCCTACTCTTCAAATGGTTTTAATGGCCAGCCAATTGTCACTTCTGGGGATGATTCTGGGTCCACATCAGAGGAAGGAACAAGACTGGTGGACTGTAATCACAACTTGGAGAGTGATGTTTATATGGGTCAAGTGAAGCTGGAAATGGAAGAGGAGAAGCTAGAGAAGGTGAAGAACAAGGAGGTGGTGCTGGTGGATTTGGAAACTGGAATGGAAGAAAACGAGGTGCAGAAACTGACTGAGGAGTTAATCGCGTATGAGAATTACATGAAGTTTTATCAGATTCCCTATCTGGATGGGCAATCCATGGCACCGAATGGTTCCACCCAGGAAAACCTTGTGGGTAATCTTTGGAATTTCGATGATGACAGCGTCGCTCCTCCTGTCACCTCGGCACCTCTGTAACAGGCTAACAGCGACGGCAGTGTCTTGTCTTCTTCTTTTTTCCCGGTGGTTTTGTAAACTCGCATTTGATGATTAATTATGTTTTTTTTTTCTCTTGTATGTGAAATATGTCTTGCTTCAGTGAATAGAGATTGACTTCTTGAATTTGCTGTCAAAATGTAAATTTTACGAGTTGATTGTCGCTTAATAAAATTATTATCCTTTCCTTCAATTTCGTTTATTTCCTTCAAACAGATGAGATTGTCGAGTTCTAACCATGCCAAGGGTTCTTCTTCATGTCGAGTCAAAATGTAAATGGATCGCCAAGGTGCTGGAAATTCAAAGATATAATTAGGCAATTGATTCTTCCATTATCAATTAATTGATATCAACGATCAAACTCTATGATCATGGATTTGAATGAATAAGAACATAGATATATCATCAGAAGACATAAATGATAATTTCCACCACAAGGATCCTCCTATTTTAATGATCCATAACGAACGAGTACTGTGTATATATATATATATATAGTTATCACACATTCGAATGAAGAATCTCAAATCTCTGAAGTCAAGATAAATACATGAATTGGTATAACATACGGATCACCATACCTATTTATACACACAGACATTCCCTTAGCGTACGCAAAATTGTGGAGGGTGAATGATTAATATAAATTCCTTTTTTAAATTTTCCGGGCAAATAGCAAATCAAGATGCTGCAATTTAGACCCAAGAAAGTGGCAGCGATGGATGAAATGGGTCTTTGGAGGAAATTAAAAAACGGGTCAAAAGTAGTGTCGATCGGAGGTTGAACGCGGCTAAAAGTGGTGGTTGAAAAGCAAGCAAATACAAAGTTGGCATGTTGCAGGAAGCAAGTGGGGGGAGGTGGTAAATCTGAAACCTGGAACTGCTTTGCTGGTTTTGGATTTTCCTCTCTCCTCGGCCACCTAAACCACCGCCTGGGGAGCTCCGTGGGCGCCCCCGGCATAGTTTTCTTATAAAAAGTACTTGTACTATACCACTCGTCTCCTCGAACACGTGTTCGATAGTACAAACTTCGATGCACTTGTCCTCTTTGCTACGCAAAACTCGTACGTGTGTAAAATTACTCGCTAAACTCAAGGAATAAGCATAGTTATTAACTATTAATTAACTTAACAACTAAAACACATGGGTGTGAGCACTGTTCACCGTTGCTTTTTATCCCCAACCAAAATATTGTTAATGGAACTTGTTATAACCTTTTTCTTTTTTGTTATTCTTAAATTCATCCAATATAAAAATAAAAATAAAAGAGGGGACAGTGTTTTTCCTTCTTTCTTGGGCTGGATCAGGTCCGCCCTAAACCCAATATGACTGGGTCATCCTATTTAGTTGAGTCAGCCCAATTCAAATATATATAATTTTAAATAAATATAAATATATAAAGATTTCATTTCAAATACAATATATTTTGTTTTCGTGTATACGGTCAAATTATAAAAAATTTCTGGGCAAATTTTTCACATTTTTTTTTGCATCTTCTCCCATGTTTTAAAATGATAAATGGGATATTATAATCAGTTTGTATTATCTGTTAGAGTTTGGTTAAAATATCAATAATCTTTCAACAATCATTTTATTTATTTATTTATTTGTAAACTTTAATTATTGATGTGTAATATTAAACTGTAAAGTATACCCTTAGAAATTAAAAACACAATAAATGTAGTGCTGAAATTTAGACCTTAAAACGATTAGATTTTCAACCCAATGAGGTAGAGACTCTCTCACGAAAAGAAATATACTTTGAATCTTAGAAAGACCAACAAATAGAAATTTGACCTAGAAAAATAATTAAATAACAATACAGCTTATCTTAGATAGAGTGTACTAGGGTAATACGTCTTTTCCTTACACAATAAGTACTTTTACCTAGACCCTCACAAACCATTAGGTTTTTTAGTAACCCTAATACTAGGTGATGACTTCAGAAAATTATAAACTAATTTTATGGTTATAAAAAACCTTTTCCACGCGTCTCCAATCTTTGGGAATGGCCGTGGAAAAAAGATATCGCAACAATTAGTATGGTTTATCAGTTATTTTTTTATATATTTCATAGTGATAAAACATTTATATATATACATATGTATAATATTTTTAATATGTGAAACCTTGCATGACTGTTTTTTTTTCTTTTTTAATTCCATACATCTTATGTTCTATCTCTATTATAAATGGGTTTCATTAGTAATTTATTAAACACAAATAGGTAAATAATTCATGTTATAATATTAAATATCTTGATCTACATTGATACCTTTATTTTTTAAATTATATTTTTATTTATCATTAATTACTTTTTTTTATTTATCATTTGTAGAGGGTGAAAACTCTAGAACTAGGGGCCAGCTAATTCCTAACAATGATACGAGGGAAGCAGTTTTCCTGTAAACTCTTCTTGGGCTGGAATCCAAAATGCCATTACCTTATCCACTTGTGATCAATGGAGTGGAAGACAGGAAGCAAATCCAAGATGTGGTGAATCAGCCTCAGTTTCTGTGGAACCTTTTTGTTTGAGTAGCTTGATCGGTTCGACAAGATTGACCTTTCCTTAGAAAAGTTCTCTATTACATTTTACAACTACATTGTGAGATAAAGTTCTCTATTTATCTACCTAATATAAAAGCTATTTTATAACAATCCCTCATTTAGCTTGTAATATTGGGTTGTGCCATGTTTAATGCATAAAAAAAATATCTTTTGATTTAAACCTATTCATCGTGTGAATATTTCAAAACTCTAAATATATCACAATGGCAAAAAAGTTTAAATCGATATTTTATTTAATAGAATTGAAAATATTACACACATGATTCAATTGATCCAAAATAGAATTTCACCATTATTTTAGCACCAAAATGATCTTTTGTTACCTCATGAATTCATGAACATTTACAAAGTTTTCTAAGTTCTTATTGAAGCGACGCTCCTTTCTATGTTCAAATAGATAAGATATATCAAGCTCCCAACAATAATATTATAGGGTACGATCTAGAAAAAATAAATCATCAAAAGAAGAATATCGAGCATTAACCTCAATAGGAATATGTACAATCTTATTATTACAGAGTTTAGCCCTCTCAAAAATCTCTATAATGTATTTTAACTGAAAAAGAAAATAACCTAAGTTGAGTAAGCTACCTCAATAAGTAAGAAGTACTATAGAGAATCCAAGTCTTTCATTTCAAATTTTCTATTTAGCTCTGTTTTCAAAACTGGAATATCATCAATGTCACCATTAATAATATTCATGTCATCAACATATAAAGATAGAATGATATGATTTACGTCGACGCTCTTAATAAAAAAAAAACAGAATTCTGACTATTAAAAACAAATTCAAGAGAATTGATCACAACTAATTTCTTAAAACAGGAGGTAATTAGAGACCACATAAAAGATATATCATTAACAAAGTGAAACTACTACAATAAAAGCACAAATAATAATCTTATCCTTAAAAATTTCGAAGTGGCTTGGTAGACAAATGCGAACCACCACATCGCCAACTTCTTACACTCTTTTTGGGAATGTCATCGTAGCCACAACTTCTAGCATCGAATGATCAGGTAGTATTGCAGTTTGGAAGGTTCCACGACACTTCTAAAATAGGCCCCATATGGAATCCTCTAAAGCTTGAAAAAGAAAAGGTTGAAGCTGCTACATTGAGCTGCCATTAATTTTGGAAACTGAAACTGAGCATTTCTCTGCAACCTTTCCTTCCACTAGCCATTAACAATCCAATATTCTTCAAATCATGGCGATGGAAAGACCCCGCAGGTTGTCTGTATAGCAAACAAATGATGCAGAATAACTTAACACGGAACAAATCTACAAAATCTAATATCATGATATATCAGTATGAGAAAAGGCAATGCCAGCACATGAGCGGGTCATTTCCTCCAGCAAACTACTGCATAAACCATGAATCAATGACACATGAGCTCAAAACCTTTTTTATTATCATAAATCGCAGCCAAGTACAGCTAACTATGGAGCGAATTGTAGGGTATATATAACCAGCGTCCTTTTCTTTGGTTGTATATAAGCCTGGTATATTACATCCAGGCCTCCCAGGTTATTCATCAATAGCTTCACTTGCCATTAGCCCCAAAAACACATCACAAAGAACATTTACATATTGCCAATCAGCTTTGTTTCTTAATACCTATCCGCTTCTACAGGTATCTACAGACTTCTTTGATACCGTGGATTGGAAGAAGCAAACCCATCATCTCTGAACAGAGGCTTGTGCCCCATGAGATCTCCACTTCCATGACTTGCTCGCCCTCTTGATGCAGCTTGGTGTACAGATGGATCATCTGGATTGTTGCAGAGCCCAAGTTTGACAATGAAAGTAGTCACTGTACCTTTGTCGAGGCCTTCACTTTCTATCCATATATGGCCCTTCATGAGACTTACAAATCTGATTCCCGTAATTTAAGACAAGGAGAACAAGTTAAAAAACTGTAGAACAAGAAGAAAGCAGAGATTTATATGGTAGATTCAACATTAGATCTAACAGTAACTATTTTTTCCATTAGTTTGATGGATGATGGGACAGTGCTAGAGGGGAATGATATAACAACTTCTACAAACTTTGCAAGGCAATGCAATGGAAAGAATTTAGCTCTACCGTTTGCAGATGGCAAGCCCAATTCCTGCACCACCATTACTTCGACTAGATCCACTTCGTAGCTGGGCAAATTTAGTAAAAAGGTGTGGGACATCTTGTGGGAGAACACCGCAGCCAGAATCCTTAACCTGTCACAACCAACATGATAAAGTTAACAACAAAGCAGATCACAATGTAAACAACCTACAAGGATGAAGCAAGCAGAAAATGCTGCATTGGTTAGTATCCAACTTAGGAATTGATGACGGCCATAAGATTTTATACAAGCTAAATCATGTTTAGACAGTATAGCAGTCTGAAATACTAGAATCCAATCATGAACTGCCAAAACTGCATTATTCGATACCAAGAGATGCCTTTAACCTTAAAAAGGTTAGCTATCTATTATTAACACCAACGGAACACTTTTATATAATAATCTGAACAAAACCTAAGTCAACAACCTGCATGCGTAGATAGAAGTGCCCATCACTTGTCATAGGGTAGAATTCAGGAGGCTGCCAGTCTCTCAAAGAATCTGGTTTTGCAACAGAAACTACAATAGACACATAACCCTCCTTTGTGAACTTGACAGCATTACCCACAACATTCAGAATAGTTTGTGTCAGCCGTTTCTGATCACCAACTGCACATGCAGGCAAATCTGGGGCCATAATTAAAGACATAGATAACTTTTTAACAGATGCAATGGGCTTTATCAAACCAACGACCTGCATTTACAGAAGAAAAAAAACAATAGCATTACCACAATGCCTCCATGGAAGTGCCAACTTGTATTGAATTCCATTAGTGCATCATAAAAGTAGAAAATTAGGGGTAGTCACCTCTTTGAAAAGCTCATGAAGATTAAATGTCTTAAGTTCTAAGTCTAAGCTTCCATCTTCAAGTCTTGAAAGATCTAGCACATCATTAGTAAGTATTGCCAGGAGGTTACTACTCTTTAATACTGTCTCAATCATTGCTCTTTGTTCGGTAGTTAGTTCAGTCTCTAAAAGAAGTGAAGACAATGCAATAATTGCATGCATTGGTGTCCTCATCTCATGGTTCATGACAGCAAGGAAATCATTCCGAGCATGTATTGCCATTTCTGCTTCTCGACGAGCTGATTTTAAAGCAACATTCTGCACCATGAGCTGATCACGTGCCCGCATAGACTCTTCAAGAATAGCAGCATGAGAAAGAGCAACTGCGACCTGATGAATGTCAAAAAGTCATATTGCTTGTAAGCATCTGATGCAAGAAACCATATGTAAAGGTATAATGAGGCAAGCCTGATATGAAACATGACTACCAGAACAGGCATTTGTGATGTTGATCATTCTGATAGTGGTCAACATAACAGCATTTTACAGTAGATAGGTAGCAGGCACAGATGAGAGAATCTGAACTACGCATTCCAAAGTAAAATGCCAAAACCGAAACATTAAGCTGAGCAATGATACACCCCATGCCTAACCAAATTTTCAATCCCTTGTGTATAATAGATAGGCCTGCATATGAATTTTTATATGCTAGTTTTTTCACTGGTCATGCTATTTCATCATTTTCATAGGCTTATATGCAAACAAGATGCATGAAATAGAAAAGGTAAAAATAAATACAGCATGAGCATTGGAACAACTAAATAAGAGCATTCCAACCTTTCTATGACACAGATGCAGAAAGAGAGAATTGAATCATAAATATACCTGGTCAGCAACAACTTCAACAAGTTCCAATTCATGGTCTCGCCACTTTCTAGCACTTTGTGTTGGTAGAATCAAAACCATGATAGCATAGCTTTTTGCAGAAAGTTCAGGCCAGTCATTAATATGGAAATTTGACAGATGTAGAAGAGGTACACGAACAGCAACAACCTCGGGTGACAGGTACCTACCTCCATGGGGCCTGATCCTAGCCAGTGGGCAGTTATATGGTATACGCATTGCCCGAGCACTGCTGAAGACTTCGTTGACTATAGGAAGATTTATAGGTACAGAAGATCCCACTTGTATTTGGTAGTTCAGGGTGTGAGAAAGTTGCAGATTCAAGCCAGTTCTTGAAGGCATCCACAAAACACACTCCTCAAGGCCTAAGGTCCTGCCCAGCTCAACAAGAGTGGTTTTCAATATGGTATGCCTGTCAAGTGTGCTTCTAATTTCATGAGTCAGCATTCTAACATGCCTTCCAGTTTCTTCCAGTGTGAGAATAAGGCCCATCTCCCTGTCAAGCTCTTCAGTCTTATTCTTGAGAGATATTTCCCGGGTTTTAACACCCAGTAGATCAGGAATAATGTGGACAAGCATCAAAGCAGTTGCACATGATACAATAGCACAAGCAATTTTCGCAACGGTCATCACCACGGCAACAGCTTTTGAATGCATCGAGAACATCCACAAATTGATAAAGTGGGTCGCTCCACAAAGAACAATGAAGGCACCAAACTGCATAAGCACCCATCTGTACGGGAAGAATGCTGATTTTTGCACGAAGTATATAAGCTCGATGGGGATGGAGAAGTATGCGAAGGCAATTAAAACATCCGATATATACTGATATTTAACGAGAAGTTCTTCATGTGGCCATTGCATATCAATACAATCACAGGACTCCATCCTTCCAATCAAAACCATTGTGAATCTAAAAAAGGAAAAAACACAGAAAACATCACAAATAATAATAATAATACCATCTCCTAATAGTTTTTTTAACATTGTAAAATGAACCCATCTTTTTGACTCTGAAAATAATGTTGCCAAATTAGCACGAATCAAGCCACTTAATCATTCATTACAAAACATGTGGGCAAAAAAAATATCAATCCAATCACATCAAGACGACGGTGAAGCAAATCAACTAAACAATGTTTAGTAGCAGCACTGATTACATATAGGATGTGTGAGTTTATACAGCAAATATGTTTTGATGCATTGCTTTCATCTGGTGAGTTGGACAGATTGGAGGCGATTTCTTCCTCAAGAGCTTTTACCTGTCCTGCAGTGAATTCAAATCCCAGTCGTTGGCATGAAAAAACAAATAAAATCCCATCAAAGCTAAACTACAAATGAGCAGAGCGGAGCAGCTACCAACACCTTTGAATTCGAGTAAACTCATTTTCTTTTTTTCTTCAAGGAAAGTAAAAAAAACCAGAGAGAGAGAGAGGCGTAATATCAAAGCTAGTCATGATCAAGCAAAATTCACAGCTCTTTTATTTTTTTTCTGTTATTATTGATGATCAGCATGCTAGATAGAGTTACACATAAAGGCAAGAAAGTTAAACCATTCAGAAGAAAGATTTTAAGGAAAATAATCATCAATGTTTACCGGACGTGAGGAAGAAGAAACGGATGGCCAGAAACTTGCAGTTAGTTACAGGGGAGGTTTGAGAGTTTGATCGAAGCCGTCCGTTTAGTTTTATAATGTGGAGTCGTCGTCTTCGTGGTGGTATGGAGAGAAAAGAAGGAAAGTTGACAAACGCAAGGAAGGTTGAAGACATGGAGATTGAAGACAGCAAGGAAGGTTAACATACGCGCCAGCCCAAAGACACTGTGCCACGTGAGAATCCTTCCCTTGGATGTTTCCATCATACCACCACGCGCGTGTGTTTGGGAGATTATATATATATATTTTTTGGTCAGGTACCATGAATGTTCTTTTATGGAAAGTGAGACAGTGAAAGCACTCACTCAGTCTCAGTCGGGTCGGGTTGTGAAATAAATAAATAAATAACGCCTTCTTCCTTTTATTACCAATATAGCAAGAGGTTGTTATTTTCTGTTTAGGAAGGTGATTAATGTTGTTTTTTTAAAAATAATTATTTAAAAATATATTAAATAATTTTTTTATTTAAAAATATTTTTTTATTTTTTTAAAATTATTTTAAAAATTAGCATATAAAAATTATTTGATTGATTTTTGTGGAAAAAAAAACAAAGATCATTTATTGCATGAATAAAATATTATATGGCTCGGTGCTCGTGATCTCACTCATCAACCAAGTGAGCTACGGCATGAAATCTATTATCATTAGCCATGGTATCCGCGCCTCGTCACGGCCAGAATTATATTTTTTTCAATGTAAAAAAATATTAATTATGTGTAATTTTTTTATAATAATATAAATTTGGTCAAAATAATAAATTTGTGCAGAAATCTTGTGAAGTATAAGTTTTCTATAAAATATATGAATTTTAAATGGATATAAATTTATCTGTTTAGTAGGTTTCAATGAAATAACTAATATAAAATTATATTTATTATTAAAAAAACAAGAAGATTCGAATATCTGAATTATTGAATACATTATACTAGGATTAGTTCATTTTACAATTCAGTTTAAATTAAACACAACAAACAAAATATAAATTGTAAATGAACTTGCATTAATTAAATAACACAAATAAATAGTTAATTTTCTATCTCCAAAAAAGAAGAAAATATAAATTGAAAATTCATTCTCACATTATTGTCATTATCATTACTATAACAATTAAAATTATCATCAACATTACTATCCAAATAGTAAAAATCATTAAATTACCCCGAACAATTAAAAACAAATTGTAAAAAAAACAATAAAAAAAACAATCACTAAAATTATTATTATTATTGTGCAAACAATAAAATTATAAAATCATTTGATCCGAAAGTCAGATAAAAACAACAGAGAACAAAAAAAAAACAAAGAGAAAAATGAAGCAATATTAATTTTAAAATGATCACAAACATAAATTAAAATTTCAGAATTGAACCGAATAAAAATAAAACCCCAATAAAAAAATAAAATAACAAAAATTCAAAACAAAAACCAAAAGTATAAATGAATGAAGAAGGGAAAAAAACATTGTCCAAGAAAGATCGAAAAAAAGAAAGGAATTAATACTAAATAAATAAAAAATAAGAGAATAAGTGCCAAAATGAAAACCCTAACAAAAAATAAAATCACAAAAAATAAAAACAAAATCTAAAAGCACAAATGCTAAATATGGACAAAAAATAAAAATTGACCAAAAAGGACAAAAAACCAAATGAATTAATAAACAAAATAAAAGAATAAGTGACAAATATATATATAATTTCAATTGAAGGATAAAAATGAAACAAATCAAAATTTTAGGACCAAAAAAAAAAAAAGGGATTTTAAAAAATCAAGATAGTGCAATTATTGAACTAATTAAAAGAATAAGGACCGAAATGAAAACTAATATATATGACCAATTTTAATTCAGGGATAAATTTACAATAAATTCAAATTTGCATACCAAAATTATTAAAGGAACCAAAAATAAACCGAAAATCAAAAGCTGAAGGACTGAAATGAAACTTACCGTATATAATCAATTTCAATTCAAGGGCATAATTGAAAATAATCGAAGTGTCATTGAAAAATCAGTAATAAAAATGAAATCAAAAGATCATGAATTGAAATGAAATGCATACAAATATGAGGAATGGTACCGTACTTCACCTACAGTAGGAGAGAGAAAAGAGAGGGGGGAAGAAAAACCATCCACCGGAGATCACGCATTCTGATTTGACAAACACGCCCCACCCTAAAGGTGCGGGGGGCGGAACATTGCTAGCGTGTTCGTACGATCTGCCTGTAGTGTCCCGGATAAAAAATAATTAAAAAATAGTTATATTACCTATATAGCCCTTGACCCCATCCATATCTACGAAAACCCGGGGTGAAAATTCGAAAGTACCCCCGGGTTCTGGCAGCGGGTTTTGTCGTTTAGGGGGACTAATTTTGTCGTTTCATTATGCAACAAATCTAGAAATATCATTCGCGTCCCCTGGAAAATCCAAAATTGCCCCCGGTCCTAGAGGCTATTTTTTTTTCTGGGGGCAAAATGGTCATTTCATTATAGCAATGAATAGTGAACTGAGTCCGGGTGAATAGTAGAATTTTGCACAGTAAAAGGAGGACAGAATTTATATTTTAGTTAATATGAATTAAACATATATTAAAATGTTTTACAATTTACATGAACAGTGAAACACAATTATATAAAAAATAGTGTAATTTAAATAATATAAGAAAATAATTTTAAAATAATTTTAATTCATCATCGTTTTTTTTACTTGCAAATTCATTACTATTTATTCTTATTTTAATAGCTATGTAAGCATTACATCAAATTTGCACCAAGAAAATAAGTGTTGCTTATGTTTATCTCAATTAAGAACCCAATATTGGGGTGAGTTTGTTATATAATTGCTAAAAAGTTTTTAGTATTGTTATTAAATTCGATAAAATATTTTAAACTGGAAAAATACCTACTCAATTATTTGATGAATATCTAGTCAACCTGTCAACCCCCATGACTCGAGTTATGAATTTTGATAGGTCAAATTAATTTTTTTATATAATATAAAATATGAAGTTTAATTTATCATCAATCCAATAATAAAGGATATAATTCAATAAAAAAATTCATGCTAATTCATGAAATTGACAAACAAAAAAACAAAAATTATAACAAAAAATTGCCAAAGAATCTCAACCCGACTTTTTGATTAATATTTACTAACTTGTTAGACTTTTAATCAATTTTTTTATTAATATTTAGTCATCTCACCAAACTTGTTGTTCATATTATAGATTATGATACCCTACTTGATCAAATTAATTTCTTTATTATTATATAATAATAAAAAATAATTTATTATCAATTAAATTATAATAAAATAAAATAAAATCATCACCCTACATGATAAATTTGTGAAGAAACAAAATCCATAAAAAACAAGATTGCTAAGAAAAAAAGCCCAATAGCATCGGCCGAGCAGCTGGCCCCATCTATTTTTTCCTTTTCAAAAACAATTAACCTATTGAAAATAATATAATAACCTTGTTTTTAGTCGAGAAAAAATATTTTTCAATACAGAACCTCACACTAATTCTACGCATTAACTACTAATTAGGATACAAAACTTGCAATCAAATAATTAAAATAACATACTAACCTTTTTCACGTGAAGGCTGACTTTTAGTGTTTTGTGTCTTGTTTGTTTGATATTGTGTTTTAAAAAAAAATTACTTTTATTTTTTATTTTTTTATTTTAAATTATTGTTTTTTTTATATTTTTAGATTATATGATGTCAAAAATAATGTTTTTAAAATAAAATTTTCATTTTAATGGATTTATGAACAAAAAATCACTTTAAAAAACAACCTCCATCGTATTCTTAAACATACATTTAATTATGTTTATAATGGATGGAGTTTTTTTATAAACAAAAGTGAAATAAAGGAACAGCATACATCGAATTAGAAGGGAAGGGATTCATTTTATTAAGTTGTCCAGATATAAGTCCTGTATGCCTGCGTTTCAAAAAAAAATAAAAAAAAATTGTTTTTAATTGAATTAATGGAATTAGATTAACTGAAAATAACTAAATTAATTAATTGCTTCTATCACCATATTAACTAAAATATAAACCGTGAGGTGTTTTTACTATGCATTTTTTTATTGTTCATCTAGACACAGTTCAATATGGATTGTTATAGTAAAATTATTATTTTGTCCCTAAATTCAAAAAAAAAAATAACCCCCCGGTACGAAGGGGTATTTTAGAAATTTTCAGGGGACATAGATAATATTTCTGAATTCTTTGCACAATAAAACTACTAAATTAGCAACAGAAAACGACAAAACATAGCCCCTGAATCCAGGGGTTTTGCGGTATTTTTCACGGTGGTTTTTTCATATTTATTGTTGGGTCTAGGAGTGTATAGATAATTGATCATTATTTTATTATTTCTTTTCAGAAATACTGTTGGCGCGTCGTACGGACACGTTCGCGATGTTTCACACACACGCTCCATTCAGGCGGCGCATGCGCCTCTGTCCGACAGTGAAAAACAGACTTCCATAGTGTCCCATGGTGCGCCGACATGTCCTATGTCTCCTGGTACAACACGTGGCTAGTTAAGGTGGCCGGTGAAGCTCCGATAGACAAGTTTAAGTTTTTTCTCTCTTTTCTCACTTCTGCCGCACGGAAATACACTTCGATCCTTATGGTTTGTGCAAGCTTTAGTTTAGTCCCTAATATTTTGATTTCACTTTTATTACTGTTTTTTTCAATGTAAATTTTAATCTGTTGCAATTGTGCTCTTTAATTGAAATTAATTATTTATATTGAGTTTCAATTTAGTCCTTATTCTTTTGATTTTTGATTTACTTTTGGTTCCTTTAATTATTTCGGCGTGCAAGTTTTAATTGCTTCTAATTGGGTCCTCCAATTTAAATTTGTCATATATTCTATCTTTCTTTTCGGTCCTTATTCTTTTAATTTTTTAAAAAACATTACACAATTTTTTCTTAAAATGTCTTTATTTATTTTGGTCCCAAGATTTTTTTATTTCAATTTTGTCCTTCAATTGGAATTAATTATATAGTTTGTCTTGATTTGTTTTGATTGTATCCTCCAATTAAAATTAGTCATGTATGCTATTTTTCATTTCAATCCTTATTCTTTTAATTTTTTTAACAAAATTACACTGTAATTTTTTTAAAAAATATCTTTATTTGTTTCGGTCCCAAGGTTTCTATTTGTTTCAATTTTGTCCTTTGATTGGAATTAATTATATATTTTATTTTTTATTTCAGTCCTTATTCTTTGAATTTTTTATTTGCTATTAATTTCTTTAGTTTTTTCTTTCATTCCTGGACAATATTTATTTTTCATCTGTATTTATGCATCTATATTTTTAGTTTTTGTTTTTAATTTTTTTGTTTTATTTTTTATTAGGGATTTATTTTTATTTGGTTCAGTCCTGAAATTTTAATTTATGTTGGTGATCATTTTAATATTAATATTACTCCTTTTTTTCTCTTTGTTCTTTTTTGTGTGTTTTTTTGTTATTTTTATCTATTTTTTGGATCAGATGATTTTATGATTTTATTGTTTACGCCATAATAATAATAATTTTAGTGATTATTTTTTTATTGTAAAAATGTTTTGCTTTTTTATTTTATTTTTTACGTGGAATTTAATGATTTTAATTATTTAGGTGATAATGTTGATAATAATTTTAATTATTATAGTAATGATAATGATGGTAATATAGAGATAAATTTTTAAGTTATCTTTTCTTCTTTTTATAAATAGGAAATTAAATATATTTTTTTATTTGATTATTACAAGTGTTTTCACAATTTATATTTTGTTTTTATATTGAACTAATCTTAATAAAATGAATTCAATAATTCAAATATCCCAATCTTGTTTTTTTAATCATGATGATAATTTTATGCTGATTATTTCATTGAAACCTGCTAAACAGATAAATTTATATCGATTTAAATTCATATTTTTATAAAAAAACTTGCACTTAACAATACTTCTGCCCAGATTTATTATTTTATCTAAATTTATATTATTAAAAAATTACAAATAATTAATATTTTTTTATTTAAAAAAATATGATGTTGACCACACTAACACCATTGGCTACTATGCATATATAGGGTGAGAAGGGCCGAGTATATCAAGAGGCGACAAAACACACCCCGTGGTGTCGTGAATTGTGACACCTTACCAACCACCACTTCATCTCAGATTCATAGAATTAGGTCGAGATCTGGCACCTGACATTCCATGGAGGGGGCTGGAGAGGTTTTCTTTTCAAAATGGGATCCTACCATATACATACACACACACACATGTACATTTCCCCAACATTTTTTGTTTTTTCATCTCTAACACTGCCACGTCAGTAAAACCTGCTTGCAGAAGATGTGTGTTACTCTCGTATTATTGTCTGCAACTAGCTTTCATGGGCAAGTGTACCACCATTGTTGGCCGGAAAGTAAAGCTTACAGTGGATACAGATCCCTTTCAAGTCCAGGAGCTGTCAAGAAGAGGAAACCACACATCAATTTCAGCACATTCGTGAATCTTTGGGTGACGCCATTTTGCTTTCCAGCAAATGCAAGGCAGTGCATTAAGAAAGGTTTTTGATTGAAGACGTTAGGCAGAGATTCATCTTTTTGCTATTAGAAAACATACCATTAGAGAAAATAATCCAGATGGACCGCATTCAATAAACAGAGTGCCCATCTCCATCCTCAAAGCCTTCAACTATTACGTGCTAATAACTAAAAGCATCGTGGCAACTTCGTGATTTCTCCACTCACAGCAATATCCACACAAAGAGCATTGTATTATTATAGTATGAGCAGGGGGAAGAAAGAAACAAGCAGAGAACATGTAACCCTTTAGTTACCACAACTACCATCGTTGCCTAGCTAGTAAGAAATTCTGACAATGGCACCAATTAGGAGAAATCACTAATCTTTCATTGCTTGCTTGACAGACAGACAGACAGACATCAAAATTTGGCTGATGGCGGCAGTTAGCAATTCGCACTTCAGCCATGTGATTATTACGAATAAAAAGTAAAGATAACAGGAGCAGCAATATTTTGCGCAAGATCCTGACCATGAAATGATTTTTCCTTCCTAAAAAAATATTTAAATTTAGATCTTCTCTTCATTCATGTACAAGGAACAAAACCAATCTCGTGCGATTATAGTTATCACTTTCTGAGAAAGCTAAAGCAACTGGCACATTTTTTTATCTAACCTTTCAGCTTTTGATACTTGACCGTTTCATCTGCTTCAATGAGTGGATTAGTTCTGGAAACTTTGCACATACCTTGAGACGATCCTCATCACTGCTAATTGGCATACTTTGTGCTGGAAGTTGCCATAGATGCGGCCCGAAGGTTGGAATGACCCAACGATATAATTGGTCAGTTTGAGGATCATATTCAGGTTTTCGGTCTTCTACAGTTGAAAAACTGCACAAAGACCCACCATACTTGGCAAGCCATTCTGGTTTGATGCTAGTGGCCCCATGCATGTAAGGCCGCTTTGTTTGAAGCAATTCACTGTACACCAAAAACTCAGGAGCTGAACGAGAAAGAGAGGACCACCGATGAAGGAATACTGTTTCTTTAACCATGCAGGCTTGATACCGAACAGCACTTGTTTTTCTGTCTCCTTCCAAGAAGCCTGAATTTCCTCTGATGCGTTTTGCAACCCTATCAACCCAGCCAGCACAGATAGCTTGGCCTAAGATATCTTCCACATTCAATAAAGTAGACCTCTTACTGGACAAAACCCTCCAAGCTTGTTCTACATCCTCCATGGTCCCGAGGGTCCAAGAGAAACCCTGCTCAAACTCGTGACCATGATGATTAAAGACCAGTTGGAGAAGCTGCTTTCTTAGCTTGGACATTTCTTCCATTGTTTTTAGGTGCAAGGCATTTTCGTGGCAGAATTCCACCGGGCTTTTAGAAAGTTCAAAGCAATGCAAGGCATAAGCTACAGTCAATGTATCACTAGTAGAATTGGAAAATCGAGCACGAGATAATTTAGCTGTTTCTCTGAGTTTCTTGTTCTTTATTTTTTCTTGCCTGTCTAAAATTTTATTGCTTCCTACGCTACTAGATCTTCCATCCTGTTCTGAGCCATTGCTGTCAGTATGACTTCCTTCAAAATGCTTTAGAAAAGGATTAGACATGCTCAATGCTGCAGCTGTTGCAACTGCATATCCTAGAACCAGATTTGCTATGTCATGATTTTTCATTTTCCTTGTAACTTGGATAACTGTAAGGAGCATTCGAGAGTGACGAGGACTCATGGGATAGCAAGCCATGGCCTTCCCTAGGGATGTCAGTCTTCCTGTATTATCAAGAGCTTCCAAGGTCTTCAAGCAACGTTCTGCTTCTACTAAGGCAGCAGCTTCTGGAGGAGTTGGAAATGGGAACTTTTCTACCTGGAATACATAACAGGTTATAAGAAATTATCTACAGAATGGGTTATAAGAAATTCCTGTAGACCAGTTAGACCCGCTGGTATCTAATAATATAACTTCAAGCATCATGTAGCAGGCAGCATACAAGCAAACTCAACAAATCAACTAGCAACTGGATGGCCGCAAAAGCATTCTGGGGACAGGTCAACTACAAGATACTTACTCCGTATAGGCATATCCAACCCCGTTCAGATAATTTAATGTGCCTCTTTAGATTTTTGGATTATTGGAAAACAGCATGTGATAAGAACAAACCTCACCTCCACCACAAGCATTATAAAAAATCCTATATGATCTTCTATTACCAAAGTTTAAATCCTTTGTGCATCAAAACTGCCATTGTAAAGTCTGTTGCATTAAACAGGAAAAAAAAGGGAAAAGATTCTGCAGATAATTAAAGAGCCATAACATAGAAGAAAACACACCTTGTCGATATGCATGGATTTCAGGACAAGAACAATGCTATCAACAGGTACTTTAGATATTTCAGCACAAGAGAAGTCAGGAAGTATGTTATTATAAACAGCAGATGAATAGAGACGGTAACAGTGGCCAGGCCCTGTTCTTCCCGCTCTTCCTTTGCGCTGATCAGCTGAAGCCTTACTTATCCATTGTACTTCATATGCTTCCATGCCATTTGATGGGTTGTAGTTCTTCACCTTTTCTCTTCCAGTATCAACCACATATGTTATCCCTGGGATGGTTAAAGATGTTTCAGCAACATTAGTGGCGACAACAACAAGCCGCTCCCCTTCCTTGACCTCGTCAAATATACGAAGCTGTGCCACTGCAGGAAGCATGGCATAAAGAGGCATAACACGCAAAGAACTAGTAAAAGGACCCTTATCTCCTGCAGTTTTCTTCTCCATGCTATATTTGGATTGTTCAGGGCAGTCTTCTGGCAAAGAAGGAATTTGATTTCCCTTTGATTTACATTCTGATGCATTCTCTCCAGCCAAAGCTTCAAAAGCAGACTTCAATGAAGCAAGGCTACTTTTCTCTCCTAGAACACCCACAACATCATTTTCAGATGTTTTTGAATCCTCTATATCCACCTCATCACCAACAATTTCTACTTCGCTCTCTGATCCTGAATCATAAGAGACATCTGATTCATCCTCAACAGAATCTGGCACATCTTCATCATGAGAGCCAAACCTCTCAGTTTGCTGGTCAGTTAACTGAGTCTCAAAAGCCTCATTGATATCCTTCATGTTAACACCTTCAATGGAAACCATTTCAGACATTACTGGGACCTCATTCCCTACACGCCCTTTAGCAGTATTAGCAATCAACTCCATTGAAGCTTTACGTAACTTCTGACACAAGTACTCTACTTCTCTCTGTCCTGTGACAAAGACAAGTATGCCTCCTTGTGGCAGCCTCTTGTGGATTGACATGACTTTCTTATAGGCCTGGCCAACATAATCCACAGTTTCTGTTCTCTTCGAGAAATGCACTTTCACTTCAAATTGCCTGGTAGGAACATTTATAACTGGAGGAGGATCATGGAATAACCTTCTTTCAGAAATGAAGTCCTCCACTCGCAAGGTGGCACTCATTAGAACAAGTTTCAGTGGAAATATCATATTTTCAGGACTTAGAGTTTGACCTGAAAGCACCATTTTTTGCTGCTGCTCATATTTATTCTACAATAAGGAAGAGATTGTATATGGTAAAGATAGGTGAGAAGAAGAAGATCCATAAACAATAATTTACAGCTGAACGTGGCTAAATGTATCAAGATTACCTGGCGGAGTCGAATTACACGAGAGAGCATTCCAATAAGAATGTCTGTATTCACACTTCTCTCATGAGCCTCATCCAGAATTATCACAGAGTAACGCTTCAATAAAATATCAGTCTGCACCATTAAAAAAATTATTGAGCGGCAGAAGAGTTAACATAAGCATAATAATCCATTTTCTCCAGACAATATTTTTTTTAGATGGGTCCATATCAGTCTGCATCATAAAAAAATCTTATTGAACAGCAGAAGAGTTAACATGAGGGTACAAATCCATTTTTTCCAGACAAAATATCTTTTTTACATGGGTCCCACCAGCAGTGCTAGCTCCACACAGGTGACCTAGCATACAATACCAAAAAGGCTACTGCAGGAGATATAACTAATAGGACTTTAAATTCCCAGGAACAAGTTTCAGAAAATAACACGTGAAAAAAATAAATGAATTTTGGATTCTCAATGGTAGCACATTCCAAGAATACAAAATAGGAATTTTAAATTTCTACGAACAACATTAAGAATATGTAATTCTACATGGACGGAACTAAAAAGTTTGACGGGCAGGTCAGCTATAAAGAAGACAGATGTGAAATTAGTGGTTGTTCAATAACTAGAAGTGTGCCTAGTGGTTGTTCAATAACTAGAAGTGTGCCTGTGGCTTGTTCTTTTTAATTTCCCTGTTTGGGTCAGTACCAATAGATTCTTATTAACAATTCAAAAATGTTGATTCAAGCAACCAAGCAAGAATCTGACACGAAGAAACACCTAAGTACCCAAAAAATGAAAAAACTCTATAAAAAGATCAAATATAATTACAAAATTCATCTGACAGTTGAAAATCCAAAAACTAAAACTTCTCAAATATAATCATTGATATACCATTCTTCAAAACACCCATAAATAAGATACATGTAAAATCAACTGAATCCAAACCTGAACTTCTCGCAGTAATATTCCATCAGTCATAAACTTGATTGAACAATCATCTCCAATTCTCTTGTCATGCCTAACTTGGAATCCAACCTCTTTACCAAGATGAAGACCAAGTTCAAATGCAACACGTCTGGCAGTGGCAAGGACTGCAACACGTCGTGGTTGAGTAACACCAATAACACCATTTCTAACGACAGAATGTTTTGAACCAAAACCTGCTTCATAAAGAAACTGAAAGATTACACCGAAGAATCAAAATTAGATGGTTCCTGAGCCAAATTGTTTGAGTTGGCAGTGGCTAACAAATCTAATGCATAGAAGAAACCCACCTGAGGAACCTGAGTGGTTTTGCCACACCCAGTTTCTCCACAGATAATAACAGTGGATTGTTCATTTATAGCTTCCATTATCTCCTGTTCCATCATAATAATTGGAAGATCCTTCCTTTTCTTCTCCACCTCACCTGGCCTTGATACATGCACCACTGTTGGGGTAGTCGGAGGTCTTGGCAAAGAAAAATCTGGGAAATTGCTAGCCTTTCCTAAATCTACAGTTGAGCTCTCATTTAAGTTACCCTGCTCCATGCCCACTTTCCAGTTAGTCAACAATACTGCAGTAACCACAATTTACTGACATGCACATGTAATTTCACCATTCTCGCTCGCATATAATACAAGATATGGTATTGCATCAAAAATAGTTAATAATACATTAAGTTAAATCAATTGCCTCTTTAATCTTCCATGCTAACCGTGTACAATACATAATGCATTAATTGCAAATTGTAAGTCAGCAGGTGGTCAATTCAACTTCTTTTGGTAGCCTTATCAAAAAGTAAGAATAAACATCCATCCAGAATTATAGTCTCATATAATATGAGTTTATGAGCAGTATATACTTCCCACATATTCTTTTAAATGAGTTTAACATATATAACGCAAAAGTTGATTATGTATTATAACTTGTAATCTGAGTGGGTAACATACCATTAAACTGGAAGTTTTTCTAGCATCATGATCACTTGAAGCCTGTGAGAAAGTTTTAGGAACTTCCAGTGTAGGTGTACAATTATCCTCATTGGGCACTTCTCCAGCTGAGAAGGCAGGAACAGAACTGCCATTTAAGCCAAGCTCATTACCACTAACTGGATCGTGATACACCAGTGAAAAAGATGCATGGTTTTGAACTTCTCTTCCTATTACCATTTGTTGTGAATGGCCTTTCTCATTCATCTCCTTTGATTGGATTCTATCCAACTCAGCTTCAATATCAAAAGAAGCAGTTTCATGATTCCTCTTAAGAGGTTGGTCACCCTGGGGACTTAAACCAGCCTTGGAAAATTGTACTGCCATCCTACGTTTTTCTTTAACAGTTTCAACCTACATGAAGGTAAGCCAATGAGCAAACTAACATCCAACAGGCTTTTGCAATTATGTTGAAAGTTAAGTAGATCCTAAGATACAAACTCGACATATATTTCTTGATGATTGCATGAGAGAAAACGCCTCCTCCGGGATCTTATATTTCCTGAAAGTTAGATAATTGAGTAGTTTTCAAACATTGTTAGTGCTTTCTGGAGAGGCAACAGAAAATAGAAACCAATCATCCAAAGGGTACAAGAGGTTACATACTCCAGGGTTTCTATGCTTTTTGATAATAACAGTGTTCTCTCTTTCTCCTCCTGCAAAAACAAAAAGGCAAATCAACTCCCACATAGAACACAAGAATGAACTGGAGTACACTAGAAGCTAAAAGCAAGCACACACCTCCAGCTTCTTCAATTTTCTTTTCTGAGATTTACTTAACTGTAGGTTTTTATTTTTCTTGGCTACTTCTTGCTCCTGTGCAACAAAAATTTCAGGCATTAAACCTTTAAAAGAAAGGGCATAGCAAAACAAAAGAACTATTTCATTTGCGCAACATACCTGATTCATGCCTTTCCTTTTATTACTTTTCTTTGGAGGCATGATCAATGCATTGCTATCACCTTCCACACTGCACATGCAAGCAACAAATTTTACGGGAAAAAAGAATCAAATGTAAACATATGTGAGCTCATGGCTACTCGAGGACATATTGTAAACTAGCTAGACTTGATACTTTCTCAAAAATTGTGAAATCAAGACCGCTCCTTCAAATGGCATGTAAAAATTACAATTAGCTAAGAACATAAAAGTGAAACTGTTTTGTACAAGTAACCCTGAACTCTTTTTTTTTTTTAATATCTATACGAAAATTCAATTGAATAAAAAAACTTGTTCTAGATTTTCACCTAAACACAGCGAAATCAAAAGAAGCAGATTGTCTTGCAGTGGGAGGGGAGAGGCGAGAGGGAAGGAGATTGTTTTTGCAGAGGAGGCGAGCGAGAGGCCTAGAAGCAGGGGAGGGGAGGCGAGAGGCTTAATTGTAGGGGAGGGGAGGCGAGAGGCGGACGATTAAAAACCTAGGGTTTCTTAAGTTGCATTTTATACTAACATTTTCAACCGAACCGGTTCGATTCGGGTTAATCGGTTCTGTCCGTACAAAACCGATACCGAACCGAACCGGATTTTTTTCCAGAATTTTATACTTGGTTTAATCAGGTTTTTTTTCGGTTCGGTTTTTTCGATTTTCACCTAAACAAAACACAGCGAAATCAAAAGAACATACAAAAAGGCAAATAAGATGTTCTTTACCATGAATTTGCCAAATATACTTCTATATTGCCTCTCTATAGTCAAACGAAACTGAAGATGTGGGCCTTCAGGAATTGACTTCAGAGTTATTGATGCAACAAAGCTCTGCACCAGATAAGGCAAAGCTTGTGGTTAGTTTCTTTTATTGATCTTTCACATAACAATGCCTGTTTACTTGTCTGACAACCTTGAAACCTCTACCAAAGTAAATAATCAAAAGTTCAGTTGCTTGAATTTATTTTCCAACAATTAAATAAATTCAGGTTTGGACGGTCTCAAAATCAAACTAAGGGTTGAGGCATAAACAAATCCTAGAAACAGCCTAAGACGGAGACTTGTGAGATCCATGAACCTTGATGACGCTTAGGCGAAGGCTGATTTTTCACGACAAGACAGGGTGAGAGCACTCGTAACCGCTCCAGTATGCCTTCACCACAGCGACAAACCCTAGTGGAGTCAAAGTTTGAAGGTTTATAATGTAATTTTCTTTTTGATAATTACTATTATAAAATACTCCCCACGCCACTTTTCACATGCTTCGGTGATTTTTTATTTATTTTCATCATTCAAGTTTTTTTCTTTCAATTGTTAATTACTGGGATTAAACTAATTTATTATTTTTGTTAATATTTAAAAATAATATACTATTATCTCGGTATTTAAAGGGCAGGATTATGTAATTAAATAAATTCGTTTCGTGAGAATTTTTTATGTTTAGACAGGGTGAGAGCACTCGTAGCCGCTCCAGTATGCCTTCACCACAGCGACAAACCCTAGTGGAGTCAAAGTTTGAAGGTTTTTAATGTAATTTTCTTTTTAAAGTTTGATATTAGCGCAAAACCTAAAATTCAAAAATATCAAAAATATCCAAAAAAACCTTCAACCCTTCAAACTTTTTAATATAATATTTAATCCAAAAAAATTGATACACTACTAAATAGAATAGGTTATTGATGCGAGTTAAATATTAAATATTTTTTTAAAAATAATTTCAATCACAATGCTAAACATAAAAAATTCTCACGAAACGAATTTATTTAATTACAAAATCCTGCCCTTTAAATACCGAGATAATAGTATATTATTTTTAAATATTAACAAAAATAATAAATTAGTTTAATCCCAGTAATTAACAATTGAAAAAAAAAACTTGAATGATGAAAATAAATAAAAAATCACCAAAACATGTGAAAAGTGGCGTGGGGAGTATTTCTTATAATAGTAATTATCAAAAAGAAAATTACATTAAAAACCTTCAAACTTTGACTCCACTAGGGTTTGTCGCTGTGGTGAAGGCATACTGGAGCGGCTACGAGTGCTCTCACCCTGTCTCGTCGTGAAAAATCAGCCTCCGCCTAAGCGTCATCAAGGTTCATAGATCTCACAAGTCTCCGCCTTAGGCTGTTTCTAGGATTTATTTATGCCTCAACCCTTAGTTTGATTTTGAGACCGTCCAAACCTGAATTTATTTAATTGTTGGAAAATAAATTCAAGCAACTGAACTTTTGATTATTTACTTTGGTAGAGGTTTCAAGGTTGTCAGACAAGTAAACAGGCATTGTTATGTGAAAGATCAATAAAAGAAACTAACCACAAGCTTTGCCTTATCTGGTGCAGAGCTTTGTTGCATCAATAACTCTGAAGTCAATTCCTGAAGGCCCACATCTTCAGTTTCGTTTGACTATAGAGAGGCAATATAGAAGTATATTTGGCAAATTAATGGTAAAGAACATCTTATTTGCCTTTATGTATGTTCTTTTGATTTCGCTGTGTTTTGTTTAGGTGAAAATCGAAAAAACCGAACCGAAAAAAAACCTGATTAAACCAAGTATAAAATTCTGGAAAAAAATCCGGTTCGGTTCGGTATCGGTTTTGTACGGACAGAACCGATTAACCCGAATCGAACCGGTTCGGTTGAAAATGTTAGTATAAAATGCAACTTAAGAAACCCTAGGTTTTTAATCGTCCGCCTCTCGCCTCCCCTCCCCTACAATTAAGCCTCTCGCCTCCCCTCCCCTGCTTCTAGGCCTCTCGCTCGCCTCCTCTGCAAAAACAATCTCCTTCCCTCTCGCCTCTCCCCTCCCACTGCAAGACTGCACCTAACACTTTAGTAGCAGCAGCCTCTTGCCTCCCTCTGCAACTTAAATCTCACCTCCCTCTCACCTCCCTCTGCAACTAAAATCTCCCTCTCGCCTCTCGGCAAGGTTCCTCTTTATCATCGTCCCCATCCGACACGGTTGCAGTTTACAAAAGATAATTAAAATTAACCTTTGTTTTATTTCTTGTTATCTCTAATAGATCATCTATGCTTCCTTTTCTAATTGAATCATATATTAAATTGGACATTGAGTTTCTGTTTCTGGGCACAAAGCACGGGATAGTGTTGAAATTGACCATGGGTAATTCATGGTTACTTGAGCTCTGTGGAAATTTAATTGCTAATGGTTTTTAATAGTTCGTATTTGCTTCTGTTTATGATTATATGTTGATGTGTTTAAGTTGTAATTAATTGACGTTGCTGGTATTTGAGATTATATGTTCATATCATGTCATTGGTATGAGTTTCTGTTTCTTTTGCTATTCTTGTTTCGTTTCTGGTCGTTGATAGATGATTCTTGTTTCGTTTCTGGTCTAGGTTTTTGATTAAAGTCGTTGATAGATGTTCATATCATGCCGTTGGTATGAGTTTTTGATTAATAGAAAAAACTAGGGTTTGTCGCCGTGGTGAAGGTTTTTAATGTAATTTTCTTTTTAAAGTTTGATATTAGCGCAGAACCTAAAAGTGAAACTGTTTTGTACAAGTAACCCTGAACTTTTTTTTTTTAATTTCTGTACAAAAAATCAATTGAATAAAAAACTTGTTCTAGATTTTCTCCTAAACAGAACACAGCGAAATCAAAAGAACATAAATAAAGGCAAATAAGATGTTCTTTACCATGAATTTTCCAAATGTACTTCCATATTGCCTCTCTATAGTCAAACGAAACTGAAGATGTCGGCCTTCAGGAATTGACTTCGGAGTTATTGATGCAACAAAGCTCTGCACCAGATAAGGCAAAGCTTCTGGTTAGTTGCTTTTATTGATCTTTCACATAACAATATCTGTTTACTTGTCTGACAACCTTAAAACCTCTACTAAAGTAAATAATCAAAAGTTCAGTTGCTTGAATTTATTTTCCAACAATTAAATAAATTCAGGTTTGGACGATCTAAAAATCAAACTAGGGGTTGAGGCATAAACAAATCCTAGAAACAACCTAAGGCGGAGACTGGTGAGGGGTGAGCATTTTCGGTTCGGTTCGGTTTTTAGCCAAAAAAGTAACCAAACCGAAAATTGTATTTTTTTTATAAAAAAAAAAACCGAAACCGGACCGGACCTATTAAAAACCGACCACTTTCGGTTCGGTTCGGTTCGGTTTTTATGATAAAAAAATTGAAAAACCCTATTTCAGTTTTTGGGCCCACTGATTGGCCATCTTATGGGCTTTGTGATGGGTTTCTAATGAATTTTCTGATGGGCTTTTTTTAAATTTTCTTATAAATTAACTTATAATACTTTACTTTTGTTTTGTTTAATTTAGCATGAGGTGAAATAATTAAAACTACACAAGTGAACAAATTGAAATTTAAATTACAGAAAATGCCTTCAAAGGGCTTCAGATTAAACAAGCAACATTAACATAAAATACTTCAAGAAATACACCCTATTTTGAACTAATTATCATCCGTTGCTAGATTTAACTTTCTACCAAATTCTACAAAAAAAATAACTGAAATGTTAGATTGAAAATAAGTTGATTAATAAATAATAAAATAAAAATACAAGTGTAGAAGAAAAATAACTTGATTCAAGATTTTCATATTTTTCATAATCACTCATCAAGGTTGTAATGTCGATCGGGATTGGTCCATGATGCAACCAATTTTGACAACAACCAATAGATGATCGGGGTTGTAATGTCGATCGGGATTGGTCCATAATAAATTCACAATATGTTTGCAACATGGTCTAGTTTAACAATTTACTTTTAATATATTGCTATCCACACTTTCACGATAATCAGAGTAGCAAGGCAGCAACATATTTAAATACATTATACTGATTTTTCAAATTATACTGATTTTTCACCTAATATTCAGCAATTGTTCATTACCACTAATATTCAGCAATTTTTCAAATTCTCAACATTATAAACCACTAAACCAGTGATTAATTACCAGTGGCAGCAACATCGACATCTAAAACATTTTTCACCTAATAATATTCATCTAAAACATTTTTCATCTAAAACATCAACATCTAAAAAATTACATCTAAAACACAGTATAATATTATTAGGTCTAAAACACAGCAACTCACAGTATAATAATGTTGAGAATACACAGTATAAAATTACATCTAAAACACAGCAACTCACAGTATAATTACATCTAAAAAATTAACATCTAAAATATCAGAGTATTGTCCAGTGATAAATAATTACATATAATATCAAATACCAGCAACTCACAGTATAATTAATACTTAAATACATCAATTAATCAATAATCATAGTCTCAGTGCAAGAGATAATATCGATTAGGTGAAAAATGAACAGTCAGTAGAACAATCAACAATCAACATAATCTAAAGCAATGAACATAATCCACTTTATACAACTTTGATTCAAATAAGAAAATTTCAACTGTGGGGTTCTTAAATGGAATATTTTATGACTATTACATGTTGTAAGGATTGTGTATTCATGTTTTCATTAAATGAATCATTTTCTGAAAACAAAAGGAGACGAAATCAGCTATTACAAAGCAGATGCCACAATATTAATTAATTAAAATTAATAAAACAAAGGTTCAATTTAATTACCTTTTGCGAGAGGGACGAAGATTAACGATGCAGAGGGAGGCGAGAGGGTTTTGTAATTGCAGAGCAGCAGAGGGACTGAGGGACTGAGGGACTGAGGGAGGCGGGAGGCGAGAGGCGAGAGGGTTTTGTAAGTGCAGAGCAGCAGAGGGTCAGGGACTGAGGGACTGAGGGAGGCGAGAGGTTAGAGGCGAGAGACGAGAGGTTACAGCCTTACAGGCGAGAGGGGCAGGGACTGAGGGAGGCGAGAGGTTAGACTTTAGAGGCGAGAGACGAGAGTGTAGAGGCGAGAGGTTAGAGGCGAGAGACGAATCAGGGTTTCGTGAGTTTCAATTTATAGTAAGCTTGTAAACCGAACCGAACAGAACCGGACATTTTTTAAAAATTTATAATCGGTTTAATCGGTTTTTTTTTTTCCGGTTTTCTCGGTTATTTTTTTTCCGGTTTTCTCGGTTTAATCGGTTGTTCGGTTTTTTTGCTCACCCCTAGATGAGATCATGAACCTTGATGACGCCTAAGACGGAGGCTGATTTTTCACGACAAGACAGGGTGAGAGCACTCGTAGCCGCTTCAGTATGCCTTCACCACAGCGGCAAACCCTAGTGGTGTCAAAGTTTGAAGGTTTTAATGTAATTTTCTTTTTGATAATTTCTGTTATAAGAAATACTCCCCACGCCACTTTTCACATGCTTCGGTGATTTTTATTTATTTTCATCATTCAAGTTTTTTTTTTTCAATTGTTAATTACTGGGATTAAACTAATTTATTATTTTTGTTGATATTTAAAAATAATATACTATTATCTCGGTATTTAAAGGGCAAGATTTTGTAATTAAATAAATCCGTGAGAATATAATTGAAATTGTTTTTAAAAATATTTTTTATTTCAAAATATAAAATTAATATTTTTTAAAAAAAAATTGATATCAGCACATGAAAAAACATCAAAATAAATCAATTTAAAATAAAAAATAAAAATATATTTTTTAAAATTTTTATCATAAACGTTTCTAAAATACACAGGAACTAAATAAATTATTTTTAGAAGAAAACTGTCTTTATCAAAACATATATAATTAAATAGGGATATTTTATTAAGCATTTGTTTTTAGATTCACTTTAAATAAATAAAGTTATACAAGTAGGGGGGAAATAAAATTCTACGGGTGACGCAAACATTTTTCTTCAAAAACAAATAATTCGTGTGTGGACTAAGGTATTTCTAGGAAAAAGAATATTAATTGTAAAATTAAAATTGGATGTACATGTTAAATACAACAAATTCATACACTACTAAATAGAAAAGGTTATTGATGCGAGTTAAATATTAAATAATTTTTAAAAAATAATTAAAAATTAAGATATATGATTTGAAGTGAACGATTAATTTCGTAGTTTAAAAAAAATCTTTATGATTAGTTAAAATCTGGTTTTGCTTAAAAATAATTATAAGAAAAAATAATTCAAATTGAAAAAAAAAATATTTTTGTTAACATGTTAACCCACAATTCAAATTATTCACTTGTTTAAATTTAATAACTATATTTTTTATTTAATTATATAATAAAAACAAAATACTCGCGAAAACAATCGAATAAATAAAAAGATCATGAAAAAATGAACACCTGCTAATGTTTTGGGAAGACAAGTAAAAAATTGAATGGTATTTCATTAAATAATATGTAAGATATATTCTTAATTTAAATTATGTAAGATGCCATATCTGCCTGATTCGACCTCTTTCATCTTCTCATATCAACAAGTTTGCGGGCATGGACCTGTTTTGATTTACATAGCTAGAGAACTTGATTTAGAGTAATGATATGCAGAATGTCAAAACCTAGTAGCCATCATGATATGCAGGTGAGATTACAGAAAGGTTAAGCATCAACAAGACCCTTGCATCACTCTCTTGCTAAAGAATATCATTTCTTTCATTCTAGCATGGAAATTTCTCATATGTCCGATACAAAATGAGGGAAGATTCACATTATTTACCTCATCAAGGGTTATTGCTGCTTTTTTTCAAAAATAAGAGAGGCCGGCCGGCGGGGAACCTCTAAGAATATTGTTTAACAGAATACTGTCATTATTGATCGCATTATTCCACATCAAATGATTTAACATGTTGCAAAGCTAAAATGGAAAACCTTGTTTGATGCTTGAAATTTCGGTAAATCAATTCTCAGAAGCTGGAAACTCTTTGCAACTTCGTCAGTCAGATGGCCCAATCATTTTTTCAGGGACCACAAGTGTATCGAATTCTTCACCGGTGAGCATTCCGAGTTTCAGTGCAGCTTCCTGCAGAGATGGATATTGTAAGATATGATATTCGATCACTCCAAAAAGACAGATGGATTAAGCACCATTAGTCTCATATGCTATTGACAGCAAGCGAAAATAGAAAAAATCTAATATTTTTCTTCACAAGAATGCACACACGCCCATTCAAAGGAGATGAATGTTTTGGAATTTTATGCTCTTCCTAGTTAACGGAAAGGGGGGAGAAGAATCCATAATAAACAGTGTACATGAGTCTAACAAGAGCAGACACATCACAGGGCTTATAAACATTATATTGCAGAGTCACTCAGATGAGAAGAAATCATCACCTTCAGAGTACTTCCCTCCTTGTGGGCCAGCTTGGCAACTGCGGCAGCGTTGTCATAACCAATTTTCTGGAATAAAAATGGAAACGTTAGTTAATATGTCAAACACAAATTCAGGAGTATGGAAATATGGACATGGTATAGAGACTTACAGGGTTCAATGATGTGACAAGCATCAGAGACTGCAGGGTCACACAAATTGTCAATAACAATAAAACCTGATCATAAAGCTTTCACATACATCAAATGCAAAATAAGTTTCAGTAGTTATCAAGAACTGACCTCATGCAGTAATTTCGAAATTCTTTCTCTATTGGCTTGAATCCCCCTCACACAGTTCTTTTCGAAGGAAGCAGATGCATCCCCAAGCAACCTTACTGACTGCCAGAAAAAGGTCAAACACACTTGTTTAGTAAAACAGCCACATTCAGTCTTTCAAACCAAGAGTCAAAAACAACAGCTAAGTAAAGTGTGACCAATCAGTAATACAGCACAGCCCAAACAGTCAGCATCCCAATATCAGCCAAGAAAATGCTATTTCATTACGAATACTATTAGGGTCCACCATAAGACTTCTGGGACCTCATTACATGCATCAAAAGATGCCTGATGAGAGGAACTCATGTATCATTATGAACAGGGAGTGTTGCGAGATAAAATTCCAAAACAAAATTTCTCACAAACCTGATTGAATTTGAATTCCTTGATTTACTTTCAATCACTTTCCTGTTAAAAACTTTAGCAAGAATATGCATTTTTTTCCTACGTTCATTAATTACCAGTAACTTCAAACTGAACCCACTATCCAAACAAACTGAAATACCTTACACAGATGAAAGAACCAACATATCAAATCTGATTTTGGCCTGAATCAACGCAAACTCAGGATGGAACATCTAAAGCACTCTTTAAGTAACTTATTATCTGGAACTTCAATAAAAATAACAGGTACATTACAGAGCCATTAACATACATGTAGGAGGCCACTTGCGATCATTGGCTTGAATACATTAAGTTCAAAGTGACCATTTGATCCACCAACTGTTATGGCAACATGATTTCCCATAACCTACAAAATGAAGAAAGGGCATTTTTTTAATGACTTGATTGGTTCAGAGCAACTTGCAGCTTGTACATTAACAATGTGAATTTATAATCCGAATAGCTGCATTCAGACAAGTTCTAAAATAGCACTAGAAATTTACCTGAGCACAGACCATTGTAAGAGCCTCACATTGGGTGGGATTAACCTTTCCCTGAAACAAGAAAAACTCGTATGACAACATTGCATCGCAATTAAATCTTCAAATGTGCTGCCATGAATCACAATTCTTCAGGTACCAAACAAACAAGGTGTGATGATTTACCGGCATGATACTACTTCCTGGCTCATTTTCAGGAAGAATGAGTTCACCAAGGCCACATCGTGGACCACTGCAAAAGGAAAACAATGTTAAAACACAAAAGTAAAGCAAATAAGTGAGAGATGGCAGGGGTGTATTATACAGCTTCGCACAGACCTTCCTAATAACCGTATGTCATTTGCAATCTTCATCAGAGAAGTAGCAACAGTGTTGAGTGCTCCACTAGTTTCAACAAAAGCATCATGCGCAGCCTGTAAGAAAAGACATACCGCTTCAGCATGCAAAAGTATTTTGCTCTCACTCAAGGTAGTGACATGTAAAATCGCACTATTGCTCAGTAGAATTAAATCAAAAGAGCAAGGTCCATTCTTACAACCTAAAATGAAATTGGAAGGAAAAGAAGAAAACTCATATTATGAGGAATTCAAAAACCAACCAAAGCTTCAAACTTGTTTTCTGCTGTGACAAATGGCAGGTTTGTTTCTTCAGCCACTGCTGAAGCTATCTTTACATCGAACCTAGATGGAAAGAAACAAATGATAACTGTCAAAGAACAGACATGCCCGCTTAATAATTCTTAGAAATGATCTGTGGATATTCTTGTATAAATTCCAAAAGTTTTCAAAACACTGGTTCTCCCACTGATTTGACTATTTTCTTGCAGATACTAAAACATCAAAAATTTTAACATTATTGGAGAATAGGAAAATGGTGCTGCAAAAGACTTGAGTTTCTTTTCTCTTTGGGGCTAAAATGGGAGAGTAACCTTCTGTCTATCAAAGAAAAATAAAGCTGGAAGAAACGAATCAAACTCAATTCCTGCCTTGTGTGGTGATAAGAATCACAAATAAAACAAGCTAAAGGAAGCAATTTTTGTTTTCAAGAAAAGACAACCTGGAAAATAAAATTTTCACTCTTGATGCTTTACATACCCTTTCTTTGTGTTTAATCCAGTCCCCACAGCAGTTCCACCTTGTGCAAGCTGCTCAAATAACATTCCCAGTATTGTCAGTCAGATATGGGCTGGCAATTTTTGGTTCCATACTAATTATATAGCTGTATATATGGTTTCCATATTTAGCTAGGTTAGAGCTGGAAATCAGCCTTTAATTAGGATATATTATGCTATTTGGCTCTATATAATGGAAGGAACTCTCTATTGAGAGGTATTGAGACAAAACCCTTTATTTTGTCAACTATGTCATAAAACCTGAAGAGCAGAAAATGGAGAAAAAAACAGTAGAATGCAAAATTTTAGTTAATATGTGTTTCCAACCTGATATATGTGGGGTAGCGTGCACATGACACGATCAATTCCATACTTCACCTGCAAATGAGGCAACAATCATCAGAAGCAAGCACAGACAAAAGAGAAATATGAACCAATTGTAGATCAGAAAACATAATGCAGAAAATATATATTACTTGTGTTGTGTAGCCACTAAATTCTTGCCCAAGTGTCAACGGTGTTGCATCTTGAGTGTGTGTGCGCCCAATTTTAACAATATCTTTGAATTCAACTGACTGGTTGGAACCAACAAGCAATATTAGTCCAGGTACAGTAGTTGCAGCAATATACATGCAAGAAAAAATGTGCAGATTATTGGAAATGTAAATGAAAAGGCTGATCTCAGAATGGAGACATGAAAGCTTTACCTTCTACACGACTACACACAATTTGAAAAATATGATCAAGAACATTTACTAAAGCACATGAATTATTGGGAAATCTGAACTGTAAAATTTCATAATGCGTGTATAAAAATATGTCTAGGAAATTGAAGATTCAACAAAAGCATGTGTGTATAAAAATTTGCTAAGCCATCTTCTGGCATAAATAAGTAAAAACTTGAGGGCAAGCAAAACAGACATCATAATTGATATGGTCCGTGGTCTATCAAGTTTCCCACCAACAATTAAGCCATTGATAAAGGAGCAGAACATGCATAGGCCCTAAATAATGGAGTAGAATATGCATAGATGTCATGTCCCACCATGTATCGAAAAGGCTTGATCAACATGCATGAAATAAAAGGAATTCCCAAATCCAAAAACGGTCTATTAAATGTACTGAACACAAACCTTTGAATGGAGTGTAGAGTGCAAAGTTTTCAATTTTGGGATTAATCTTGAATTTATCTCCATTGCAGCTGCAATATGCATTACCTAAATATGAAAAAGATACAGCTGATAAGACTGCAAGAAATCAGTTCATGATACATTAAGTTATTGATTCAAATAGAAAATTTTAAAAAACAGTAAGACTTGTCAGTTAGGCACTCAAAGAGTAAACCATGCTTACAGTTGGAAATGTGTCGTTGGAAGATTGTGATCTGTTCACATGGTCATTAGGGTGCACAAACTTTTCCCCACGTTTATGCCCAAGGATCTCAGATGCTCTATTGGCAATAACCTGGAAAGTGCATCAAACAAGCCAGAATTTTTGGGCATACAGTATTCAATTAATCAAAGCAAGTCTAATTTGCAGAAACCAATTATTTACAACATGACTGATTCTGCAGCGCTTTCAATGATCACTCAACTTCCATCTTGTTTCTGTTCCTTCACTTGGTTACAGGATGAATGTTAAGAAGAACAATCTTTGGGAGCATCAAAACCAATTGAGAAAAGACATGTTTTGAACTCTCACCATTGATGTGTAGTTCACACATACAATGGACCGTACCCTGGAGTGCAGGGTCAATTGGCATGCTGTCTATTCAATTTTAAACAGGACTAGAAACCAGATTGCAGCCACATATCAGACATACTTGAATGGTGAAAGAGAATAAATGTCAAAGTCCCTTCTGTTTAGATGTCTCAAATGATATGTCAGTTAGAATTCAGAGCAGAGAAAGCCATTGGTTATATTTTAAATGTGTGAACAAGAACATGAAAAAACTCAGTTTATTTAAATAGGTCAGCCAAGACTAAGCACCATTTGAGGGAGAAATCTCAAAGTTACAATTTACATAAAAACAGATACAGGTAGAACATAACACAATTTCCAAGGAACAACCTCCATCAGAAATCTCAATTTTAAACATCATTACCATGCAAATCACAACATTACATCAGTTAAACACATGGTAGACAGTATTAATCCACTATGAATTTGGTTATCAGATTTATTGAATATCTTAAACAACCTATAATTCAACCATCTGTTGAACCAAATGTGGAAGTGCTAAATCACAATTCACAAGATGAGAGTAAAGTCAACGCCCCATCACCCCTTTTTCGCAGAGGATAATAATTTTAACTATTGTTCACATCAAATAAAGAAATGTCATGTTTTCCCTTTCTTTCCCCTCTTTTCACTAAAGAAACAGAAAGTAAGATGCAAAGGCGCTGACCTCATTAGCATTCATGTTACTCTGAGTACCACTGCCAGTCTGCCACACAACCAGTGGAAAATGATCGTTTAGCTTCCCTTCAGCTACCTCTTGGGCAGCTTGCATTATCGCTTTCCCTATGGATGGATCAAGCCCATATTTCATATTCACCTGCCACAAAATAAAGCAACTATTTAAGCTAATGTACTCTCCATGAAAACCAATCATCAATACACACTATTACTCTGAGATTGAGCCTAAAATAAATAGTCTGAAAATTAACAATATATGCAGATGTTAATCTGAGATTTAATTTTAGTGCTTTCAACAACTAAAAATATCGAAGTCAAAATGAAAATTTAAAAAAAGGGATAGAGATTTAAGTTTCTTACAAGTATGAGATAACTAATACTTTATATTAGCAGTTGAAACAATAGAACATGCAAAACTCGCACAAGAAATCAACCAGTTTTTTTAAAAAAGTGAGGGAGAGAGAGAGACCATAGCAGTGCATTTCTTGAGGATACCAAAGGCTCGAATGATGGGTTCGGGCATTCGCTCGCGATCGCCGCCTATATCAAAATTCTGCAATGATCTTTGCGTCTGAGCACCCCATAACCTGAGTTATTATTTATTGAAAATTGATAAAAAAAATAATATATAGTGAAGTAATAAAAAAAAAGAGGGAGTGATGGATAGATAAAATGACGAACTTATCAGCAGGAACACTAATGGGACCGAAAGTGTCTCTCTCCTCTCTGAAGGCAGTTGAAAAAGACCTCAACCAGTTTCCATGACGCCAGGTTGTGGATCCTGTAGAGAGGCGCCGTGCCACGATAGACATCGCCATTCTAATTTACTCAATTCCTCGATAGATTTGCAGAATGCGAAGCTCGAGGAGAGGAGAGGAGAACGGAATAAAAAGGCTGCTAATGCTGTCCTAGCTGCCAGGAATGAAAAGCATTATTGAGGGTTTTAGTTTTTCCTGGGTTGGTGGCAGCGCGAATGCTGACCGGACTAGTTTTTTTATTAAGACAAATTATATATTTTTTAAAAAAATAGAAAAATAATAATTCATTTGATAATACGATAAAAATATTAAACAGCAATAAAACAAAATTAAAAACAATACAGAAAATGGGGCTAAGATTCCAAAAATTAGGGGTGAGTATTTTCGGTTCGGTTCGGTTTTTATCAATACCCAATCGCAACATCAATATTTTCATGGCAATCAATACCCCGTCACAACATCAATATTTTCATACCAAATCAATACCCAGTCACAGACTCACAACATCAATATTTTCACAGATTCGTGTAAAATCACGCTTGCACTAACCTTGAACGGCGACGGCAACAAAGATAGAAGATCACCTCTGACGAATTGAAGTCCGAAAGCTCTTAGCCTCTTACTGGAGAAGACGATTCGAGAGATGAGAGGAGAGGACGATTTGGGGAAGAGAAGGATGAGAACAGTTGGGGAGGAGATCGGGCGAAGTGTACCGTCGGTGTACTGAGAAGAGACGAAACGATTTGGGGACGACTGATGAGTGATGAACTGAGAAGAGAAGAGAAGATTTGGGGACGACTGATGAGTGATGAGAACTGAGAAGAGAAGAGAAGATTCAGGGCAAATGAAAATGAAAATGAGAAGAGTTAATTCACCCCGAAGTCTGAAATTCCAAAACACTTAAGATTCCAAAAAAACTAATCAAAGAGCAGCGATAAGTTTTTAGTTTGAGAGTTAAAATTAAAAATATTGATTAAAATAACAAAAATTAAAATAATAAAGACAAATTATATGTAAAAAACACTATAAATTTGGATTGAAGAGTGATATTAAAAACAATTAAACTTTTATAAAAAAACTCAAGAAAAATAAATTATAAAAATAAGATTCAAATCTAAAACATCAAAACATAATAAAAAAAATTGAATATACATATTTTTTTCAACGTATTTTCTTACATAAAAGAATTTCGAGATGTAAATTAAAAAAAAATCATACATGCATATAATTAAACAAATCAATATCCAATTGTGTAAGAAAATGAAAAAAAAAAGCATCAACTATGAACAAAAACGAAACTACAAAATCCAAGAGACAAATGTATATTATAATATTTAATATCAAATCACAAGTAATTTATTTAGTTGTGTTTAATGAATTTATTAAGATATTTAATATTGATTTTTTTTTCAATTTTATCATTGATATTGGATTGATTTGGAATTCAAATTCGTCATTTTCTTTGATTCATCTCGTGGGGGCTATCACAATCTTGTAACTAAAGTCACGAAATTAACGAGTTAACTTGAATTGTCTTACGTATAATCATTTTTTTTTATTTTCTTTAAAATATATATTTTTATAGTGTTATATAAGGTATTATATTATGATGATCAATGTCTTAAGTTCAGAATGTTTGCTAAATCATTTTTTGTCCTTTTCAAATATTTTTTTTCCTTTTGTTTTTGAGTTTTGTGTCGATTAGGATTTCGATTTTATACATTTTTTGTAATTTGATTATCTCATTCTCATAACTCGTGTAAATAGTTCGACTAGTTTGCCTAGGTTGACTCGATCATTTTTTTATTTTTCTTAAGTTTTTTTTTTTCAATTTATTCTTCAACATTGGCTTGTTTTAAAATTAAATTTTATAATTTTATTTTTTATCTATTTTTTTAGGGTATCTGGATCATTAATTTTAAAAAATAATTAAGATTGACCCGAGTAAATTTAATTTATCATTGTTCTAATGATAAAAAAAAAACATTTGACATATCACTTTCAAAAAAATATCATCAAATTTTGATTTCATAAATGAATTATTATTATTATGCTTAAAGATACATTAACACACTTTTTTTTTTGTTGTAGAAAAGAATTTCAAAACCAGTGTACGTGAGCAACGAATCTAATACCCTCTTTTCATTGCTCAATTCTGAATCCATCGGCAACAAATTAAAGAGAATTTGAACGGATTTCCTTAATGTTGACAAATTGCTCAACGTTGACTAAAATAGAAGGTGGTAGATGATGATTTGTGCATGGATATTTGAGTTCAAAAATATTTTTTAAAAAAATTTGAATTTTATTTTTTATTTTAAATTAAAATTTTTAGTATTTTTACATCATTTTCATCTGCTGATGTTAAAAAATAATTATATATATATATATATATATAATTTTGTCATATTTATAAATAAAAACAATTTAAAAAATAATCTCAACCATAATCATACTCCCAAACAGACATTAAAATTAAAATTGAATAGCAAACACAAAATAACTTTGAAAACCGACTACAAATATTTTTTTCATTATTCCAGATAATATACTTCCATTTTTTGTTATCCAAATGATAGCTTCAAAGTTAAAATCCCGAGTAAAAAAAAAAAATGGCCCTCCCTTCTAATAATGATAATGCGCTTGCATTAATACAAAGACAAGGACAACTCCATGTATAAAAATATAAAAAAGGGCCTTTAATTTATTTTTTTATTTTTTTTGGGGTGGGGAACGTTGAAAGCACAAACCTGTTCCCAAACTAAGAACTAGACACGACTTTTCTAAAACTCAATTTAACAGAGCTAACTGCCGGAAAAGAGAGACTACCAACGTTAAATTGCAGATGTTGGGTAAAGCTGAACCCAAGGAAATTCTTCTTTGTAAGCCATGCTAGCCTCACAAGAGGATTTGCAAGTGTACACAACAATGGTTGACCAATCAAGAGAATCCGCATCATTCTTTACACCGAAGTAGAAAAGTAACTGAGGCAAGATCTGATGCACCAAATACAGAAACTATTATTACCATACCACTTTAATGGGAGCTCAGATTTGAGATCCATGAGGAAAATCATATAGTAGAACAGCAAAAATAAAATATATAAAGCAATAGAATAAATATATCCAGGGCAGATCAAACTATACCTGAAATTCAAAATCTGAAGGACCACCACAGTAACAGCAGTTAG
Source organism: Salix caprea (assembly GCA_964035475.1). Classification (NCBI taxonomy): domain Eukaryota; kingdom Viridiplantae; phylum Streptophyta; class Magnoliopsida; order Malpighiales; family Salicaceae; genus Salix; species Salix caprea. The sequence continues at coordinate 3,302,764 of OZ037755.1, read as the reverse complement.
GAATGTCAGCCTTAGATGGCTGACCACTTGACATAGGCCAGAGGGGTTTTGCACTAGCATTCCTGCAATACCTGCTAATTTAAACAAAGGAATGAGTATTCCATTGCAAATTAAACAGGAAGTGCGATTTACACAATAAAATGCTTCAAATACTAGGTATAAAAATCAAATGGATGAAATGCAACCAGGCTATGAAAACTTGACATGCACGCTAGCTTTGATATAAACTCTTAAAATCTTACACAACCCTGCCAACTTCAATATGTAACTGACACCAGATATGATGCATGGTATACCCACATAAATAACATGCATATGCAACTGCCCAGATTTTATAGACATCAAGTGATGCTGATTTTAAACATTACCTGTTCATTTGATCATTTCCAAGCCAAATGATCACTCGGGCACATAGCAAGTATTGAGAGGTAACGAAGGATAAGTGACAGTTACAGAGTCAATTCTCTACAAATGTGAGTCTCCATCAGCAGCCAATTTGGGCTTGCCCCTTAAATGTCTAAAATTTTACATGTTTTCTAGAAAAAACTTGTCCGGTTATTTTGTGGGACCCAGCCTCACTGCATGAAATGCTTAGGATGGCTGAAGCAATCACATACAGAATTCAAATTGTGTTCAAGTTTTCTAGAATATTAAATACAAAATATGATCTCGAAACATATTAGTTCATATCACCTCAGCACTTGTTCGGGGGCTCTGGCTATGCGCTGTTGGAAAGATGCCCAGCACTTTTTGTCACTATTGACCTGCCCACTACACTATAGTAAGTATGCAAGAGATTTACTCAAGTGCATTAATTTCCATTAACAAGAGCTAGAATTGATACCTCAAAAATGTCTAACAATGAATTCATTGTATCGTCCATTTTGTTCCTAGACACCAATGAATTAGGTGGAATGTTATAATCAGACACTTCAGCATCATATTCACTTTCATCATCATTTATCATCTCATACTCTGGCCACAAAGCATTGCTAACTGTTCAAAAACAAGAAAATAAAATCAGACACATCTGAAAGACCTTTTGAAGCATAAATTTCATGATTGACACTAGACAATGTATCAAATACACCATAAAGCGTTTAAATTGGTACTCCCAACCAACCATTCATAATTCTAGATTCTAGGTCAAAATGTCAAGTCATTAATTTTCACTAGGACCATTCTATTCCTTAACCATTGAAGGTTCAAAAAACACTATAAATAAGTTGATATTTTCTAAGAAGGTGTGATAACGATGATCACATGATTATTAAATGTGATTGGTTTCTAAGAAGCGATAGACATTTTTATCTTCAATTAATAAGAATCAAGTACAATGACCATAATCATATGCATAAATAAATTGGTGCACAATACCCAAGACCCAGGTTCATGATGTATATACTAGCCTTTAATGATCTCTGCCGAAGTGGTTCCATTCTTACTGGAACTAGAGTCAACCAAAAGGCTCAACTGTTGACAATCAATTTTGTGACCTGAGCGCCAGTGCACAACCTGTGAAGTATGAAAACAATGGAGAGGATGTTCATTCAGCAAGAATGGCCAAAAATGAATTCATGACAAGTTGACAACCCATACCTGGTGTTTATGCGAGCAGTATTTTGTTCTTTTGCAGCCACTACAAACTTTATCTCCTTTCCAGGTGCCACACCAGTTACAAAGCGAAACTACATCAAGCAAAAATGATGGTCATCATAAATGCTTGACCGACAGAAGGAGATAAATGTGATTTTGATGGGTAGTGATGTTCACACATATCAGACAAAAAAGTTATTGCGATCTTAATCAGTCTTTATCTTAGAGCTTTAGGATCCTTGCAGCCATGTTGCACCAAACAATGATGTCTTCATATTGAGTAAGGATTTATCAGTTTCATGTAGGAGGATATTAAATGCTTGTTACGAAGCAAGGTTTTGTAAGCAACAGAACAGGTGACGTGTCAAGAATTAATGTGCGATGCAGGTGAGGTTTCAGTATCATGGATTCTCTGGCTTGTGAAATACAAACTATGAAACAATCAACAATACCCTCAGTTATCATTAAATATTAGAACCCCATGACAATTTCCAGCTATTTCAAAAGAAAGAGAGAGGAAGAAAGCGAACTGAATATCATGTAGGAAAAAAAAACTCTTTCAAAAGGTCCATCCTTCAACTTTGTAGTGTTGCAAATGTCCCATCTAACTAGCAAATAACTCAAATCACACCCCCACCACCAAATCCAGTAACAGAAAATATTAGGTTCAGTTCTGTATTGGTGGATGAGGAGGTAAAAATAAAATCATAGAGTGAAACAAGAATCTGCCAAATCCAAGCCCTGAATCAAGAACAAATTAGTAAAATAAAAATAACCAGCTCAAATTCTAGTTTTCTCTTAGTTCACTGACAGCAGCACAAGTTTAGGGTTACAAAAAGGAGAAAGGTGGTTAGGGAGGGTCATTCAATGAAGTAATGATGAGAGAGGAGAGATTAGAATGAGTATGCTACAACCTTCAATTGAGGGAATCCTTGTGCTTCTCAGAGCAATTGCACAGTCAATTGTGGTGCCTACTCATTCAAATTGTTTTCGGAGATGCTAAACACATTTCGCAAGGAGTAATTTATCATAAGAAAATGAAAAATATTGCCACATACTAAATTGAAAGTGTTTTTAATTGTTTGTCATTATGAAATTCTATAAAAGTAACATGGATGGTTTTTGTTGTAGTGTCAAAAAACCTAAACCATGCATGCAATATTATATCAATGAAAAGAAATCAAAGATAAATGTTACCCCCAGACCCGGATGGTTTATCAGTTCCATCGTTTCTTGGAGCCTCGCTTGAGTAAAAAGGATTAGAGCAAGGCAATTGGCAACGAAAAACCTTCACACTTCAGAAAGAAAGTAAAAGAAAAATAAATCAGACTGATTCTTAGCTGTCCCTAGTCATGATATTTGAAAAGAGGAGCAATGAAACCAGTAAATAGACATTGATACCTTCGGGATGGTTTTTCTTGACCGCGCTTCCATTGCTCATGTTGATCTCTAAGAAGACAGGACATTGAAGGGCACATAAACACAAACAATGTTCGATGAAATGTTGATTCCTTCTCTGTTATGGGTGCATATACCTGGATATTTATTCAACAGAAAATGCATTTTCTCTTCAACTTCTAGTATTCAAATCACTGAAAATTACAGCGAATTAAATGCCATAGGTAGATATGCACTGACTCTAAGCTCAATCAAAGTATTCAAAGATAAACATCCACCACTGCCTAAAAGAAAGGGAAGCAGAGAATTGGAACAGTCTCAAGCGCAAATAATGAAAACTAAACAAAGAATTGTCTGCTGAATGTAAATTCAAGAAACTGGTAGGTTATCGTGCACCTAAACCCAAAACAAATTACCTGAAGCAAGAACTGTAAGGGTTCTTCACATATATCACAAACACAAGACCTTCCAGATGGTAAATTAACAGGATCCAGCCATGCCTACAACACAGACATTAACAAAATCCGTTTATATAGAAAATACAGGGCTTGCTTTATACAAACTAAATGGTGGATGATTAAAATAAAAACAGAGAAAGAAAAGGAGTTTGGAAGAGTTGAAAATAAGTACCGGCACACCACCAGCCTTGCTAGGAAATACTTGCCGCGAAAGAGACCAGTGATTCTTTGTCTTTTCCAAGAAACCTAGCGTCACTGGTTCTCCTTCTTCTTCACTATCGTCACCTTCTTCTTCACTATCGTCACCTTCTTCATCTTCTTCTTCAACGACTTCTTCAACCTCATCGTCTTCATCAAGCGAGGAAATATGCACTCCCTTGAGCTTTTCTGTAGAGTCTCCCATCGCACTCATCGACTTGGGGCGTATTTCCTTTAACAGTTATTGCGTATGTTTTCAGGCCGCTACCTCTGCTTCTTCTTTGATAATCTGCCACTGAGAGGGGGGTAGGGTTTTAGGAGTCGGAAATTAAGTTGGTCCAGAATATTATTTTATCCTTGTACCTTAAAATTATTTGATTTTGTTGTTACATTTTGAGTTTATTCAACTAAATATATATCAGAACTAAAACTTGTTTTTTTTATCACGAGTATATTTTTTTTGTATTTTAAAAATATTGATTTTTTATATTTTTAATTATTTTAACATTGATGTTAAAAATATTTTTTAAAAATATAAATATTATTTTAATGTATTTTTAAATAAAAAAAATTATTATCCTAATATAAAATATGCTCTACAATGTACAAAATTTAGAAGGATGGAGTGGAATATCAGCAGTGTGGGTCATATGTTTCGTTTTGTTTCATTTTATGTTTTTTTTTAAATAGATCTAAAAACTAATTATGATGGTGTTATTAATTATTTTTGAAACACCATAAAAATTCTCAAATTAAAACTCCATATTTAAATTAATAAATAAATAAAATTTATATTCTCTTTATGTATTTTTAGCAGGTTACATAAGTGACTTAAATGAAAATTTAAAATCTATATAGTCCTCGACATGTAAAACTGAGACATGTTATACAGGAAAAAAAATATATTATTCATTGCTACAATAAATTACTCTCTTGTCCATCGAATAAAAAATGAGATGCCATGGTGTTGGGGGTATTTAATCTTTTTTCATTCCTCGGTCATTACAAGATTATTAAGATGTAATGTCTTTTAATCAATTCCCTTTCCATTTATCCATTTAAACAAGTAGTTAAAAAGCATTACACAATTTCACAGAATCACCCCAGAACACAGCGCAAGAAACACACACCGATAAAAATACAATCATAAAACACATGAATTGAAAAGGTGAAGCTTAATTATTATGCAAACAAAAAGAAGAAAAAACCTCAATATCACCAAGAAGGAGGCCAACGATTTCTTCAGTCTCTTATGTCCTCTGTCCAGCGCTTGAGAGTAGAGAGAGCTTTGGGGTTTAGAGAGGGAGGGAGGGGTCGATTTTGTGTGTTTGACAGAGGGTCGAAGCTTCAATCGCAATGGTTTCCCTTTTTGTAGTTTTTAAAGAAGATTCGAAGAAGAGGGAAAGAGAAGAAAAGGTTTTGAGTACTGAAGAGGAGGATGAGGAGGAAGAGAGTAGCGGCGCCGGGCTGGAGAGGAGTGGACGGGTGTGTGGGTGGGTGGGGGGCGGCGGCGCAAGAGGGAGAAGAGAAGGATGGTAGGGTTTTTTAAGTTTGAGATGGAGGGGAACGGACGGGTGGAGAGTGGGGTTTTTTATGTTAATTATTATTATATAATTATTATTATATTATTATTATTAATTATTATTATAATAGTTAGCATAAAAAAATAGGGGTATTAATTTGTAATTAATTTGATTGAACTATTTGTAATGAAATGTATTTTAATTAATTATGTTTGAACTTATTGATCATTTGTTAATGTGTTTATTTTGTTTTTTTAAGTTTTTCTAACACTTAAAGACAATAAGTAACATTAATTAACTTCAAATACAACAATCATAAAAAAAAACACACAAATTACTTGAAAAACATACAATAAGTAGCTTAAATTTCAAATTTCAAATATTACGGGTCTTTTAATTATATTTAAATTTTTTTTTTTTAATTTAAATATAATTAAAAAAAAAATAATTTTATTGTTGAAGGGTTTTTCAAAAGCAACTATTTAATTATATAACTTACTCCTATTAATTAATTACATAATTAATTGTATAATTAAACTATATACAAAATAGTTGAACTTTATTTAAAATAAGATAAAAAAATGGCTATTTACCAATGAACAACACATCAACTCAAAAGTCATTTACACACTATTCAAAGAGTTATTTTTATGATTTGGCTCTCTAAAATGGCTCTTGCCATTGGACTTGCCCTTAATGTGTAAAGACTAAAGAGTTATTCCTATTTTAGTGATGAGCTAAAATAAAAATACGAGAGGATAGGAATGCCAAAAGACATGAATACTAAAAGGCATGAATACTGAAGGATAATTTGTTACCTATATATGGTCATGGTCCCCAGATTATACATCATGTTTCATTCTCATTCTGACATCTCATCATCAAAGAGAAAATAAAGTTAAGGTAAAGAGAATCAAAGGGCTTTTAAAGGAGAATGTGTTCTTCTATAAAGTCATCCGCGCGACTCTAGAAAGCAATGTTCATATATGGAATCAAGTACGTTTCCGTTTAATAATTTATGCATTCTTGATGTTTCAACATGAATAATTTATATATTTTATGAAATACAATCCACCAATTTCTTGAAGGGATGCCTGGTGAGGAAACCTATGTTCAGGTTGACCGCTGAGATGTTACTGGATCATCCATATTTGTGTCAGGATTAAGCAGCAGCAAGTTGGTGGACTTTTCAGATTAAGAAAGAGTGGACTGCACAGTCACATCGCTCGGGATAGACAATGACTTCAGTGCTTTCTCCTGTTCTGAAAACTGGAGGGCCTCGTCCGAGGAAGGTTCTTTCTCATCTTGGTCGGATGATGCAAATAATTTTGGTGCTGCAGACTCTACTGTGATCACCGGAAATGTTCTTGTATTGGAACCAGTTGCACCGGTTTCATCGTGGCAACATCCACTAATCACCACCATTCCTGCTGGTGCGTAGTAGTGATGTGGATCCACAATTCTTTGTAATATAGATGTAGTCAGAAGTTATTGTTGAGAATTCTTTATTTTTCTACAGAATTGCAGTGAATTATATATATTATAGGCTTTATATATGCTGTAAATCTTTGTCAACAACAGTTGATTACAGTAAGCAATAAAAATACAAATTGAAAATGGTGTTTTGCCAGCATCATCTCAAGGTTTATTATATAAACACTTGATAAATATGATATCAGTTTTCTCTAATCAAACCATTATCCATTTATTTCAATGATATTGCTGTGCTGGTATAAGGTGACGGCAATTTGTCAGGTAACTAGCAGTTTATTGTCATTCAAGCCCACAAGGAAATGGTAATGGAAAGTACACAATAACATGACATGAAGGTTTCTTAGAAATGGATTGTGGCATCTGCTGAGATAATTACCAAAACCTTTAATCTTAGAAAGAAAACTCTGATCACTGAAATCGATTTTGAGTTCACAATATTTCACATAAAGAATATCATCTGTGGTAATGTAGAATCTGAAAAAGAAGAAAAGATCTCTCATCGAATCCAAGCCAGTCAGGACACATCTGGTGAGCTCGCCGAGGGATGACAACAAGCAACGGGAATTATTGCTGCATTCACTATATTATAAACAATACATACGAAAAATCAAAACCTTCCTTCTTTGCTCAAGGGGGGGAAAAATCAAAGAAATATACAAGGAAAAACAATCTGCAATTCCCCCTTCAGCTCGGCTAACTTTCCTACTTCCTACTTGCATTCTTGCGTTTCCCGTCGACCGGAGCAGCCTGCCTTCTACTCTGCTGCAGCGGAACTCCAGCTCCATTTGCTAACTTTCGTGATGGTGAAGGTCCTAGCGAGGGATTTAAGTTTTTGCTGCAAAAGTTGAAACTTGCGAAAATGAATTAATGATGAATTTGAGATGAGAGTATATACCAAAACACCATATCACATCTGCTGTACCTTAACTCTGGATTCCTGGCTGCTTTTGAAATTGCTTTGCTAGTTTTTGAATCAATCCCATTTGTTGTACCTGAAAACTTGGACTGGTTGAATTGCCAGAGCAAATCAGGTTCTGATGAATCACTGGTGGCAGCATCAATATCGTCCATGTCATCATTATTAGCAAGGTTGAACTGGTTTTTACCCACGAACATATTATAGGACTGTTCTGGGTAAATTTTTGAGGAGTCTGAAAGATACTTCTGGTAAAAGGCATCAGGCAAACTGCCATTTTCTGCACCCCAACATCCTAGAGATTTTTCTACTCTGTTCATAGCATCTTGTTTGTTCACCATGACTTTATCTACCCACTCGCCCGAGCCCATTTCCTTCTCATCCTCCACGTGATTTTGACCAGGGCTAATGACTGGCGGCCATGGAGGTGAGTTTGCTAGTATCTCATCAAGATCGAAGCTTTGTCTCTTCTGTCTTGGAGCTGACTTTGTGTGAACCTGAAACAGCAGCACATCAATTTATAGGAACCAAGTTAGCTGAACGAGTATAAAGAAAAAGAAGGCATCAATCCTAGAGAAAAGTAGAGGAAGCATTACTATCGATGATCAACAATCTTTTATAAATTTAAAACCCAATCTTATTCCAAGGCTGAACTTCTTGTTCATAGATTTTATAAATTCTGAAGACTCAAATATTTGATGCTGTTATAGATTCCATGCCAAATAAAACAAAGTGAAATATTCAGCTGTCTCCATGGCGTCAACACCCAACAACTGCAACTTCAATCGCTTGATTTAAGAAATATTTTACCAATCATGATTGGAAAGCAAGGCTCACCTCTATGTTGCCCACATCCCCCATGGGTTGGCGGAAGACATTGCTGTCATTTGCATCTCTGAGCCGATGGTTAGAATTGAATGGTGATGATTCACTTTCTTTTCTTCTGTGTTCTGGTTCTGTGTCTTTTTTGGCTAATGCTGCCTTTAGGCTAGAAATCTACGGGGATGAAAAATTTCATATAGATTACATTAAATTGTGTTGAATGATTAAGATAAAAATGTTATATCGAAAGAAAAAAGGAGAAAAGGAAAGTAATACTTGTTCTTTGAGTTCTTTAACATCTGTACTGTCCTTGTTCACCTGAGCTGCACCAAGTTCCACTGTGGCTACCCGCTCAGCAAATTTCAGAGTACTTATTGTTTCTCCTACAGCATCAGGCTCGGGGCTTATGTGAACAAACATCAGTGTCTTGGCCTGCCCTCCTGAAAGAAGAGTTTCATTCCGAACCCACAATCATTTTCATGAGGAGAAAGGAACAGAAAAGTGGTAGATTGAAAAATGTGTTTACTTTGACCGTACCAAGCGAGTCTTGGAGCAGTTGTGTCAGTTTGCTATTTCTGTAAGGGACATGTGGATTCTTATGGGCAAGGGAAGCGATGACATCACCCAGAGCTGATAAGGATTTGTTGATGTGCTTCGCTTCTATTAGTCTGTCTCCTGTCACTTCAGATTTGTTTACTCTCTCACTCCCTGCCAAATCAACCAGATGCATACAGCCACGGAGAATAGCTCCGGAGGTAAGGTCTCTTCCTTGAACATGGACAGTCAAGCAACTGCAATTCACAATAATATAAATTACAAGTCATCCACCCTAGAAGGCACTGCTAGAAGGAGTCATTACAAACTGAAATATACGAAAGAACAATAAGTCACCTATGCGAGCGACTGCTACGATCATTTAGGGCTGTTGCACCCACTGCGCGATTCCTTTGTCCAAGGTACATCAGATCAATAACATCACATGTTGATGACACAGGAATGATGTTTGCATCTGGTACATTAAGACCTGTCTGAGAACTGTTACGAATTTCTAACGTGTCAACAATTAAGGATGGACAATTCTACTCTTAACCCTATATAGAACACAAATGTCCGAAAGACTTCTTATTTCCTTGTCAAGTAGTAGCTGCTCATGCAATTCAGTTCTTAACTTTCGCTTAACCAGAAAACAAACTTTGTAAAGGATATCTTTTGTTACTTCCATCGGTAACAAGGAGATCCCTGACTTGCTCATTGTAAATCTCTATCATTTGTACAGCAACATTGTAGCGGAAGGTGTCTTTCCTTTGCTCTGCAAGAAGAAACAAATCACCCAATGCCCTATAATTCACCCCTTGGTTTTTATCTGTGAGATCTTTGGGTCCTGTCTGGAAACACGAATGATGAAGTTCAGAAATTCTGCATATTTTAGTAATGAACTTCAGAAAAACAATTTTTCTACATTCACAGATATATCTAACTTCTGTTTTACCATGGTGTAAGTTTTTCCCGATCCTGTTTGACCATATGCAAATATACAAACATTGTAGCCATCAAGAACAGATCGAATTAGTGGCTGCATATCAGAGAAGACCTCGGCTGCAATTCAGTAAAACTAATAAGTGTAAAAAGTAGTGTCAATTAGCATTCATCAGACCAATTCCAAATTAAGAACTAACTGACCTTGGGTGGCCAATGGTCCAAATATTTTATTGAAGCTAAAGGACTTGCATCCTTTCCCATGTTTTGATGCGGTGCTAATTGTAATATTCCCATCTTCCATGTGATCCACTGTGCTCATAGCGTTTGATTGTCCAGACAAAAATGGTCTCACTCGACAATATACCCGAATACTTCCTGGACAAAAAATAAAACGAAGGGCATAGGTACACGATAAAGAAAAAACATGATTGGTTCCTTGTGGGCAACAGTAACTTACCTTTGAGGTCCTGCACTTGATTATATAGCTTGCGATTTTCTTCAAGAACCTTATGGTAGCCTGAAGCAGCATGAGCTAGACCATGGATGTGCATGCCTACGTGGAAAAAGACATGGACTCAAACCTTAGATAGAAAGAATACTTAGCCAACTCTGCTCCCCACACAGCCATCCCCACCCCAAAAAAGAAAAGTTTGTAGATAACGAAATAATCAAATTTCTTTTTTGAGTACCTACCAAGACTGTTAAACTCCTCATGCAATTTCATTTGCATAAAATGCATACCAGCTTTTGCTGTACGGAGTGTGTTTTTTAATTCCTGCAGCAAAGAATAATTAGCACGAGAACTACACTTTGTTAATCCAAGAAAGAAAATAATGGAGAAGTAATTAGTACTAGTCGTACCTGTATATCTCTTTGCTGTTGACCAAAGATAATTTGCTGTTTCTCCTTTTTATTTTTTAATTCTTGATCATCAATTAGGTTTTTATGAAAACATTCCTCTTTCTTCATCACTCTGGCATTTTTTTCTTCAATCTGCAGGATTTCAGCAGCAGACAAGGAACTCTTTAGTGATTATCATACAATTATAAGCACCATAGGCTTCACAGTGATAGTACTTTTTCATAATATATCTGTTGGACTTGGGAGGTTTTTTGCTATTCAGTGGATGAAGATTAAGAGATTTACCCTTTTATCACCACACGTAGATTTCAGCAAAAACTTGTTTCCCTGAGAGATGGTCTTTTCCTTAGGAGCTGACTTGACCTATAATTTACAGCAGCGTAGGATAAAAAAATAGTTGCACAATTAGAAATAAACTAATTATCTTCTGCAAACTTATTCGTGTTCAATGATCGACTGGCCTACCAGATCATATTGGCTTGCCATGCGATTCTCAAATTCCTCCACAACCTTACTGAGCACTGATTCGACTAACTATTGCAAGCAGAAGGCATATAGAATCAAAGTTAGAAGCAATATAATCAGTGGTACCAAAGATTCTAAGGAGTGCTAGTATTTGAGCTCAACAAATTAGGGAATTAAAATTTTGAAATTGCGGAAATGTGATCGACATATCAGCAAGTAATCATTCAATACTGGGTAAGCTTGGCAGCCTCAGAATCTGAATATGGATTTCACAGATTGTTAATATAATGCATATGAAAATTTGCTTCTAATCATGTCCGAGAAATAAATAATCAGTGGGAGTGGGAGGCATAAATTCTTACTGTTGGAACTTCTTCAGGCTTCTTATCCAACAAAACAGCACGAACAAGCATACTCAAAGAACCAGAACCATGCTTAAAAAACGAGGAAAGAAATGAAAAATTAGAAGACATAAATCTGAAGGTCAGGCTGCCGGAGCAAGCAAAAGCTCAAATTTAAAACAGTTAAGCTTACCAACCATTTTATTAGAGTTTTCAAGATCACTGGACAGAGTGTTGAAAGATTTTTCATTCATTGACAAGTTTCTGGATAAGGAATTCATGAATGGTTCCGAGTTTTTTCTTACAAAAGACTTTGCTGACATTGAAGGTTTTACATTTCCACCAAATTTCCAAATCCCATTTCCACCAGTCTGTTTCCACTCACTGTATGATTTAAGTGCCAAAACAGTATTCACAACCCTTGCAGATTTTCCTCCCTAGAAATACAACAAGGGTTAGACAAATGAAGCTGTTATCTAATTCCATGCATCTTTTGCATACAGTAAAATCATAATTGCAATTGCAATCCATACTTGTTCCAGATCAGATGCCTCAAAATTAGGAATCCCCATTTCTTGTACAGCTACAAGAAAATTCCTAACATTTTCAAAGTACTGAAATGCTGATAATGCAGCACCATCAGGTATAAGAGCAGCATCGCATGGACTCTCCACAACCTAAAATATAATTAATTAAATTAGCCACCATCATCCAATAAATATTCAACACTAGACTCAATCAAAGTAGTAATACTAGCGGTATAAATAAATAAAATATATACCTTAGGCACAGCTCCAGGCTGAACCTTATTGAGAACATTGCAGAGAATGATTCCACTTCTCAATCCAAGCCTAAACTCTTCTTCAGATGGCTCAGCTGGCAAATCTTTAGCTGCTACCACTCCAACAATCTTTCTCAACCACCCCGCCGCTTCATACCTTCTTGATGCTACCATAAGCAAAATCTCAATAAAATTAACGCTTGTCGTAAACAAATGGGAGGAAAATAACTATAGTGTTGCAACAGAAACATAGAAGGGAATAAAAAGAAGAAGTAAAAGGTACCGGCTTCTTCAGCTTTTCTAGAGTCCAAATCAAGATCTCTGAGTCTATTTCCATGCTGCTGCAACACATCCTCCACGACCGACGCCACTGAAAACGACAATGCTCCTCCTTCAAAAGCCATGTCGTAAGAAATCACTGGCACGTACTATATATTTCCGCTCCTTCTAATCACAATTCCACCATCAAAGAGTCTCAATCTGAGCCTGTTGGAGCTAAAACAAATTGGAAAAAAAAGGAAAGATCAGAGAAGAAAGAGGGAAAAGGAAGGGAGGGAGGAGGATATTTTTATTTCCTTAGGAAGTTAGTTTGATGCTAAATCATCTAGAGATATATCCACGAGCGCTTTTGCCTTTTTCTCTTTCATCCTTCTTCTACAAAGAAAAGCTAATAAATTATCTCTTCCTTTTTATGACTTTGCTTTGTATATAGTATCAGCAGTATTCATTTCAGTATACTCTCTCTCTCTCTCTCTCTCTCTCTCTCTCCAGCGCCCACTCCGTTTCTCCTAAGCTCCCCCACCCTACCTGTCTCCGAACCTCCTGGCCTCTTCAGTACACCATCCCTGCCAACGTGCTTCTGGTGCTTTTCTCCCAGCGCGTGCGTCATCAAGGTCGTTAATTTTTTTTTACCGGTAATTTAATTTAAGATTAATTTTAAAATATACCCGACATTATAATACCAAACACACCTGCACCAATGCTCAAAACATCATCAAGGTAGCAATGTTTTCTTTAATTAATTCTAACTCTACTCTTAAAAACCTCTTGAAATTAGCTGCAAAAGAAAGAGAGGAAGGAAGAAAAGACGGCTTCACATATAAAAAAGACGGGGACGGTAACTCGATGACTAGGCCTTCACTTAATCTAAGTTGTCGTGTTCTTATAAGGTCGGAATTCAAAATTTCAAATATCAATGCTATGAAAGCGGGCGGTGTGTTTGTCGTCCATTTCAATTCCTTACCTGCAATTCAATTAATCAATGGCTCTATTGGCTTTGAATTTTTATTTTTTTTGTAATATTCAAAATACCTGCTTTCTGCTCAGTCTTCAGTTGGTGGTGGGTACTGTCATCTCCGCAAATAATAATAAGAAGAAGAAGAAAAACTAAATCCAAAGGGAGATTTTCTATAATTAGACACGTATTTATTGGAATGATATAATTATCCATTTTCCCTTTTAACAAAAATCAATGATTTTAGTATTAGGATTAATTCGGTCTTTTTGCCAGGCTAATTTGTTTTTATTAGATTTACAAAGATATTATTATTATTATTATTATTGACGTAAAGGGAAATGATTAAATTATTTTTGAAAGTTTATTTTTTAAACATAACATCTTGGTTATTTTTATTTTTATTTTTTAAAACATAATAAAAGAACTCAATTATCCTTGAAAGAAAACATTTTTAAAATTGTGTCTGGAGAACTTTTTTATCTTTTATTATGATTTTCTATTATTATTATTATTTTCATCAAGAGAGCAATTTGAATTTGAATTTTAATAAATATTGTTTAAATAAAAAAATTGTGGCCCACGTGCCAACGGTGGAAGGCTTCTATTAACTTGGGTTCACTTAGACTCTTTTTTTTTTTTACCCAATTTTGTCCTTCTAAATTAAATTAGCTTATAATTGAGCTACTTTGTTTTTTTTGGAAAAGATTTTTTTTTTCAAGTTATCGTGTACATTTTTTTTATGCAGTCCATTTATAGTCATTAATTTTTTATAATTTAAAATAAGTAATTTGAAAAATAAAAAAGTAATAATCAGGAGTATTCTTCAATCTATGTGCCCGCGGTGATTTCAATAAAACAATTATGAAATATTTGACAAATGTTAAAACAAAAATAAAAAATAAAAGCTATTATTAAAATAAATAAATAAAAAGTATGAAAGCTGCAATTTTACTTCATATTATAGAATGTTTGAATATTCTGCTATGTTAATTTTTTTATGCGAGAAAACTACACTTCCATAAAGAGCACATTATGGATCTAAGTGAACAAATAAAATCTCTATTGTTTCAAATTCTTACAAGTAGTATATATCATGACTCAGACTCGAGATATATTGTGCAGATCATTAATTTTATATCATTACGTCATATTCTTTGGGGATGTGTTATGTCAAATGCAATGCATATAATCCGTTTTTATAGTATAAGATTGGAGAAAAGGTCACCTTATTATATATTTGACAAGTTTTAGGTGTCATCATTCTCTATATGACAAGTTCATAACTTTGTGCTAAGTTTAGTATACATTAAAACTGTTATTTGTTTAATTTTAATTTTATCCCTTGATATATTATTTGTATATTAAATGTGATCCTTGTTTTTTTATTCCTATTTGTTTGATTTTGAGTTTTTTTTTTTAATTTCACTCCTCAACATTTAACTTCATTTTATTTTTATGTTAAATTCCGTCTTTTGTTTTTTAATTATTATTTATTATATTGTTTTATTGAATTTGAACCGGAAGCCAAGAAAGAACTTTAACCTCTCAACGCCAAGAAAAGCAGGGAGATTCTGTGAAGCACCAACACATCTTTAAGCAGGTAAAAAGTTGAAAGGCAACCATTTTCACTATGTCAAATGTTACGTGCAATCGCCTCCAATTGTTAGGCAGAGAGTAATTTTCAGATAGTGGAATGGTTGTTGAATTTAAGAAGATCGAAATATATAACCAAATGCCACAAAACATTTCATGAATTTGCGATAAAAAAATATGATTTATATTATTTTTTAATATATTTACTCAAGTGAAAATCTTATGGGCTTGAAACTTACATATAAATTTATACTATCTTATACTTGATTGTTATCAAATAGAATGAGAGGTGGTGACATTTAAATTTATGACTGCTAGGTTAACAAGATTATAATATCATGTCAAATAATCATCTTATTTAAGAGCTTAAATTGTTAGGTGAGATTTTGGGATATGATTTATATTATTTTGTATGTAATAAAAAAAACTAGAGAATTCATTTCCATTTATTTTTTATTTTATTTATAAAAAATAATATAATTTAAGCTCACATTACGCTGGATAGGAATTCTATTGTCTGAATCATCCACTCACATTAATTCTTGTTATGTCAAAATCTGGTCAAAATCTCATTAACTTGACTTTAAACCATCCAATCACGATATTGGAGTCGTTCAAATCTCGCCTTGATTTAAGGTTGTTTGTCTTTCAAGGATGCTAATTCCTTTCTGGATTTTACAGGTGAACTTCTCAATGACGGTTTGTGAGTCTATTTGAAATTAATTTTTGATATTATTATATGGAAATGTTTTAAAAACAACAAAAAATTAATTTAAAATAAAAATAAAAAAATTATTTTTTTTCAAAAATATTTTAAAAATACAGTGTTAAATAATTCCTTAATATTAGATGTAATTTTAATCTTTTATATTTTGATGTGTTGACACAAACTACTAGATGATTAAATTAAATACGATAATAGCTAACTTTTTTATATAAAAAATTATTTTTGCCATAACCATTTAGTTTTTTTTATAAAAGAAAATGGGTATTATCATATTTAATTTAAACAACTAGGTAGAAAATTATTATTTTACAAAAAAATATAGATATTATCATATTTAATTTAAACAACACATAGTTTGTATAATAAAGGTGAATATAAAAGGTTAAAATTAACCCCGAATGTCTGGAATTTTAGCCTAGATAGTAAGATATACAAACATTATGTGTTAAAAGCTTTTTATTTATTTATTAACGTATATATATTATTTTATTATATATGTGCATCGATTTTTTAATTTACAGTTATATTTTTTTATGTTAAAAAATACTTAAACAACACCCTCACAATTATTATTTTTTGCATTGGAAAAATATATGATGATTACTAATAGTTCTTGACTTATTTAACTAACACTTTTATTTTTGGATTTATTGGCAACGTTGATTTTTAATTTATTTAATTAAATACATGTATAAAATTTTAAATTTATGAATTTTTTTGTCGAAAAAATATGTTGAAATGACTGTATATTATTATTGTTTTTTAAAAAAAAACATGCACGAAACACAAGTCAAATAAACCCATTAGGTTTTATTTTTGAGATCTTTTTTTCACCATCAAGA
The DNA here is from genome assembly GCA_964035475.1 of Salix caprea. Classification (NCBI taxonomy): domain Eukaryota; kingdom Viridiplantae; phylum Streptophyta; class Magnoliopsida; order Malpighiales; family Salicaceae; genus Salix; species Salix caprea. The sequence goes on along the minus strand of OZ037755.1, from coordinate 3,286,033 downwards.
ATTTTCGGTTTATTTATCAATCAGGCATGGTAAAAACTGTATCTTTTTGAGAGACAAAGATCGAGGCTCCCTGAGCATAACATCATATGACCTTCTAGGGTTCGGGTGGCCTCAACGTTAAAAAAATTCAAATGGATGGTTCGGTACCGAACCAGCCAGGTTTGTATTTTCCTTTGAGGCCCACTTCTATTTCACGGGCTTTAGGACCCACTTCACGGGCGATCGGCATAAAGTATTTCATTTTCAACAACAAAGCTAGCTACGATAGAGCAACAGCCAAGTATAACAATATTCAAGACAGGCCAGTTAAAAGTAGCCAGGTCATTAAAAGCTCAATGACTGTCTGCTAGATGGCACATTTCTATTTGGTGCTCTGAACATCTGTCCCGCCACCCGTGACGATACTGTAAGGGGCAAACAAGTATTATAAAATCCAGTACGGCAATAAATAAATAATAAAAAAAAACTAGGGACCTTTGTGCTCTTGTTTTTTTTAACTAGGAAAAGAAAAGCATAAAACATAGTCAATTTTAATAAAATAATTTGATTTAAAAAAAATGAAAATAAAAGATAAAGGAGAAGTACTCAGTAGACAATTTCATGTAGAAGGAGAGCCATCATCAAAATGAAAGCAAATTAATTTTTCAAAATGGGTGACAAATTAGCAATTTATTAGGTAGCATATTGATGAGGCATACACCCACACATCAACTATCATACCACTAGTACTCTGATTTCCAGGCCATTGATATCAATTCCAATTTTATCTTTCTTTCTCATTAATTCATATATAATTCAATTAGAACATTTCAAAATTAATCTCTTTTTATAGAATGACTAATCAAAATTAAATAAAATCGATGTAATAACTTTTATTGATATCACCGGTTTCTCATTGTAGGAAACAGCCACTCAAGTTCAAGGAATGTTGACATCAATGACTTATATTTTTATCACTAGTCTTTTAATTCTGGGAATGACTAATCAAGTTCAAGTGATGTCGATATCAATGATTTACATTGATATCATTAGCCTTCTAATTTCAGGAACCACTAATCAAGTTCGAGTAATCTCGATATCAATAATTTTTGTTAATATCATTTGTCTCTTATATCCGATAATGACCAATCAAGATTAAGTGGTGCCAATATAAATGACTTACATTGGTACCATTAGTCTTTTAATTTCAGAACGACTAATCAAGTTTATAATTTTTTTTTATTATTTTCTTTCTTTATCTACCAAGTCATTTACTTGTGACGTCAAATACACATGTAATGAATTACATATTAGAATTAGACAATGTATTAATTAACTATAATAGGAGTTAAACACCTACCTAAAGTACATGATGTCAGAACTCTCGCTCTAGACTATGGTTAGTATTCCTTGCCAACACGAAATAATTTCATCTTCATTAATTATTTTTACTTTCCTAAAACATTTGCTTTCCATTTGATTATTGATTTCTATAAACTTTTATATATTATTTTTGTTCCTTTATTTGAAATTCCATATTGACTTAACACAATTCAAGTTCAAACATATTTCTATGATAATCTAACACATTATTTATAAAAACTTCTTTTTTTTATATAGCCCTGTTGGCTGAAACAAACAATAAAAGGAACCATTCATTTTCATTTTCCATACTAATTTATCATTGTTAGGTACTAAAACAATTCACAATACAACTTATGTGTGAATTTAGAACAATATTATGAAGGCTTCATGTTCATCCATTCCAAGGAAATTGTGCAATCACACTAGAAAGGCTTCAAATTCATCTCTTTCAAGAATAATTGTGAAATCATACTAGTAGGTGGAACTCATTTTTTATGTATCATCAGAGTCTTTTATGTCCCAATAACACCTTTTAACATGTAAGCCTCCATAAAACTATTTGTGGAAATATCCTTTGGGCATAATCGTGGAACGTAGTCATTCATGTGGGGCGTAACCTCTGATTTTGATATTGGCATGTCATTAACATAGTTGTAGACTTAGTCGTTGGAATTAGCTACCATTACATTGGGATTTTGTCAATTATGAAAAATGTTTTAGTAAATAGGATTTTTTTTTTGTTTAATCTCCATATATGATTCAATTTCCACCAATTTATTTTAATTTTACCTTCAATATTGGATTGGTTAGGAAATAGACATCGTGATTGATTTGTTTTCTACTTTGTATAAAGTTATCAAGGTCTTGAGCAAAATAAGTTATCAATTATAAAACAAAATGAACATGTTGAATAAAAAATATTAAAAAACTTAATTGTGATCCACAATGTTTTATAAACACATCCTACCATCGGATTGATATAAAAAAAAATATCAGCACCTTGGTATTGTCTATTTTTAACATTTAGTTAAACAAAAAATTATATTAAAAAGAAACAAAGCTATTAAACTTTGTGGTGTTAATGGTCAAGTTTGGGAGTTTAACGCAATAACCCGGGTTATCTTAGCTTAAAAGTTTGGCATCTTATTTTTTTCAATTGAACTCGATTTTAATAAAAAAAAATTTATCATATAGTTAAAAAAATATTATTAGAAAAAGAAAAAAAAATATGTTATTGAACTTTAGAAAATCCATACACTTGTTCACATGGCTGGTTGACTTGGTCCATAGGTTTTTGATTTTCTTTTTCCTTTTTCGTACGAAAAGTTATTATTTTTTATTTTATCCTTTGATACTTGGTTAATTGAGAAATGATTTTTATAGTTTTTTTTATTAGATTATCACGGTCTAAGAAAAATCATGATATAAGGCTAGTGCCTTTGGACTTGTGAAATAGGTTGATTCATGTTGGTTAACTTCCACTCGATGTAATTTAAAACTCAAGCTAAGTAAAGAATCAGATTGGAAGATTTTAAAAGTAACCAACTCATTCAGGTTTAATGATATTGCTAAAGATCTTCTTGTGTTCTTGAATTTATATATTTTACATTTAAAGAAAAAGATTTATTTGACCCATAATGAAATTTACACCAATAAACTAGTCTCTAGACTAAAACCAAATGACAACCCCGATATTCCACTTTGGCAAACATGGAACATTCTCCTTTAAATAGAACCGAATCAAACCAAATCTATCCTTGTTGGAATTTTTTAATTTTTTTCATAATCATAAAAGATTATAGTAAAATCAATTTGAAGTTGCAAGCTGGTTCATTCTCCATACTATCCAAGAAATGAGCATACATGATATTATATGTTTGTTAGATAATTTTTTATATCATATTGAAATTGAAGAGATAAAAACAATAAAAATAAAAATTTATTTAGTTTTAGTTGAAAAGACTGACAAAATATAAAATAAATACACTAACAAAGATAGGTTTATAGTGAGTTTTTGTATGGTAAAAAGAGAAATTAATTGAGAATACATCCCTTGTATTTCACCACCTCCATCCAATAGCTCTAGCAGAGAATATGGAATGCATTTTTTTTAAATGCGAGGAAACTCCATATTTCAGAAAATATATTTTATAGATTCAAGTGAACGAGTAAAACCACAGCTGTATCAGGCTCTTACAAGAGATATATGTCCTGACTTGAATTCGAGACCTGCTATTCAGATTGCAAGCTCTTTGTTATTACGCCACAACTCTTGACGATTGTAATGCCTTTTTGCCAACTCATAATTGGGCAAGTGCCAAACCTTCACTTTAATGGGGAAAATGTTAAAATTAAGACCCTAATCATATTCCCATATTGTTCAGAAAAGGTTGTTAATTGTTGAACTATCATTGCAAATGCTGTGATTAAACTTGAGGATAATTATCTTAGGAAGAGGTTTCAGTTGTCAAATTAGTAATCATCTTTCCTTTATATTTCCCCTTAATTATCAGCTTCACATGTTTGGTGAACCCACCAATCTGACCCCTGCCTTCTTAAAATGATTTTAGTCATTAATTACAAAGAAGGTGCGTATCACTTTCTGGTGCAGATTCATGCCGAGAAGATGGTGAGCCACAGCATATTATGGGATCCCGTGCTTCATCTTATCCAAGCATCTGACTGAAATGCCCATCTTAATACTCATGCTTCCTTCTTCTTCTTCTTCTTCTTCTTCTTCTTCTTCTTCTTATTATTATTATTATTATTATTATTATTATTATTTATTTCCATGTTATTTTTGGGTTTAGGGAACTGGAGTTGGCAAAATATATCATGAATGTAGGACACGGAATGTTGTGTGATTAATAAAGGAAAAAAGAATTGGGCCAATATGAGCAATATAAAAGCAACATATAATTTGATGCTTTATATATATATATATAGAAAGGGTTTGGCGAAAAGAATACTCTTGCATCATCAGAACAACACGAAACTTTAGGCTTTCTGTAGAGGGATTGAAGCAAACAGTGGCCATGCCATGGCAAAGTTAAAGGCACATTGCAATCATTACAATTATTGTTCTTTGCTGGCCAGAAAGTCAAAAAGGAAAATATTTATCGCAATTCCATCTGGAAAGTAAACACCAGCGAAATCTAACAACAAAGTATAGTTGCAAGCTATTGGACGAATCTCACGTAATAAGAATTAAGGATATAAAAAAAAGTCAAGCCTTTGCACTCAAGAAAGACAGCTTGTCAAGAGACTAAACTTTGCCAGCCATTAGACAATATTCTCTAGTTCATGAGTTTGCAACCAGGTGGTTCTTGTTTTAAAATCATGGTTTAACCTTAATCAAATACGTAGAGTACAATAAAAGTATAAAGAGAAGAAGAGCCAGGGAGCATCAGAGGTTGTTCCTTTTCTCTGTTTTATAATCATGGGTGGGGCAACCAGCATTCCCAATAAATCATGAAACCATCGCACTCCTTATTCTTTGTGTTGTTTTTATTGCGAGTAATGAAAGGGCAGAGTCCTTTAGCTTCCATTCCCTCCCATTATACCGATGCATGACCCCTGCTGCAATACTTTTTTTCTTCTTTAGATACGAGGAAATCCCATTCCTGGAAAACATATTTTGTGGGTCCAAGTAAACGATTAAAACCCTGGCTATCGCAGACTCTTACAAGAAATGCACGTCCTGACTCGAACTCGAGACCTGCTATACAAATCTCAATCTTTTTTGTCATCACGCCACGGCCTTGGGACCCTGCTGCAATACCCCCAAGACTTAGCACCCACCCCACACACAATATCAAGTTGAATAAGGCTGGCTCTGTTCTTCCTTCATATATGATCTTCTTCATGGAATGTCCTTTTTATCAGCGTAGCCTCGCATGTAAAAAGTGTATTGGCCAGCTAGCTTTTGACCACATCTAATGGCTCAGCTTTCTTGCTTCTAGCAATTACATAAACCCATTTTCCCAGCAAAATGGGGAAAAACAAGAGAGCTCTCTTGTGCGTAGGAAAAAAGAGGGGGGCTTTATTGACCAAGTGAATTGACCTCAAGGCTCTAACTCTGTCGTGTTGAGCTTCCAGTGAAGAGATGAGGCTCATAGGATACCCCTTTTCAGCTAATGAGTTGTCAAATTACGGGCATATCCCCTTTATTAGTACACTCGTAATCGGGATTAAGGGACAGAAAAGAGGAGGGTTTTTCGAATCACGTTCATTGTTTTAGCCCTCAAGCTTTTCGGTGGGGTATAATTCATTCACTCGTTGGGATAAGGATCTTTCCTCCTAGTCTGCAATCATGATAATGAAGCTTTCAATTGCTGGGAAGCTGTTGGGCCAACCCCTTAAACCGACTTTCCAATCACGAATATATAAACTTTTGAGTGATTAGACAATTGTGTTATCCAACCCTTACCTCATTTTTCCACCCTTCTCGTGCTCCTTCGTTTTCAGAGAATATATAGTAGAACCGCTTTAATCATACAACATGCTTTTACCAAAGCTAGAGGATGCTTTGGCTCAATCTGTACATTCCTTGTGGTTGTTTGGTCTTAGAACTGGTAATAACAGTCCATGCCAGCAGCAGTTTTTTTATATATGTATTTTTAATGTATTTTCAGTAGGTAAACATTTACAAAACCAAGCCAGCAACTTTCTGTTATCCTTTTCTTTTCTTTTGAGAGGGCAGCCATTTCTATATTCGATGCAAGCAAGCTTTCTAGGGCCAATTACATGGTCCAATGGGGGAAATCTTATACCAGGCTTACCTCTCTATCTTTCAAACTAGTCCATCCCTTAATTGAAATCCAGTTACTCCATAATATATTAGCGTTTATTCTTGTAACTGTGGCTTATATCCATGAGAAACAGAAATTGATCCAGGGATTCTCTTGTTCCCTTCCACTGCATTAGCTACGGCCAATTTCCAAGGCTTCTCCTCACTAAAGATAACAAGTTAACAAAACCAATCTTTTCTTCTGGGTATTTCAGAACGCTGCAAGTAGCTGTTCAGTTTCAGTTGCCTTTATGCACTCAAGAGGTAAAAATTTATGCAACATGTTTGATGGCACAGGAGCAACAGCGATAAATGAGGGGATGCAGCATTATTTAAAATCTTTAGCAGACAAAGTTAAATGATTTCCGATTGTTAAATACTATTCATCAAAGAATGTTCCTATCAAAATTTCAGAGTATCTCCTTTTATCGTCATTATCACTGTCAGCTTAACATAATATTCTTCCCCCCTCTGATAACTTTATGTTGCAGATTTTACCCGACGGGATGCGGGTATCAATGCCATCCAGGTTTTTTTTTTTATCTAAAAACTACCTGAAACAACTATGAATACATCAACATAATCTAGACAAGTTATCATCATAGCGCTGACCAACCTCATCTGCTCTTCCATGTTGCAAATTCTAGGCAATGCAAGTTTTGTCTATCCATGCAATATTCTCAAATAAAATCCATCTTCACAATGTGTGAGGCTGTGGATCAGGTGGGGAAAGGGTAACAAGAAATCTGTTAATCATCTCAAAGCTGGTGAAAGTAATAACAGCAGCTGGCGTTGTTCTAATAAGGTTGGTGGCACACCCTCGGTAAAATCCAGTGAGACCCTCTTGCTGAAATACTTTCTTTATGCAATCAACCACACCAGAGTAACGCATTTCTGAGTGGTGACCTTGTTCTTGAAGCCTTGAGCGAACTACCTGTAAAATCATGTGAGAATAAGCTTGTATGTTATTGTTTCTGTCAAGCAAAGACTTGCTATCACATTGAAAACAGGCAAGAAGCTTAGGGGAGTTGGTGCATGAAAATGTGGCTTTCTGTTGAGATATAAGTAGGTTGATAGAAGTTAATAGCTTGGAGAGCCTGTGGTTTCTATATAGGCAATAGAGGCATTTGGGATAGCTTTTCAAAATTTTCCTCTTCAAAAACAAATACAATCCAGAAAGAACATCAAAAGGCTACAGAGCTGCCTAAACCTTGGAGAAAGGAGGGCGAGAGAGGTGGGAAGGCAGCTGAGCATCAATGACCTTTCTATTTTTCATGCTGATCAGTGATTGTATGTATATTAGCTCAAGAAATATCCCTATTTTTTCAACAACATACCTCATGTGGATATGTCAGTGTCGAAGCAAATATTTTGGAGACTGATGAGGCAACAGCAACATCACGTGCTCCTAGTTTATCCATTGTGGTATTATCTGAAAACGATAAAAAAATAACTTGAAAACAATTCTTTCCTGTTTTAAATTACTATGAGATTAAAACCAGTTAAAAATTACCCCGGGTGGCCAAGTACATTTTGATCTTCTCATATGTTGGAAATTGGATGGCAACATGACTGATACCAGCCAATGCAGGCACAAGACCACTGATTGCCACATAAAAAATCTCATGTATTATTAAAACTCATCAACAAACTTTAGACATAAATATCTAACATAGTTCAATGATATTCATTGAAGACTTCAATACCTGTACAGCCCACGGATGCCTTCCTCATGAGCTATTCTTCTCAAAGCAGACAGTGTACTCCTATATGGAACAGCACCACCTCTCATTCCTTGAGTCTGCAGAACAGAAGCAAACAAATAATTGTGAATGCTGACCGCCTCAGCAACTTAAAATATGCAATCATCCACTATATTTTCTACTTTCCACACTAGAACAAGTCGCATGTATAGAAGATTTAATTACTATTATCTTGTACAATGGACAAATTTCAATGTCATGACTTAGATACAAATTGCAAAACCATATCACATATAACAAACAAAAACTAAAATAACAATCACAATCACAAGCAACTAAATTAAAACAGCAAAATTGTTGCTCCTAAGCTCACTGCATTGTTGACTGGACAACTTACGCATCAGAAAATAATAACAAATGAGAACTCAAGAGAAGATCCTCTCCTCTCCACCATGTGCTCACACTTGGCCAATACTCCTTGAATGAGCATCATGGGTGGGGGCATGATATGTTCAGGCAAGAAAACAAACAAAAAGCATGACTCAAATGAGCTATAGGTTTAAAAATTTTGCATGCCGCTATGTCTACAAGGTGTATTAAATAAAGGGAGCTTGACCTAAAATTCCTTAGATGCTTCTGTTGGTATGTGCTGGGTTAACTACAATATTTTTATAATAACAGACAAAATAAGACATGGAAAAAAATCACTCACTTGAAGTCTTGTCTTTACAACCCAAAGAGGATTTGTGAAAATAGCTGTTGTAGCTCCAGCACCAGAGGCAGCTATCATATTAGCACCTATTGAAAGATGATGACCTTCATCTACACAGGCAACAACAATCACAGGCTCATTAACACTAAAAAGAAAAGTGTACTGTGAGATAAATGTAAGAGAAACTATGCAAAAGGGGAGAAAATAAAGTAGCAATCAATCTTTGTTTAATGACCAGTAAAAGTAACAAATTAGCACTGACCATTGGAACAAAGAAAGCTTTTGAGTTGTTCATAGATCGTAAAATAAACCTGTAAAGAATAAAAAAAGAGATCATTCAGAAGAAGAAAATTTAAGGCAGCATGATCTACAAAAAAAATAGAAGCTGGGAAAGCTAAGGGGAAATGAGAAAATAGAATCAAATATTTTAATTCTGGACCAAATATGTTTCATTATCTTCAAAATTCATCCTGAGGCCTCAGTTCTCACTAGTGATTTTTTATTATGAGGATACAGAATCAAGTCAATGAAGTACCAAAAAGAAACAATGCATGGTGGCACTGAAAATTGCCTGTGCTGTGGAGATGAATTCACCAATGACTTCTAGATTGAGGGTTACGAAAAGTTAATCATTGTTTTGTTGATTCAATCTATGAATGGGTTATCTCTTCCTTCATATTTCCACTCATCACGTTTCTAATCAAGCATCTTACAAGAACACAAACAAATTTAATCGCATAATAACAGAGTTTATAGCTATGATGTGCCATGCCCTCGTCAAATTCTAATAATCAAGCTCCGATTCAGGTAAACATGCTTGCAAGCATAATCATACACTTCACACAAACTAACATGGAAACCCAACTCAAGTGCTTCTGTTTTACACCAATAACTAAATGTTGTAATGTACAAAACTTAAGCTCAAAACAAAACTCACTATGAGCACTAAATTGAGTAGGTAAGGCTTCAACTTACAGCCCAATTAGGAAGCAGTGCGAGCACAGTTGGAGCAAGCCCCCGGTACATTCCACGCAGCCCCTCCCTCTGGAATATCTGTTCCAGACTACCAACTATAAGACTCCCTGAACAAAATTCAAAGAAAATTTCTGTAATTCAAAATCAAACCACACAGGTGCAAATCTTTAAGAAACCAAATTCAATTTCGGAATCTGCTAGAATTTCAAAGAGCAATTGTTTTTATTAAAAAAACAAACCTCTAAAACTATTGGCAGCAACATCGAGTTTTGGCAGGCCATGAACCTGAAACCTAGTCTTGATAACATCTAGAGGACAGACGAATGTAGCAGCAATAACTCCTGAATCCAAAATAAAAGGAAACAAAAAAAACATCAAAATTTCAATCAATTGACCTAAGCTAGAGAAAAAACAAAGAAATAGATAAGAGTACCGGCAGCAGCACCGGCGCCGGCATTGCAGAGATGACATTGCTTGGGATTAGGATGAGGATCGGCGGAGGACATTTGTTGTAGGAAGAAAAAAAGCAGAGGTTCGGGAATTACAAAAGGAATACAAGGAATCCTCTCTGGAGAGGGAATTTGCAGACAGCAGCCAGAGTCGCATGGCAAGAAGATGAAACCCTGTTTTGATTGCTCGTCGAATCCGTCCCAGTTTGTTAGTTAGGGTTTTTCCGTGTGGCTAATAATGGATCGAAGAAATCGAATTAGAAGAAGGAATTCGATACGGCCGAGGAAAGCAGGTGTGCTGGGATCTCCATTTATTGCACTTCAGGAGAGAGACGGAGAGAGAGCGGAACAGCGAGAGAAGATAGATTCAGTTTCCTGTGTGGATTTTATTAGTGGAGGGGGAAAAAAAACGTGAGGCTTTCTTTGATTTTCTTTTCTCTTTCCTCTTTGTGAATACGTGTTTCTATCTGATTGGCCTATCTTACCTCTCTCCTTTTTTTTTATTATCATGAGTTTGTGCGGATTATACTTTGACCCGGAAAATTATCGTGTGATTTATACTTAAATAATATTATATTTTTTAAAAATATCTTGCCTCCATGATTTAAAATATTCTTTAAAAAAAACATTAAATATATTATTTTTGTTAAAAATAAAATATTTTTTTCAGTCTAGAAAGTGTCACGTGCATGGTATTAGAAAGAGGTTTAAGCAAAAGAAAAGGTATCTGAGCAGAGAAAAAGTCATTTTCTTTGACTTTTCCGCCAGTTTCCTTGCAAAAAACATGATCAAAGACTAATTATTTTTTAAGACAAAAATATATAGAAATCATCATTCTTTTTTTACCATGCAAAACTTTCATCTCATTTTCTTTCCGCTTTAAAGTCTTTTTAGTTATTTTTAAAAAGATATTGACAATCTTATAAATATTTAAATAACTTTTGTTGATTTCTTAAGAATATATAAATTATTATTCAAATATCAAATTATAGAAGATAAAACATAATTTTTCAAACTATGAAAGCAAAATGATATTTGGGTATCAAATAAAATGTAATTCACATTAAATCATAGGTGTTAAATTTAATTCCTGTTATTATTATTTAGACAAAAGTTTGGTCATTATTAATTAATTTTGCATTTCAAAAAGGTTTTTATTACTTCAAATTATTAATTAATAAATCTTCTTATTATTATTTAGACAAAAATTTGGTCATTATTAATTAATTTTGTGTTTCAAAAATGCTTGTATTACTTCAAATTATTTTTAAAATATTTTAATATGTTGATGTCAAAAATAAATCTTAAAAAATTTAAAAATATATTTTTAAAACAAACATTACCGCAATATAATCAACCTCTAAATAGTTTAATTTTTCCATATTGACGGTTACGAGCCAAGATGCTGAATGACTCTTCGCTATGACCCCCGCCCCAAAGAAAACAATTAAAAAAAATGGTAATTGGCTGCGGGCAAATATTTGTTTATTTTATTTTAATATTATTATTTAAGAATATTAGTGCAATCTTCAATGTCTAGGTAATGCACGGCATTTGATAATCGTATTAGAAGGGCGTTATGCAATTTTGACCTTTCAAAGGTTGAAAATATTTTCAGTAAAGGACACGGATGAAAATTTCCAAGCAAACATGACCCTATTTTATTGGTCTCATGTTTATTATTTAACTAGCAACTTGCCCGCGCGTTGCCGCGGGTATTTTTTTGTATATAATTTAACATAATTAAATCTACAATGATAAATTTATATGATATAAGTAAATAAAAATTATAGATTAAAAGATAAAATGCTGAAAATTTTGAGTTGAGTTTCTCACGTAAGCATAGATTATATTTTTTAGAATATAGGTATTGCGTCATAAACGATCACAAAAGAGAGCGCACTAACATTCGAAAAAAGAGCAACATCATAAGAAAAAAAACTTACTGAAATCATTATTGTGCAGATAATAAAATTATACAAATCAATTAATAGAAGGAGCAAATAAAAAACAAAAGGGAACAGGAAGCAATATTAATTTAAAATATTATAACAATAGCAACATCGGAGTCTTAACATTTAAAATTATTATTACCGCTAGAATAAAAACAATAAAAATTATTAAATTATACCGAGAGAAAAAAATAAAAAGCATGAACAAAACAGCAAGCAAGAAAAACCAATTAAAAATTATTATTATTATTATTATTCTTATTGTGAAAGAATAAATAATCACTATTATTATAATAATAGAATACATAATCACTATTATTATAATATTAATAATAATCACTATTATTATTATTCTTATTATAATTATTATTATTATGTTAATAATGAAAGAAACAAAAATAAATGAAAGACTAAAAATATCCAAGAAACTTTAACAAAAGAAAAAAAAATTATCATTGCTATTACTGGAAAAAAAATTTTTTTATCAAATTATCGGGAGGGAAAAATAACAACATAAGAGTAAGAATGAAAAATAATTAAATCATGATTATTATTATTATTATTATTATTATTATTATTATTATTATTATTATTATTATTATTATTATTATTATTATTATTATTATTATTATTATTATCATTATGATTATTATTATTGTGTTAAATACATTTATATATACATGGACAAAAGTAGGGATTATTCTAGAAATATAAAAAACATAAAAGTATAAGGGCTGAAATGAAAAACAAATATAAAGGGATTAAATTTTTAAACATTGTCAAAGAATAAAAGAAATCAAATGAATTAATATCCATAAAAAATTCAAAGAATAAGGATCGAAATGAAAAATGACATATATAACAATCATTCTAATTGAAGGATAAAATAAAAAAAAATTACTTGGAGGACCAAAAAGAAATAATGACAATTTCTGTCATTTTAGAGAAAAATTAGAAGAAGAGGGACTGAAATCAAACTTTGCATATATTAGCAATTTCAATTGGAGGACCAAATCAAAGAAATCAAAACATCCGTACCGGAATAATTGAAGGAATAAAAAATAAATACAAAATCAAAACTATAGGGACTGAAATAAAACTTTCTTATATAATCAGTTTTAATTGAAGGGCACAATTGAAAATAATAAAACTTTAATTTGAATAAATCAGTAATAAAAACAAAATCAAAACCGCAGGGACCAAAATGAACTTCACACCAACATTAGGGACTGGAGCCGACTTTGGAGGCGGATGGGGAGAGAAAAGGGAGGCCGGAGATAAAACCGTCCGCCGAGGCTGAACCCGTCGCCTGTGGAGGGAACGCGCCGCGAAGGCGGATAGAGGACCTTCAGGCGCATCCTCTGGCACGGCGGAAGTGAATTTCTGGCGCCGGTATGACGCCGCACGCTCCGCCTAAAGGGCGCGTTAGCCTGGAACGGCGTTGGCACGGCCAGGCGACGTGCCAGCTGTCCCCTTGGCTAATGACCAAACGACCCCTGTCCCCACTGGTATTTACGAAAATACCGGGGGGGAAAAGACGCCGCAGCCCATGTTTACTGTGCAATTTTTTGTCTTTATCGGGGGCTTGTTTCGTCAGTGCACTGTGCACAAAAATGTGAAAATCCGCCGGAGCCCCTCGCCACTGTGCTGTGTTTTGTCGTGTTCGGGGGTCAGAGGCGTCAATGCACTGTGCACATTGCGGCTATTAAAAAAAAAAAGCTAAAAACCGAAAATACCCCCATAAAATATACACAAATCGCCGGAGCACCAAGGCCAATGTCGTCTGTGCACTGCCACAATCCACAGTGGATTGTGAGGCAGTGCACAGTGTTCTCTACAGGGTTTTATCCACGCCTTTTAGATGTTTGTTAATTTGTTTTATAACCACCAGTGTTTCAATTTCATCCTTAAAAAACTAATTATATTAATTACTGTACAGGTATTCTACGCTCCTCGCAATCGACAACCTGATATCCTGCTAAGGTCTGTGCATGTGTAAGCATATTATTTGTTTTAATAGTCACAGCTGTCTGCTTGCTTTTCATATTTTCGAATTAATTTGCAAATTAATAAATTAATTGACTGAAATTAAGTATTTTCTTTTCTTAAATGATTTCAAAGACGCACATTTCATTAAATGAGTTAAATTGATTTTTTGAGATTATATATGATTTTTAAAAAAAAATGAGACCTCGTAAGTAATTAATGGTAATAAATCTACCATCAAATAATTATTATAGTTTCTTTTTTAAAATATATTTTCATGCATATCAAACACCAAACAACCTTTTTGACACTTGTTTAAAAAGAGTTTTTGAAAAGAAAAAAAAAGCTTTTGTTTTTATTTCTTGTTTTAAATTAAATAATTTGATGTTTTTAAATTGTTTTGATATGTTGATTTCAAAAATAATTCTTAAAAATAAAAAATATATATTTATTGATGTATTTCTGAATGAAAAACACTTTAAAAACAACGTCAACCACACTCTCAAAAAGTCCCGAAATAAACCAAACCCAAGTTTCATCAAATTCCACTAGAAAAATAGAAGACCTATTTTCAGAGGTTATGTATAAAACAAATTCACACCATTTTTCATTAGATAAATTTTTATTAAAATGTAAAAAAAAAAACAAGGAGAATTTTTGACAATATTATTAAACATAGTCAAACATGTTGTTCTTAAAAATTTCGTCTCAACTTTTTACCAAATTTGAGTTTCTATTTAAACCATGCGAGAGCTAGTCCAATCTAAATCAATCATTTTCATGGGGTTCAAATGCAACCTTCATGATTGGTAAAAACTTGGCTTAATTGTTTTAAGAACTTCAAGATGATAATAAAATTTTAAGTATCATGACAATAAAAGATTGGATCAAACCCAATAATCATGTCACCCGGGGCATAGATTCTATTGGATTTAGTAAAAATAATAATAATAATGTGATAAAGATATTGATGTTTGTTTATCTACATGACAAAAAAAAGAATCAAGTTCAATTAAAAAAAAAAGAACACCCTACCAAACAATTAAATCGTAACAACATGAGTTATACTGACAAACCTGCAATTTACGCTAACCCTATAAAAAGATAAAATAAAAAAATAAATTACCCAATTAAATTCTCAACCACTCTAGTATTAAAAGATTTTATCGATAAAAATAAAATCAAGAAATAAATCATAGCAAAAAAAAAAAAGCAAAAGGAAAAAAGAAGGGAGAAGAAAAGAAAAGGCTTCAAAACATTGTAATCAAAAGGCTTCAATCCATAGTTTCCCCATATTCTTTAGTTTTTGTTATTTTATAAAATCCAATAACATGATTTTTTTTATTAAACTATTTCTTTTAATTATACAATAATAAAATAGACTATAAAAAAATCAATTAAAAAAAAAACTTATCAAACTTATAATCTGGAACAACTTAAATTATAGTACACCCTAATTTTCATTAAAAAAATAAAATAATAAAATACTGTGAATTACTATTATAATCTATAAATACTTTCTGGTTTTTGTCAACAATATGCATTATGAGGTGTTATGATGACTTGGGAACGGATGAAAAATAAAAATACAAATAGAAAATAAGAATAAAATCTTAATAAATAGTACCCCTAAATATTTCAAGAAAGTGTAATTAATAATGTGTTTAAATTTATAAAACAGTATGATAGTGTTTAAGATGCCATAAGTATAAATAAATACTTATTAACACGTACTTATAAATTATATTTTCTTCCATGAATTAATAATAATTTCTATTTATTGGAATTATACGTAATTGTATATAACTATCATAATTACAGAACAATTATCTAAATTACAAAAGGTAAGATGATTTTTTATGATATACCAATCGATTTTGTTCAATAGTTAGTAATCAGTTATTTGCTGCAAGTAAATAATATTTATTTATTTGATATATCATAATGTAAGATGTGATTATTAAATAAATAGGATAATTACGAGATAGCTAATTAAATTATTAAATGATAAAATAAAAAAATAAAAAATATTAATTTTCCTGCTTGGATTGTGATATGCTTGTCAAAATCGTGATAACCCTATCTAGGTTATCACTGCACTCCAACGGGAACGCTATCTCAATTTCCACCCTTATCCATGAAAAGCCCTATCCCTGATTTAACTTGCAGAAACCCCTGACCTTGATCCGCCCCTAGACAACATCTCCCCGTCCCAGGTGCGTTTTGACTATTTCCTTCTCTCTAGCTTATGCTCTGCTATATATATATATATATATATATATATATATATATATATATATATAGTGTTCTCTCTGCTCTTGCTTTCTCCCCCTACTGCTATTGCTTTTATATTTGTCTCTGTTTGATTCAAATATCACTCAATAGTTGAAGATGGTCCTAGGGTTTCAGGGCTCTCACAGGTTAAGTAAGATGAAGAGGAAAAGAGAAAAGAAGAAAGATCGAAAACGATAAGGAAATTTCGTAATTTTTTCTCACTGAGACGTAACAGAAGCCATCTGTGTATACACAAACTAAATACATGGTTTTATACATTTGAGCCTATAGAC
Organism: Salix caprea; assembly: GCA_964035475.1. Taxonomy (NCBI): domain Eukaryota; kingdom Viridiplantae; phylum Streptophyta; class Magnoliopsida; order Malpighiales; family Salicaceae; genus Salix; species Salix caprea. The sequence goes on along the minus strand of OZ037755.1, from coordinate 3,269,556 downwards.
TTAGAACGAACACACCTCACCTCTGACCTTGGTGCCAGGCGACTGGTCTTGGTGATTTTGCAATCTGTCTTGGCAGTAAGAATTAGCCTGAATGTAACTAGCAGATGGCCTCTAATGGCCTCCTCCCTGGACAGAAAGCCACTGATTGGTTTAAAGTGTTGTGGGGTTTTGATTACAAGTCAAAAAGGAGTTGCATTTTGTCTGACCTTGTTAGGTGGATTATGAATACTAAGCCCTTGCCTTTGAGAATTAATGGAATATGTTCCTTTTGCATATGAAGTATTAGGCTAAGAATTAGGCTAACATCGCTATAGTTTGACAATAGTATGCAAATGGAGTGTGATTATGGTGTAGCAAGTGGACCTCTTGAATCAGTTCATGGTGTATGCATTAGAAGTTTGCAGACCTTTTTTTAAGGACCACTTGACAGGGAGGAGGCCACACCTTCAAAATGTTTTTTTTGTTATTCCTCATTGCAAGAGCTATGTTATGGCTCTGCTTGCTTGCACCATTGATCAGGATTATTTTGGTAGCGTGTTCGGAGCTTTAAGCTAGAGTTTCCAATTCCAGCATTTGTGTCCTAGGACGATGCCCATGAAACATTCTGTGTTGTTTTTGTTGGCGCTCCTGCTTTCCTCGAAGTTTGGCCTAGAGTTTATAGACTTTTTACGTTTTATGATCTTACTGCCCGGTGGGGAATTTTGGGCCTGAAATAAATCATTGTAAAAGCAAAGCTTAAAGTTTGTTAAGGACAACCTCACATTCTAAGGACCTAAACTGAAAGTAGATACATGGTGGCCAGCTACTTAATGAAGATGACAAGCAAACACAGAGGCCTTCAACTTGCTTTCTTTGCTATCACATTTACCCCATATCAAGTTCCCAACCTATGATCCTTGGGGACAAGGATTAAATGAAGCAAGGGGGAATTATAGCCTAATTAACTATAGGAATTAATTTACTAATCTAAGTTTTGGTGTGGAAACATCTGGCGTTGGGTGTGCTCGAAGTTTCTATTCTCATACTTATGGAATCAAGTCTTTAGTGCGTTTATATATGGTTTCTCAGTGTAAAGAATCAGTGAATGAAAATTAATTTGGTATCGTTAAGTGAACAGCAACAACATTGTTCCATAACCAGCTTCATGTTTGTGCATCATAATCAATAGCCCTTGTTGATCAATTTGAGGGCATGCATTATCATTTCAATAATCTAAGAATCAGACATTGAGGATGCTTAGGTTGACATGGAAAACAGAATGGCTTTATTGTGTTATGCTTGGTAGTATATTTTGAGGAATGCAACTAAAAATATGAGATTGTCTCTGCATTAAGTATTAATTAATACCCATTTTAACAAGCAGGACAGTTTGGATGGGCATCCAAGCCAGAAATGGTAATGATCGTCTCCGGACAATTTGGACCCCTGAAATGGATCGGTATTTTATTGACCTTCTACTAGATCAGGTCAGCAATGGAAACAAGTTTGATGATCATCTATTTAGCAAAAAAGCGTGGAAGCATATGACATATTTGTTCAATGCAAAATTCAAATTCCAATGTGAAAAGGATGTTTTGAAAAATCGGCACAAAACACTGAGGAATTTGTATAAGGCTGTCAAGAAGCTCCTTGGTCATAAGGGCTTCAGCTGGGATGAAAATCGTCAAATGGTGACAGCTGATAATAATGATTGGGATGAATATATTAAGGTGAAAAGCTTCACTTCTGCTAAATTGAAAAAAAATATATATTATATACTTGAAATCTCATGTGTGATAGTTGCAGATACGGCCAGATGCACGTGCATTCAGAATAAAAACCATACCATATTATAGTGATTTGTGCTTAATATATGGAGATCCAACTGGTGAGAAAAAAGGTAAATAATCTAACCATGATGCTGTCTTTGACAGTTATATGTCTGCATCACATGGACTTAAGGATTTAGTTTTAAAATCTGTCACTGTTGATGGTTGGTTAGCAGGTGACAATGTGCCAGAGTCACTGCCTTCGCCACTACCTTCTGAGAATGAAGAAGTCACAATCACTCATCCAAAGATTGGTAGTGAGGGAGTTGCTGAAATTCTTCAAGAAATCACAATTGATGAAGATTACAGGATATGTGTTTCAGAAGTAGTGGATGGCTCTGTGACAAAAGGGGCAGGGGATGATGTGCAAGAGGCTTCACCAAATATCACAGGAAGCATGGCAAGCAACCGCACTAGGACATATTGGCAACCACCAATGGACCGCCATTTCATTGACCTTATGCTCGAACAATGGCAGAAAGGAAATCAGATTGATGGTGTATTCCGGAAACAAGCATGGATGGACATGATTGTGTCTTTCAATGCTAGGTTTGGCTTTAACTATGATGTGGATGTTTTGAAAAATCGCTTGAAAACTCTGAGAAGGCAGCATAATGTTATAAAGAATCTCCTGGAATTAGATGGGTTTGCTTGGGATGATGCTCGTCAAATGGTAACTGCTGATGATTATGTTTGGCAAGACTATATCAAGGTAAGTGTCTATTTACAGTACCTAGAATCCATAACCAACTGGTGCTTATTAAATTGAATAGCAGCTGTATGATGTTGAAGCAAGAATATTACAAAAGCCTTTGATATGATAAAATGCAGACACATACAGATGCACGGCAGTTCATGACCCGGCCTGTCCCATATTATAAAGATTTGTGTACGATATGCAGTGATCAAGACAGTGATGATAGAGACTGCTTCTCTGCTCAATATGCAGAGCTGCAAAATGATTACAGGATTGCCAATTCTTGTGGAATGCCACAGATCTTTCAGTCGCCAGCTGCATCAAATTCCAGTGGAGATGAAGTTGGTGATATCTTGGAGCCTGCTCATACAGCTTCAAAATCTAGTGCACCTTCACAGAAGAACAAACGTCAATTAGAAAACCAATCAAATTCTACTCCCCCCAAAAAGCCCCGCGGTGATGAGGACGGCATGGCTAGTGCCCTTCGGGAGATGGCAACTGCAGTCTCATCGTTATCGGATAAAAGAAAGGTTGAAAATTCAAACTCCAACTCTATAGAGAAAGTAATTGAAGCTATCCAAGCATTGCCTGAAATGGACGAAGACCTTGTATTAGATGCCTGTGATTTATTAGAGGATGAATTGAAAGCAAAGACGTTTATGGCACTGGATGTTAAATTGCGAAAGAAATGGCTACTGAGGAAGCTTCGCCCGGAGTCATAGGCCATCTCTGAAGTTTACACTTCATTCTTTAGCTGGCCATGTTTGATCAAGTTATTTTTTACTAGGCTGCGTAGGTTTACATGCTCGCCACGGCTACTGTAAATTAGTGGATTTTTGACCCGTCACAAGTCTTTCAGAACTTGGAAGCTTTCTGTTGAAAGTGTAATTTTTCAACCTGTTCTTTTGATTGAGGACCTTTTCTCAGATGGGTCAGAGTCCCAATCTTAAAAGGGACTTCCTCCATCTTAAAGGTGCTCCTTCACTATACTTTTAGCCTATATTATCTTTTATAAAGCATGAAGAATCCAGCCTGTTCAATAAAAAAACAGGATTAAAGAAATGGACCACTGCGTACATTAAACATCTTTATGTTGATGAGGCCATCCAAGCAGGATGAGATAATTTCAGGTCGATTTGTGAGCAAGTCACAAGCACCGTAGAGACCATGTACTGAAGTGCCATATCCAGCAATTAAAACCCAATATTCGTGGCAGAATCACCACCAGGACCTTCAAAACATGTTTTTTTCCGTACAGGAAAAGGTGCACACGAGAAATTTGATTGGGATTTGAGATTTAGATAGAAGAATAACGCTAAATTTCAATTAAGCACAGGAGCTTTGAAAATTAAAGTACATTCTGGCTCCGATCTGGCCTCAAGGATTACATACAATTGCGGGATGCAATTCAGAGCTGCATCTAATCTAGCTCTATTAGTCAAGGTATATTCAACACAGCATTCACAATAAGAACCTTTTGTTATAATCTCAAGTTGACAACCAACAACGCTAATATTGTGTTTCATTCATTGGCCATCATCAAATATAGTGGACAATAACAGTCCCTGTACGAACTCACTTCTCCTTGCCTTCTCCATGTGTTCCTCATCTGACAAAGGTGATAGGTGATCATTCCTGCAATCATAAAAATACTTACAGAGTTGGTACTGCAATGAAACGATCAAGTAGCAGTATTAAAATGAAAAACTTTTGCAGACTCATAAACATTCTAGTATGAATCCCCAAATTAAGACAATAAATCAAACCACAGGAACTTCAAGGTTTTCATTGAGCTTGGAATCCAATGGAGGGCTTTTCTTGTTTACCATGACTGTTGCCTTGTCAATATTTTCTTCCCTTCCCATTTAGGAAAACTTAACTCCCTGGAGTTCACTTTTGTTGTTTCCACTCAGAAATGTCCAAGTGCTTTATTGTAATGACAGTGGTGCTATCCTATCATATATAGCTCTCCCAATATTAATAAAATGACATTGCATCCATCCTTATTCTCATCACCGTTCACTAATAAATTATCAATAATTGGCACTTGTAACATTGAAATACTTTGGGTCTCTTTTCCACACTTTGGCTTCAGAATATATGCTAACTTTAATATTCTTTCAACCATCTGCCATCTGCTATATTGTTTTCCCCCCCTTGCCAATATATTTTTCCCCAGCAAAACATTATATATAGGAACAAATATAAGCACAAATGTTAATGATGTCATAAAACATAACCAAACACCTAACCTTTCCAATAGTTTCACATCTGAGTTTTTCTCTTCTACGGTCACTTTACTTGATAGACTAGGCTGTGCACTCTCATACTTCTCAGCAGGGGGTACATTGCAAAGGAATGAAAGCAATGGATCAGGTGCTAAATTGGAGGGAGAAACCACTGAGGATGATCCACTAAGCAACGCTTGCAAATATCCATCCTCTAACTCCTTCTTCAGAAAAGTAGAATTCAAATGTGACTTGCCTTTCTGAAGTTTCAATTTTTGCAAATTGTAAGCTCTTGTCAAGGATGCAAGCATGGTCTCAAGTCTAAACAAAAGAACCAAGAACAATTCAACTGGCAGTACAAGGACAAGATGCAGTAAGAGAAAGTACTAATCAAGTAAAAAGAGGTGAAAAGATAAAAAAAATTCCCAATAATCGAACAAAAAAAGGATATCTTGTAAATGGTTTGATGTTCTGTTGTTATGTGATCAACCATATCCATCCCCGCCTTGTTGAAACAAACAGGGCATACCTGCAAACACATATCGGTGATTATAAGCAAGTTGTACTTCCAAAATTATATATCAAGCTGGCTATGACCTATGCACAAAGATCCTTATTACACTGATGACTAAACATGTATTAAGTGAACTTCATACATGCTGGCAAGCTAGAAAAAGATTCACTCAAGTCTCCCTGCCTTTCTCTTAACAAAACAGATGGGTATCAGTTTAGGTTTGTCAACAAATTCATCCAGATGAATTCAGGTAAAGCTCAACACAATTAAGAAAAATTGCAATTCAATGAAACATGATCCATTAGTTTGACACAGCATATAGTGAAAGAAAGAACTAGGGTTTTTTAAGTCCTAAAGTTACAAACTTAAATTCCAGAGAAAACTCTAAACTGAAAAGTTCTTAAGAAATCTATCTTAGCTATATGAAAAATGAGCTAAAAAGCTGTTGTTTTAAGTAGCTAAAATCGAGTTCTCCCCTTGGTGATGATGAAACAACATTATAATAAGCATTCACCTTAGCAACCTCTATCAATATTTCCTTTTCTTTGAAATCATAAGAAAGCTCGATATTCATAGATTTGTTCTAATGATTCTCATAGTTAGTATGCTCTTAAATGCTATCAACCTCTAGAGGAACACAATCTTACTTCTTTGGCCCTTCTGATAAATAGAAATTTCTTCAATAAAAAGTACAACTCTGATAACCAACTATTAAATCTTTTCTTCGAAAACCCCCCATTAAAAAAAGAAATTTCATTGAAATTAAGAGCATGTTTATGAAAAGTTTGATTGTGAGATATGTCTCAAGTGCATCGCCTGTCATAAACAGCACTTTTCATGTAGTCATGATGCCTATATAGGTCTGCAAGAATAGATATGGGGGTGGTTCACCCTAAAGTTAGTCTCTTGGCACATTCATCTCCTCATCACGATACTTGTTTGCACCTCCCTTAGATAGTTGATCCAACCGATCAAATCTTTATGATAGGGTTTTCCGCATTGTCTCTCGAGTCCCCATAGTGTCCCGGACAGCCTCCATTCCTTCAACGTGGGGTGGGAAGTTATTGCTAACATCTCTATCGGATATCAATTGATGCAATGTACAGAGAAAGAAAGAACCATAGTTTATCAAGCCCTAAATTTACAAATCTAAACTGTAGAAAGAACTCTAAAGCAAAAGGTTCTTAATAAATTGCTTAATAATCAGTCTTAACTGTTTTGAGAAATAAGCTACAGAGTGGCTAAACCAACCTAACTAATTAAAACCAATCAAATTAAAATTTTGTAACCTAACTAGGAAAGGAATCCAAAAATAGCTAGAAAAATAAAGAAATAACCCAAACAACATCTCATAGGCCTAATTTGGACATGAAAACAAGGTCCTTCATTGGCTAAGGCTTAGCTAGATAACCCCTCTAGAACCAAGCATGTAGAATGCGCCAGGAGAATCTCAACCCAATCCAACCATTGCATAAGAAATTATGCCTGTTTTCGTCAAAAAAATCATTTGAAGTGTCTTGACTTTTTCTTGAACTTGGACTTGTTGATACACATCCCACATCATGTTTAGTGTATAAGAGAAATGAAGTGAGGCAATACCATAATCCAAAAGGAGAATGTTCAAAATCATGTGCAGAAAATTGAATAACAAATTGCGCATTAGTAAGAAGCTCGAGCCTCTGGTTAATAACAATGACATTTTCAAAGAAGATTAGCGTCAACACTTGGCCTACAGTATATAAGAAAAAACAAATTTCCCAAACAAAGAAGAAAGTCTTAAGATTTAACTACTAACATTTTACCTATGATTCTTTGCAATCACCCTTTTTTTTTATTAACAGAAAAAAAGGAACAAAAAAAAAAAAGCAGAAGATGCGCAAATAGGGATTCAATATCAAACAGGTCCAACAACTCTTTTATAAAAAAACATGGCCCAGATTATAAACGCATAAAAGCTGAATTGCAAAAGGCATTCAATAGATAAACCAAACTTTTCCGCCCCCTTTACTATTAAAAAGAGATAGATGATAAATTAATGATTCAAAAGGTTCTACCCAGCATTCAATAAAGAGCGTTGAAAGCATTAAAGGGTTGCCCAGCAAGCAATCAATATAAGGCAGCTACGCAATAAATCAAAGGGGCTTATACAGAGTAAAATGGTAAAGTAAAATACCCCAGACTTGGCTTCTAAATAATGCTCCTCATCAACATGGGAGCACAGCTCAACTAAATCAAAATCATCTGTACAGTAAGGGCACTGATACTCCGTCCTTAATTCATCATCATCTTCTTCTTCTTCTATCTCTTCAAAATCAATGCAAAGATCTGTTTCAACAACAACCCATTTTTTTAGAATTAACAATAAATTAAAATCCCTGGCCACAAGAGCAGAAAAAAGTACCAAATATATATAAGAGAAGAAAAAAAATGAATCTTGAACTGACCAGAAAGAGACTTGAGAACTGATTGATAGCTCCTTGAAGAAGAAGAGGTAGAGAGACCAAAGCTCCACTTGTCATCTTCCATTTTTAATTTGATTATAGTTGACTGATAATTAATTAAATTTATGTCTTATCTTTTGCAGATTTCTTGGTTCTTAACATCCGGGTTCTTTACCTCTCTCGCTCTCTCTGTGGAAGCCAGGGCGAGGGCGGCAGCGGCAGCAGGCAGTATGTGGCAGGGAAAGAAGGCAAGTGAGAATTGCAGAGAAAAATCGAAGTTGTTGATTATAAATAGATTCTTAATGGACACGAATCCGGAATTATCAATTTACCCTCCGCCACCCGCCTAATTCACAAAAAACTACCCTCGGCACTCTACTTTTTTGTGTATCTTACAGGGAAGACTTTCTACACCGACAAAGAGACTACATTAGCTTGTTTGTAAACGAGGATTAATTTTAATTGGTTAAAATTTTAGAACCAATTTCAAACCAGTCCCTCAACTATATTATATTTTTGGTAAATCCCTAGTTTTAATTCTTCTTTATTTCGATTTATACTCGATATATTCATTTTATGATGAGAAGCTGCTCGTGATTTGTTTGGAGGCTTAACATTTACTCCTTCTATTAAACATGAAATTAATATGATCCATTTTTTTTAGTTTCTATTATTGAATGACAGTGTTCAAAATACAATCATATTAGAATAATAATAACATTGGTGGAGGTCGGTGTGGAAATAATGGCGACTGATCATAAAATAAAAAGGGGGGGAAACTTGATTAAGAAAAGATGAAATTAAGTGAAATTGGTTGAGATTTGCCAGGTAATTGAAAATCAGAAAACCAATGACTAAATTGGAAAAAAAAAACATTATAATACAACCAGGGATAAGTTGAAAGAAAAAAGAAGCTGAAATTAGTACATAATTGGAAATTGGAAAGCCAAAAACTGAATTGAAAGAAGTGGATAAATTGAGGGATCATTTCAGTATAATTAGGGACATGATTGAGACGAACTAGGCTGGAATTGGCCAAAAAATAGAAGACAGATTTAAGAACCAATGACCAAATTAAAAAAGATAAAGAAATTGAGAGATATCTTCGAATAAACATTAATTCTATGCCAAAATTGTGCCATTTTTTTTAAGTGAACTAACATATTTCATTACTTCAATAAAAAAATAATGTGTTTTGGCTTGAAAAGCCTTAAAAAAAGAGACTTTGTTTTGGTATATGGCCAAAACAATACCTTTTCTTCATACCTATAATTCGTTTTTTTTCTTCTTCCATTGATTTAGTTGGACTTTACCACTTTCTATCTTTGATGTTTGATATTGTATTTTTAAAGTATTTTAAAAAAAAATGAAATTTTTTATTTTTATTTTAAATTATTTTTTGTATTTCTAGATCATTTCGATGTGCTGATGTCAAAAATATTTTTTTAAAAATAAAATAAAAACATCATTTTCATATATTTGTAAATGAAAAATATTTTCAAAAGCAACATCAATCACACTCGCAAACAGACACTAACATCACTCATTTATGTTTAACCAAAAACAAAAACAATCTAACTCTTTATAGCATAGTTGTCTGTTTCATTTTGTTTCAGTCAAAATGGTTGAAACGTTTCATACTAGTTAAAAAAAAGAGACAAAACGATATCGTTTTTATCTCGGTTTAAATTCCAGTTTGTTTCGTATTTTTCGGCCAAATACCAGCTGAAACGTTCCGGTTTCGTTCCGCCCGTTCCGTTTCGGCCAAATAGTGGTTTTTTAAAATAATAAATAATTTTACAATATCAATCATATCTCTTAATTTGACTGTTAGATTGAAATGCAATTTTACGATGAGTCTCTTGACATATTTATATATATTATATTAAAATTTCAGAGCAATCAGAGAATTTTATGACCTTGCAAGATTGATGATGATATTCTTGTAATATTATACATGTTCATAATTTTGTTCATAAAAATCATTTTATTGTGTCTTTTTTATATTAAATTGCACAATTCTAAATAATTTTATTTTTGGATTTGAACTATTTTTTTTAAATTAATATATATATATATATATATATATATATAGTATAACTCCAAAACAACATGTCAAAACACTCAACAACTAAAATATTTCATTTCAATTGAAAAAATAAAACACCAACCAAAAAAGTATTTATATATATATATATATATATATATATATATATAGTATAACTCCAAAACAACATGTCAAAACACTCAACAACTAAAATATTTCATTTCAATTGAAAAAATAAAACACCAACCAAAAAAGTATTTATATCCTTTCTTTAGAGCCCATACAAAACGAATTGCAAATAGGTAAAAAAAATCAGCTTTGGTCAAAGTGTACACCTATGGTGGAGGGTTGAGATTGAACGGAGAGAACCATTAACCACGATCATTCCACCAAGAAAGGTTCTATGAGCTTTGACGTTACATACAAATAAAGGAGCAAAACAAAATAAAGCCAAGCTATTTACAAAAAACCGAGAGAGAAAAAAAATTGAGATAAGAATGAGGGTAGTTTGAGCAAGGAGATAGTAGAGTATAAGCAAGAAGAAAAAAAGAAAACCCAGAGAGATCAATAGAGTTTTTAAGTAAGCTATTTAGAATATCGGAAGACGATGAATTTAGTGATGTGGTTTTCCTTTTTTGGGCTACACTTGCTGTAAGCTACTTGTAGATTGAGCGTATTCATTCAATTGATCCCCTCCTTCCTCCCCTTTCTCCTCTTTCGGGAGTTTGTGGTTGTGGGTAATTCCGAGCGCAAAGCTTTCTAATTAGATAATTTTGGCTACTGATTCATGGTTTTCTCAATTTCTTGTGTTCTGTACCAGCAATGCTTGTTCAGCCAGTCCTGTGCAGTGCTTGATGAGTAAAGTTTGATAAATAATGAAGGCCAGATTCTTGAGCTAAAGAACAGTGAAGCAATTTACTGCTGACAAGGAAAGCGAGATCAAACAGGTATTTACATGCACCTGCTTCGAGCTAGGAAATCCAACCGAAACTGTGAAGGTGCCCAGGGCTACATGGATGTCAGATGGTTCTCATTGGCCGGGGACTTGGGCTTCTGGAGAAGCAGACCACTCAATAGGAGACCATGCTGGAATAATCCAAGTAATTCTCTTCTTCTGAGTTTGTAAACTTTCTAGAGAATGAGATGTTGAATAAAGTGTCATTCTACATTTTCGTTTTCATTTGCAGGCTATGCTAGCTCCACCAAATGCAGAACCTGTTTTTGTTGTAGAAGCAAATGGTGAGAGCCTGCCTGACACCACAGAAATTGATATTAGATTGTCAATGCTGGTCTATGTGTCTCTCGAAAAAAGGCCAGGCTTTGATCACAAATTGGCAATGAATGCTCTAGTTAGAACCAGCGCAATCATGTCCAATGGTCCCTCCATTCTGATCTGGATTGCGATCACTACATCTCTAACTCTCTGGCTTTGAGAGAAGGGATGTGCTTTATGCTTGATAGGGTTGGTGATAGGATCTGTCATGTTCAGTTCCCACAACAGAGGATGGAGGTCTGTCTATTGTTTAACCAAAAGAGATGCATGTCGAGGAACAGCGCCGAGTAATCTAACAGACAGGCTCCACCGAGTCCTTCGATGGGCAACAGGCTCAGTGGAACTTTTCACGGAGCAATGCACTATATTTGCTTCTCCCCGGATGAAATTCTGACAAAGGGTTGCATATTTCAACTGTGGAATGTACCCATTCACATCCATGTTTCTCATAGTTTATTGCGCCCTACCTGCAATCTCTCTTTTTTTCTGGCCAGTTCATGGTCCAATCACTCAGTGTGACCTTTCTAGTCCTCTTGTTGGTGATTACCACCATCACCTGATGATTGCAATTCTAGAAGTCAAATGGTCAGGAATCACACTTGATGACTGGTGGCGAAATGAACAGTTTTGGTTGATCGGGGGAACAAGTGCCCATCCTGCGGCGGTTTTACAAGGACTACTGAAGGTTTTAGCAGGAGTTGACATCTCATTCACTTTGACATCTAAATCTGCCACGCCTGAAGATGGAGATGATGAATTTGCTGACTTATACGTGGTTAAGTGGAGCTTCTTGGTGGTCCCTCCTATTACAATAATGATTCTGAACCTGATTGCAATTGCAGTAGGAGTTGCAAGAACTATGTACAGCCCATTTCCACAGTGGAGCAGGCTCCTTGGAGGAGTGTTCTTCAGCTTCTGGGTTCTGTCCCATCTTTACCCCTTTGCCAAAGGCTTGATGGGAAGGAGAGGAAGGGTTCCAACCATGTTCACATTTCTTGGTGAACACGAAGTTTCAGTTCCTTTGATGAAGTTCTCTACTTCATCAGTGTTCAGCTTTTTATTCATTTTAATTCACTTGTTGTGTACAGTGCGTAGCTTTTGTGCATGCAGATGAAGTTCTCTACTTCCATCTTTTTTTATTCATTTTAATTCAATCGATTTTGACCAATTGTTTCCATCGCTTTCTTATGCATGGTGTATATATATATATATATATATATATATATATATATATATATATAATAGTTCCTATATACTTTCTGAGATTTGATGTCAGAAAAGTCTTCACCTGGGGAAAATATCTAACTTTGAACAGGCTAATATTTGTCTTACCTGCCTTCAAATCAAGCCCGTCGTTCTGGGTTCCAAGCAGGCCTTATAGTCTCTGAATTAGAATTAAACAAAATCAAGTTTGAAGAAGCTGCCATTACCCCATCATGTTATTACAGAACTCCTCTGGTTTGCATATATAGTTCTCCGAGATTTGGCACTTCTATGTGAATCTTCCAGCGTCGGTTGGATCTTCACTTGAAAGCAGATAACTCCATTTTCGTCTGCCCCACTTACTCCAACTTGCTACAAGCTTGGAAGCTTCTTCAACTCCATTCCTTAGTTACATTCAGTATTCTAATTCCTCTGGGAATTATTGAGTAGAATTTCCTGGCAGGCCTAACTAATTCCAGTATTTTAAGAAATCCACTGCGTGTTAAGTCGACAGCAGTAAGTAACCTGCCTCAAGAGGTGAAAATGGACCTTAAAATTTCTTCTCCTGATAGGGGAGAGAGTAGGGTAAACTGAGCGAGCTTGCAGGAACTACTAAGAAAGCAACTCATTCATCAGCTTCTAGAAAGGCTATCTAAGAATTAGTTTTGACTTTTGGCTTGCTTAGCAGGCTACCTCCCCTCTAATTACCGTGCTTAATCACATACGACTAGCTGCTACAGATCCCGCACTGCTGGAGTTGAATCGTTTAATTGGAGAGGGCAGGAATATATTATATCAAAAAGTTATTTAGCTTAAAAACTTAAATTACTATATAAGATATCAATATATAATTTATATTATTATCTAATATATATTAAACTTGTTTGCTACCTCTTGCCTTTCATGATCTTCAAAGAATAAAGCTGATTATAGTTTACAAGATTGAAGAAAAGATACGAGTATCAAGCAATCCCGCTTGGACATTTTAAGGGCCCGTTCTTTTTATACTTTTGATGAGGTTGAGAGGTTAGATTAAAATGATATAGCTTAATTTAATGGAAGGTGTGATGATAAATACTAGATTAAAAAAATAATAAGAATGATAATATAGTTTATAAATGTGGGGACTAAAAAATTCCCAATTCACAAGGAAATATCTTCTATGAACTTGAGGATAAGTGTTTTAGGTAATGGCGGTTAAGAAATCATTTCATCTAAAAGCTCAAGCTTGTAAGTAAGGCCCCAGAATATGATTTATATTATTCTTTAACACACCCTCTCAAGTGAAAGTACTTTGGGCTTGAAACTTGCATAGGCTCATATCACTTTGTGCTTGTTTTTTATCAAATAGAATGGAGATGGTGAGATTCGAACTCGTGATCACTGGGTCAACAAGGCTCTGATACCATGTTAATGAACTATCTCACCTAAAAACTCAAGCTTGTAAGTAAGGCCCCAGAATATGATTTATATTATTCTCTAACAATGACAATCATAAAGAAGAGTTCCTAGGAATCGTGATGTGATGGTAGAGAGTTTATAATCTGCATAATAAGTCTTGAGTTCAGGTCAGGATATGCATTCCTTGTTAGAGTTTAAGATAGTCGGGGTTTTATTCACTTACATGGGCCTATAAAGTATATTTTTCAGGGAATGAGATTTACTCGCATAAAAAAAGTAAGCATAAAGAAAAAATATACTGAAAGAATGAGAAGATAATCTTTTTAGAATTAGAGGATATGTGTGTGAGCGGAAAGCACCCAACTTATTCTCAAGAGAAAAATTAGAGTTAATAATTCAACGGATAAAACTTTACAAGGATGGGAGAATGAATTCTCCATTGTTATTTCCAAATTATTGGATAAAATATTCACTAAGATGTTGCGTTTACCTTTTAAAACTTGGCACTTCCCATCTTTAGTGTCGGCAGTGATGTTGCCTATCATTTCGTGCTCAAACATACCAGTCGAAGTTTATATAGATAGATTATGCTAAGGGACCGATTTGCTTTGTTTTATTTTGAGTCTGACGTCACGTGGTGGTGGACGGCAGCCCTCTGTGGAGGACCAGTTGATCGTGAGATGCTATCAGCCTCCAGCAGCCTCCACAGTCACCACCTCCATTGAAGCCTGCAAGATTGCTTCCCTCTTTTTTCTTCAGCTTCAAAAAACATAAAGAAAACATCTACTATTTAAAGGTTTGATTGTTTTTAAAAATATTTTTTATTTAAAAATATATTAAAATAATATTTTTTTATTTTTAAAAAATTATATTTGATAAAAAAAAATTAAAAATATTTAAAAAAAAAAAACAGGAATAATATCACCACCCACGTGAACAACCTACTCTTCTCTCCAGAAGCAAAATAAATACTAAAAATCTCATGTCTTCCGTGCTCTGGAACGCGTACTCAAGGCTGTTGCCAAGTCTCAATCACAGTTTCTGATATTGTATAATTCATATGCGGACGAGCAGCCTCCATTGAATGGAAATACCCAGCAAATACCAAGTTTTTTATTTCAATAAATAATACGACGGATAGAAAGAAAAAAAAAAAACAGCCCAGTGATGTGTTGGGCTGACCACGTGTACCCAGCTGATTCCAGAGAGTCCAGGCAACCGGCCACGTGTGATGCCAGGGCAAAAGGAATCGGTCCCCCATCCCGACTTTGGACAGTTGCTACGCTACAATGACACATGGGTCCCTCATTTGATGCCACAAGATAAATTTGATCACCCAACTTCCAATCTTTTTTTATACCTTTCTTGGCTCGCTTGTTAACTGTAATTATCACTTCTAGTAGACTTGTCCAATAAAGGAGAGGCAGCAGCCCACAAGGGACTTCGCTGCTATAAAAAAAACTCATCTTCTAGTAGATTCTTCCAAATTGGGTTCATCTCTTCCATTCTTACCAGTAGCAGTTAATTTTTAAGCCGCCCTCCTAACCCAGGGTGTGATGTGTTTGTTTCCGTCCTGTTGTCTCGGCCATGTTTTTGTTTTAAGAAATGATTTTTATTTGTTTATATTAAGAATAAAATAAAATAAAGTTATTTTAATCACGTTCTGACTCTGACCACTAACCCTCCTCACGGGGGGGAAGGTGAGTTGTAATTGATGAGAAGAAACTCGGAATGGTGCGCCGACCAAATTTACAATTGTAATTGGTGTAATAATTTAATGGCATTAAAACAAGCAGTTTGGACACTTCACTGAAACTATTTGTTTATTATTCCTCCATTGGAGGAGGGGCAGCTTTCTCCCTCTTCTTTAGCAGAGAGATGTTCTGTGTTGCTGCAATGCACGCGCCACCATAAAAAATTGAATGTCCCCCATGGGGTTATTTTTTCAAAGGCAAGAATAATAGAATAGAATACAAATCGCCTCGGAAATGACATGAAATTAAAACTAAAAAAAATTAAAGGAAAAAAATCAGGTTATATGAAGAACAAATGACAAAATATGAGAAAATATAAAACAAAAATAAGAAATAAATAAATCAACAACCAAAAAAAGAGTCCCTGAAGGGTAATTAGTTTACCGGCGAGTAGAGTAGAGTTTTTCATGGTGAGTGTCCGTACAAATCGTAGGGTGCCCACAGTGCATCAAGAGGGCACGGTTGCTTTGAGTCGAGCCTGAGCCACGGCTTCCCACTACCTGACCAATGCAGTAGACTAACCGGACCCGGATGCAAGTTCCGGCAACTCCCTCTCACATTATCACCGCCTAACCCATGCTGGTTCCACCGGTGCTCAATCGGAGCCACGTGTCCCGCGAAGACCAAAAGATACGACGGCAACGAACCCAATTCATAAATCCGGTGACTCTTCTGGATCGCCATCCACCTCTCAATCCGCTTCGTGTACCCGACCCATCGCCATTTCACCAGATCTATCACCATCACTCCAGTGTTAAAGTAACAGGGTTTCCGCCCCTGAAATGTCCCTGAAAACCGCTTCTCGGACCAGAAACTCGCCGTGAAATACTTGGTGAAGTTGGCATGACAATATTCCGGAGCTCCGATTGTTCTAGAACCCAAATTAGTAGTCCACAACTTTGCAATATCATCAACGACAACTAGATCAGAGTCCAAATAAATCACTCTCTTAACACATGGCTCAAGCAAATCAGCCAGATAATTCCTCGCGTAATTGAGTGGCTGCTCCAGCGCTTGCCTCACTGAAGTAGATATGAGGCTGCGAACAATCTCCGGATCGAAATAATAAACTTTGAGCTTCAATTGAGGGAAAGTGGACCGGACTAGGGATTCCAGATTGGTCTCGGATACTAAAAAATGGAAGAACACATTCTCGGGACACATTGAGTGCTGCAGAATTGAGTGAACAGCTGCAACTGAGCCACGAAGATACTCCACATCGAGAGTAATCGCTACGTGGACCAATGAAGGATCACATACAATGGTTTTGCCTCTGATTTGGTGGTCAGAGAAGCCGCATTCATCAGCATTGCGGAATGTAGTCGATTTTCGGAAGGATAGTTGGGTGAGGGAATCGGAAGGGGAGAAAGGGAAACGGAGATGACCGTCGTGATTGGCGGAGCGGATGGCTTCAGCTGGAGGGAAGGACTGGAGAGACGGAGAGAGTATAATCATGACAAGAGCGGCGGAGAAGAAGCCTGAAAATCGTAGAATCCAAAGCATTTTCGCACCGTAAATCCCTCTCCTCCTCTTCTTCTTCTTCGATTTGAAATCGAACCGATCTGCCACTATGGAGAGAAGGGACGATCGAAGGAACGCCAGGGTTCCTTTGAGGTCCGCCAGGCCTGCTTGCTCTGCACTCTCTGTAGCAGCAGTTGATGGATTGATTGAATGAAAGGAAACCCTCGATTCTCTCTGTCCCCCCCTTTTCCTTTCAAAGTAGTATTGCCGTGGTAGCGAAGTGGCTAGAAGAATCCATGAAACGAGCCGGTGAGCACAATCAGGCCCCTGGTGCTAGCGTACGCCACCGTGCACTCCACCCCCCCTCCCCCACTTTACTTGCACCCTTTCCCTCAACAAGACGAAAAGAGATGAGAGAAGCAGGGCGGAGCAGAGAGAGAGCGAGTGTGGCGGTGGGGGGAGGGGGCGCTTTCTTCGCCTTGCTTCTCTTTTTCCAGCTTAGCTTCTGTTTTTTTGCCTTGCGTTTTCCACCATAGAATAGAACGCCAGCTACAATTTTATAAATAAATAAAAAGAGGCAATAGTAAATGGTGGCAGAATAATTTCAGGAAATAAAAATCTGCCATTTACTACGGTTTTGATTATATGAGAATTTCAGAGGTAAAAATAGAAGGTCGTGCATTGATCGGGGTGTTCCTTTTTAGAAAGAAACTTCTATCACAATGACGATTGTGTCCCCAGACCTTCTAATTTGTGGTATTTCTATCCTATGTCCTCCTCTTCGCTGTTTTTTACTGCCTCCTTGTTGCCACGTCAAATCCTTGCTGGTGGGCTCCGTCCTTGAGCAATTAACTAAGAAGCTAAACTGTGTAGAGAAAATACTAGAGTAGTACATACTGTACTGTAATAGTGTTATTATTGTTTTGACTTTCGATGTATAAAATTTAATTCTTGATTTCGAGTGTATTTTAGATTTTTCATCTCCCATATTGATATCATCGGATTGTTTAGGAGTGTTTTTGTCTTGTCAATAATTTTTAAAAAGTAAATATATGGATTTGTCCCTGAAAGCGGACAAAAAAGGCAAAATGTCAAGGGTGTTTTCGGTTTTCTCTACTGGCAATGCACATGTAATTAACATATTTACCCTTAGATGTGACAAAAATAGTGTGCTGAAGGGGAGGACATTTTTGTTTTTCACGATTGTGTGAATGCAGTACAATTACTAAAACACCCTCACAGACGACAAACCACATGGCTGGAGTCGGGGGCATAATGATAGTTTGATGCCAGGTTTTTTTTTGTTATTATCATCAAGTCAGGGCTGTTTAGGTGATTCCATATTTGTTTATTAATTTTTTTCAGTTTTACTGCAAGCGCGTCTTCTTGATGCGCCAGCTGTTTTGACTCGTACGCCCCTTGCACGCAGCGTGTTCGATTAACCACCAATGGTAAAAATCTTCGGCCACCGTGTCGCTGGATATGCCGCCATGTTCTCTTTCACCAGGTTGTGTGCATGTCGATGGCAGATGAGTGGGTGGTTGCCAGTGATCGATTTTTCTTTTTTCAACCCTTTTCTCTCTCTTGCATAGAAACAAAACATTCTGGTCCTCTTAGTTTCTATGTTGTTCATTGTAGTCCCTGAACTTTTAATTTCGTTTGTCTTCCTGATTTCTCCTACATAAGTTTTTTGTGTTTTACAATTGTATCATTCAATTGAAATTAATAATATGTGTTATTTTTCATTTCAGCTTTTATTCTTTTGATTTTGTTTTTTGTTTTTTGTTCCTTTAATTTTTTGGGTATCAAGGTTTTGATTTGTTTCATTTTTTTCCTCGAATTGAAAATGATCATATATATTATTTTTCATTTTAACTCTTATTCTTTTGATTTTTCTTTTGTGTAAAATCTATTTAATTTTTTTGTCTCAAAGTTTTGGTTTGTTGTAGTTTTCTCATTCGACTCAAATTGATTATATATTTTATTTTTTCATTTTGGGTCTGTGTTCTTTCAATACTTAATTTGATTTTTATTACTTTGATTTTTTTACAATCCCTCTTGGACAATCTTTATTTTTTGTCCATGCTTATGTGTCTATGCTTTTAATTTTGTTTTTTTTATTTATTTAGTCCTGAAATTTTAATATATGTTATTAAAATCGATATGGTTTTCATGGTTTTCATTTTTTAAACAATAGATTGGTAAGTTTAGTGATTTTTTAATTATTTTCTTGTTTGCTCTTTTGTAAAAGTGTTTGGATATTTTATTTATTCTTCGGGCTAATTTAATAATTTTTATTATTTGGGTAGTCACGGTGGTGATAATTTTAATTGCTATAGTCATAATAATATATTTTCAATGATGTTTTTTTTTTTGTCTTTATAAGTAAAAAATCAAAGACTTATTTTGTTGTTTGGTTGTTGTAGGTGTTTATACAATTTATAATTTATTATTTTGTTTGGTTTACATTAAATTATTAAGTAAGTCAATCCTAATACAATGAATTTAATAATTCAGGTATCCAAATATTCTTATTTTTTTATGGCAATGATAATTTTATGTGGTGATTGTGTTAAAACTTGTTAAGCAAATATATCCATATAGATTTAAAATTCATATATTTTACTAGAAACACATGCTCTACAAAAATTCTGAACATATTTATTATTTTTTCACAATTTATAGTATTACAAAAAGCACTCATACTCTAAATTTGTTTTGTTAAAAAAATATGATTCTGGCTATATTTATTTTAATTTTTATTATTTGCTCTCTTGTTAAAGTTTTTAGATTTTTTGTTTTATTCTTCAAGATAATTTTGTGATTTTCATTGTTTACACAATAATATTATTAATTTTAGTGATTTTTTATAATTGTTTTCTTGCTTGTTGTTCTGTTATAGTTTTTCCTTTTCTTTTATTCTTCATGACAATTTAATAATATTGATAATTATTTTAAAATTGATATTTATTCTATTTGTTTCCTTTTGTTCTATTTTTCATTTGATTATTATTTTTATTTATTCTTCAAATCAAGTAATGTTTTATGCTAATAATATTTATTTTGGTTTTTTCATTTATTTTCGTTGTCTTTATTTGCTCTTTTGCTAGAGTATTTTTGTTTTTTGTTTTATTCTTCAAGATAATTTTATAATTTTCATTGTTCACACAATAATATTAATAATCTTAGTGGTTGTTTTTTTATAATTTTTTTCTTGGTTACTCTTTTATTACAATAAAAAATTCTTTGATTGTTAATATTAATAACAAAAAATGTTAATAGTGTGAGTCCTTTATTTATTTTCCTTTGTTTTTTGAATAAAATTTTTGTTATATGTTGGTATTAATTTTTTATTTTATTTTACCTTCAATCATAATAATAACAATAAAAATAACAATTCAATTAATTTATCATTCAATGTTGTATTTATTAAGAGTTAAGTTTTCAAGCTTCTGTATATATAATGTTTTAAATATAATATCATGAATTAATGGTTTGCAAAACTTCTTTAACTCAATGTTGTGTTTAATTTTTTATCTTATTTCTTGAAAATAGTATTGATTAATATTAGTATTAAACACAAAAATTGTCTTATAATAAGTTTTTAACATTATTTAACAAAAATTCTGTTCAAAATTTTAAAATGACTCATAAAAACAGCATACATAGCCTTTATGACATGATTAATTTTCTAGAATTTCTTATTCATTAAAACTGAATTTAAAAGATTTCCATCTTGAAACTAAATCAAAAGGTAATAGGATCTTCTTAAAAGCTACATAGTATATTTTATTCCCTAGATCATTCTTGATTTTTTTTAAAATATTACTATCTCATTTAATTTAATAATTTTATTGAGAAAAAAGATTTAATTAAACAATAATAAAATAATACACAAATGAACTTCTATACTATATATCATAAACTGTTGGACAACTTCGAAAACCTTGATATCTGTTGTTTTTAGTATAAGAGATGGGTACTTTGATTTTTCTTGCTTTTACATGTTACAAAAAATAAAAATAAACTAAATATGTATCTTAAACTAAAGTCTATTATATAAACTTTCTATTATTGATTTAAGAATAAATAATTTAAAATAAACATTTGTAAGAAAATATAAATTGAAGCATTTAGGTGAGAAACTTTCCTAGTGATTTCTCTTTATTCATTTTGGTATCAATATTTTAATATTCTTTTATTTTCATTTGCATATATATTTTAAATATTTTATATAGGAAAAATGAAAATTATACACTTGACATAAAAAAAAGAAGTGAATAAGATATATCACATAACTTGATGGCGCGTTTAAGCAAAATGTTAGAATTTTACTATATAAAATAGATTAGATCACACAAAGTTTTCATACAAATTAACGTGATGGTTCATACCTTACCTATAATTAATACTTGTTGCTCATATTTCTTCATAGAACGATGTAGGTCTTTCACCAAGTGTCTTGAAAATGCTGTTTTTTTTTGGTATCGATGAATTGTTTTATTTTCTAGAATGTTTTGTATAAATAAAATTATTTAATTTATATATGAGAATAAATGAATTATTCATAACTTTGCTCTTAGTTTTCATTAAACTTTTTAACAATCACTTCTTCATATTTTTACACCTTTAGTTATTGATTCGATATAATAAATGGGTCTATATTTTTAAGAACCCTAATTTTTAAGAGAGCATTCATCACAATAAAGCTGAAAAGGGTAAGTTAAAAAAGGTTGGCTACTCCGTCCATGCACCAGGCTTTTTAAGATGTTTTTGCATCGAGTGCATGGGGGTTAGTGTAGACCAGCTGGCTCGGCCAATCCAGTGACGAACAGAAGTATGTCGGTCCCACATAAAATGCAGGTGCACGGTGCAACCTGCGCATTCCGTGCAGCACAGCTACCTCCAATGAAGCGTGTCCCTCGGTCAGCACATTTTTAACAGTCCGTACGGTTTGCACTTTCGAGTCCAACTCAGCCAGCCTGTCCTCAACTGTCCAATAAATACTCGGGTCGGGTCTTTCACTGCGGGTGCTTGTTTTTTAACTCATCATGTGAATCGAAGTGTTCCGACAATGGGTGTCAGAGATGTAGAATATCATTGACAAGTCTTATCTTAATGGTTGGTCGAGGCGAAGGGGGTGCCGTTCTTACGGGGAAGAACCCTAATTTCTCAAAGGTTAAATTGAAAACAACCAACATGGGAAAATGGCTCAAAAATAGTAATAAAAACTAAATGTCTGGATCTAAAATAACAGCAACAACGATAACCACGAAGACAATATTATATTCATTGGGTAAAAAAGAGAAATCAAAAGAAAAAATTATCATTAACAATACATTGACCACAAATAAAGAACATGCATCATCTATAATGATAAAAGAAAATCAATTTATTCTACATAATTAAATGGATATTAGAGAGGGTATTTACGGAATAGATATGGTATATGTGGTCTAAGGGATTATAACAAAAAAAGAAACTTCTAAAACTAGACAACATCTGTTATTTTTTTATTTATCTTAAATTATATCGATTTATTTTAATTTAACTATGTGACCGACCACCTGCAAAGATTCAACTGATATAGATACTTTATGTGATCCTCTTTTAAGTGAGTGCATTCAGTCAATGTTTATAGGGATGATTATATCAAGTTGACTAGGTTGGGTACTGGTAGTTTTTAGAACCCTAACGATAAAATAATAGATCAATTGATTATGTATGTTGGAGCATAATATGTTTAGAGGTCTTATTTTCACGAGTATTGTTGGCAATGTGGTATAATTATACTTTCCGACACCACTTGATGATTTTGGTCATTTCAAATTATAGTCGGCCATTCTTGCATGTCTATATCAACAACCATGTAAAATAAGAAGAAGAAACAAATTGTCAAGTGACTTCTATTTTTTTCAAGTATATATTTTAAATTATTTAATTACTAGAATTGATGTCATTTAGAATACTAACTTATAATTCTCAGTATTGATTAATATAGATATAGAAATGAGAGCATATTCGTATTGGGCATCCAAAGAGTTAGGGTAATAGCATGCTTGACATTATCACTTAAAGACCACTCTTCATTGATTCTATGTTATAATGAGATAAAACTAATTGTAGCCAACATGTTATTTATATAAATTGAATATAAAAAGATATGCTAACTTTATGGCTTGTTTTGTTAGATGACATGAGAGTAGATATTTCATGATAATCCCACTCATATGAATTTGACAGACAGGTGCAACATAAAGTATGTCTTGTTAAATGACACGAGAGTAGATATTTCATGATAAATCCCACTCATGTCCATGAATTTTATCGGGATGAGTTTGACACACGGGTACAACATGAAGTATGTATTATAAATATATTTAATTATTTTTATTTGAACGTTAAGTATTTAGTTTTGATTGAATTGATACAAGGTTTTTTATATGTTTTGTTAGGTTGTATAGATGTTATATACAAATGACTTCATACTTTAAACTTTGCCCTATATATTGTGAGGAATCCGATATTTGTAAATGTTATGTTTGTGTTAAATTGTTTTGTTGTAAACTATGTTTTGATGCTGGAAAATTATTTGCAATTATGTGAATTACTGTTTTTATTTTTATTTTTTTTATACAGGGAGTTGATGACAAAATAGCCTGTCCCATGATGCCTTTGTTCATCGATGCCCTCAGTTGCAGTGCTTGTCATTGATGATATTTGCAAAAATAAAGCTGCAGATAGCTTTTGTGATCCCCATGTAGCAGATTTCAATTACAATAATGTGTTAATTTCCTAAATATTTTTACAAATATGTTATTTTATAAAACAATATTTTCAAAACATGCTCCATCACCAAAGCACTAAAGGTATAAAGCCATCACAATCGACGGGCTGTATCTTTGAGACTGCCTCACTATCGGGCACTGATAATAGAAGCTGAACCGCCGTGCCGCAGAAATTTGATTTTTTTTTTATTTAAAATGAATATATTTTGGTGTTTTTAGATTATTTTGATATATTGATGTCAAAATGATTTTTAAAAAATAAAATAAAAAATATTATTTTGATGTATTTCAGCATGAAAAACACTTTGAAAAACTACCGCAACCACCCTCCCAAACAAGCCCATAAAAGATGTGAATTATGCAAGATCGTTTTCGCTAATCGTCACAATGGAATTACTGCTCCCATGATTGTCAGAAAATGACCTAAAAGTCACTGAAAAGTTAGCACATTGCAGCAGGATCTAAATTTTTTGTGCATCCAATCCATCATCGCCTCAAGGACTACACCCACAAGCTCTGCAATTATTCATCCATGGAAGGAAGCAAAAGGAAGATCGTCAAGGAGTTTATAATTACCATGACCATGCCAGGGGCAGCATTTCTAATAAATTAAAAAAAAAAAACGAGTAATTTATGATAATAAATGAGGTCAGATGTAGCTTGTCAAGAGGTTCATTTCGAGTAGCCGTCGCGAGCCAGGAGACGTTAACCGGGATAGCCGTTAGAGCCTCGCAGACCCTTTTGGACAGACATGGGAGAACCCCATTTTTCAACACCAAACTCCTTTTCTGCACCATTCCTCCTCCACTTTCTCTCTAGCCGTTGGCTCTTCAGTTGTCAAGGCCCATCCCTGTCAACTGTGCACCATTGGCTCCGCAGACACTATTTTAATGAACTACAATTATTTTATTGAAAAAATAATAATAACAGTACTCGTTTACCTTCTTTTTTATTAATATGTTCGTACCGCCTTGATTGATTTTACGGGGTTATTTTTTATTATTATTAATATAGCTGTTTATATCCTTTTTCAAGAAAAGACAAAGAAAAAGTAAATATCCACACAGTCATTTATTTATTTATTGTTACCATTTCCACCATGAAGTGAAAAAGCAAAAAAAAAAAATCAATGGCATAAATTATTTAATCATTGAAAACAAGTTGCAAGCAAATCAAACATGTTATCTAGACCAAGATTGTCAATACCGTTATGGTCGCCGTTCTGGTTTTTCTATTGGAATGAAACGTTTCGGAGCGTTTCGGCGTGCCGTTTCGAGATTGTACTGTTCATATATAATTAATTATATATATATGAAAAAAAATTAAAATATTAGTTTAACAGGTATAATTTAAATTCACGATAAATTAACTTTAAATTATACAATACAAACACAAAGTCAAACAAACATAATTTTAAAATTAGAAACATTTCTAAAATTCTAAACTATTATGATAGTAAAATATTCTAAAATAAAAGAAATGTTATGATTTTGAGTTGGAACGGCACGACCGGAACGGTATTGAGACATTCTGGCCGGAATTTAGCCGGAATTTCCGGAACAGGCCGAAATTAAAACCGAGACGAAAACAACGTCGTTTCGTCTAGGTTTTTTTAATGGCACGCAACGTTCTGGCCATTCCGGCGGAACGGAACAGAATTAATAAGCTATTCTAGACTAAGAAACAAGCAACAACATGCTCTAGCTAGTACCAATGATGATGGACACTAAAAAATGTAATAGTAGAAAGAAGCAACATAAACATGTTCTATAAAACTTGTATCACTTAGTCTAAGTATAATGACATTAAATAATAATGAATTGTGTTTATTATCCATTGCTTACGTGTACTTAGTTTATAGAAATGATTTTTAAAGTCATGAATTGGATTGCATATGTTGAGGTAATTAATATTTTACAAGGTTGGTTTGTCATTGAAATAATTTAATTTTATTGTGTGCAAGAGATTGAAAATGAGGGAACTGAAATAAAAAGGACGTAGGTCTTTTATTGAAAAAATACAGTGGTGCTAGCTTTAGTCCTTTCTTCTTCTTCTTTTTTTATTTGGATCATTGAATTATGTTTCTTTTCAATTTGACCCTTCAATGTCAATCGGGAGAGGTTCCAGATCCATATCTGTTTGATAAACATGGCTTCCTTGAATTTAAGTTTGAGGCTCTCCATGTCTTCTCGACCCCCTGTGCGCTGTCCCATTCACACGATCATTTATGTATATACGCTGGGTTTTGTTTGAAAATATGATTATAGTTTTTTTTTTTTTTAATATAGAATGATATCATAATAATATTTTTTTTTAATTATTTTTTAATTTCAGTACATGAAAATGATATAAAAATATCAAAAAATTTAATCTAAAATAAAAAATAAAAAAATATATATATTTTTTTCAAAATCGATTGTAAAACACAGTGTCAAACACCCTTAAACCTAGAGTTTTTTCAACAGCAACTCTCTTTTGTACCCTGTGTGGATTGGATGATTGGCTACATGAGGTTACTAATTTATTATTGGAAAAAACACACAGATGGAACAAAAAAATAAATTGGAGATGGGAGAAAGAATTTGGAGATGATAGATAATAGGATTTCAATATCAGTTGTTTCCTCCCTGGGCTAATTAATTAATTAATTAATTAACATTAACGTTGTTGTTTTTTCCTTCATAATTGATTCCCTTTTTATTTTGGTCCCTCTTTTTTTTGGAATTTTGTTTTAGTCCAAAACTTTGGCATGGGTGTAATGACTTTTTTTCTTAGTTTTCTTGCATTGTTTTAATTTAAATTCAATAGGAAAAATTGATTAAAAATATATTTTTTAGTTCTTCATGATTTTTAAATTTTATTTTAAAATTTTACTTATTGTCTTTCTTGTGCATATCTATTTATATTATTATATAATTAAAAAAAATAGATTTTAAAAAGTTCTCCTTGCTAGAACATGAAAAGGGTGTCGTTCTTATAATAATAAGAGGCATGATGCCGGGCCTACAAATGGGCCTAATGCAATGCTAGCCCCTCCCCGCAGGCTTATCGCACTATCAAGACCTCATATTACCTGATTTTCAGGTAGAGACTTAAGGCTTATGGTATTTTTTTTTACCCTTTTGCCTATATAAGAGTGGAATCAATTTTTTTTTTTTTTTTTGTATGAGATCAAATTTCATGGGTAACATACATCTAAAATTATGCTGTCTTTAAAATGTATTAATTATGACAAGTTTAGGCGCCACTTAGTATCTATTTGGGAGTGTGGTTGCGGTTGTTTTTAAAAGTATTTTTCATTTAGAAATACATCAAAATTATGTTTTTTTTTTAAAAAAAATTATTTTTGGCATCAACATATTAAAATGATCTAAGAACATCAAAAATAATTTAATTTAAAATAATAAAAAAATTCAAATTGTTTTAAAAATATTTTTGAAACGCAATGTCAAACAACTCCTTAAATCCCTATATAAGTGAAAGTGTTCACTAGCCTACTAAAAGAGCAAGTTTTAAGAGGAATAAATACCTTTTGAACTATAAAAGAAAATGGTTTTGAATCTCTCCACTCTTTACATGTTTTTGCTATCTGAAGCATTATTGTCTTAAATATATGCTAATTTAACCATAAGGCAATGGTGAGTGGAATATATTGCTCTTACAGACCATTAAAACACCATATTTACGAGTGTTTAGGATTTTGGAATAGGGTTACTTGTTAATAGGTTTCCTCGATGTAATTGTACGTAAACAACATCCCCGCCGATCATCTTTGCAGTAAATTTAACTTGCAAAACCATAATTTTAGGAATCACTGAGCTTCATTTCCCGAACTTTCTCCTTGGCCCTTCAGTTTCAGCCTATGCTGGTTATCTCCCCCTTCCTGAGCCTCTTTCCAGATTTGCTGGAAGCAGTCAATAATTGATTTCCAAATTCATAAATAAAATTTAAATTACAGATCTAAACACCAAAAACACATTACCATTTTCACCATTTTAGAAATACTTGCTGGAGACGATATGGAAAAGATATGGGTGGCAGGGCGATACTGTTAAAGAATCACTCATACAAGTTTAGTAAACTAGAATGCAACATGCCATTGCTCTCTCTCTCTCTCTCTCTCTCTCTCTCTCTCTCTCTCTCTCTCTCTCTTCTTCTTCTTCTTCTTCTTCTTCGACGGGGTTGCGTGACAGTAATGATTCTGGATTTGTTGTAACCTCCATGGTGAAGCATTGAGAGAGGGGAGTGCTCTTTCCAGAACCAGTCTTTCCAAATATAACCACCGCAGGATATTTTTCCATGCTTCTGCAGTGCAGCCCTATAAATATTATTCTTAGTCGGGGCCAAGCAAATATATATTTACATAAAGAAACAGTGTCGAGAGAAGTTAGAATGGATTTGTTTTGGAATTTATTAGTTATTTTTGCTAAAAAATTTAGGTTTGTGTAATTGATAAAAAACTAGTTTGGATTTTAATTTAAATTTATTTTCTCTTTTTTTTTTAATCATGGATAAAAAAAGAGAGTTCTAACTTAAGAAAAAAACTGCAAAAAACATCAAAAATTAATATTATAATGTAAGGGTATTTTTGTTATTATTTTGTAGCAAAAAGATAGGGTTTCGGTTTAGAGAAATGGTAGTAATTAAGAGGAAGAAAAAGGATGCAAAAATTATAAAGATTTTTTTGTTATTAAAATAATTATAATAACAAACCTGCAATGTTTTAAACTTCTCATCTCTTTTTTTTCTTTACCGAATTTGAAGGTTTCCAATTTAATATTTAAAATGAAATCAACTATATAAACAATAAAATATAAAATGCAATTTATATAAGAAAAGTGTTATTTGGAGAATCCCACTACTTGTGATTTTCTATTCCTATTAAGACTAAACATTTCATTAATAGTTAAATAAATTTAATCTAAATGAATTAAATGATTAAAGTCATAAATAATTTCAAAATAAGAAAAATTAGGAGTACAAAGTGCACTCCTATTATATGTAAATTGAATAAATGACAGACAATTTTTTTAATTCTTCAAATTCTTTTGAATGATAGTTTTTAACAATATACTTAAAATTATATTTACTATTTCATTATGATAATCTATATGCGGATGAAAAGTAGTAGAAAATAATAATTTTGTTCCTAACATGCCCCCATGAAACCTTTTAAAAATAGCTAATAAACTTAACATAAAAATAAAATACAATTCTTATAAGAATCTCATCAAGCTAAACTATCTCTTTAAATAATAAGTTTTTTTTTATATTAGTTGCGTCATTAATTTTATAACAAGATACAAAATATATTATCTTAGAAAACTTAACTACAACCACAAAAATAGAATCCCTAGCCCTTTTGACAAGATGAATTACAACTTCTTCTTCTTTCGCTCGCATGTGTAACATCAGCCACTAGTCAGATGTCCTTTTTCATGATAGCAACGCTAAATACTTTTCTTTCACCTTAGAGCAAGTCCAATGGGTATGCAATTTGAAGAAGAGGCAAAAACAAAAAAAATATCATTTTAGCATTTTTAATCATTTTTCTTGACTCCAACGAAACAACCATTTTAAGAGCTAAAATAACTATTCCCTGTCTCATGAGCTATTTGTAGCAGCCTCCGAATGAAAAACCATAAATTATTAGTTTTTTTATTTTATATCAGAGAGGGGGGGGGGGGGGGGGGTTAATATAATTAAAAAATTAGTGCTTTTATTTTAGGTTAGTTTTTTATTTTAAATTCGATTTTTTTTATTTAAATATAGTTAAAAAATTAATAATTATAATTTCAGAGGTTTTTTTAAAAGCAATTATTTAATTATATAAATTACTTATATTAATTGTATAAAAAAAATAATTATTTTTAATTAGCTTTAAATATATTTTATCGTATTATAAAATTGATATCAATTCAGTTTGTTTTTTAAAGTTTTTCTAACACTCAACGACAATAAGTGACATTAATCAAAAGCATCATAAAAATTAAAATGATTCATGATGAACTTTAATGAAATAAAATAAAGATGGTTATTCTTTCAATATTTTAAAATTTAAAATGTTGCTTGGTTTTTTTATTTTAAATTCATTTATTTTAAATTTAAATTAAATTAAAAAATTAATAATTATATTGTGGAGGGTTTTTTAAAAGCAATTATTTAATTACATAACTTACTCTTATTAATTGTATAATTAAATTATATACAAAATAATTGTACCATATTTAAAAATTTATATAAAAAATAGTTCTTCTAAATGATTTTTACTATTGGAGTAAACATGGACAAGAAAACTAAATTTGTACTATTCAAAAAGCTATTTTAGAGATTTAGCTCTCCAAATGACTTTTACCATTGGACTTGCTTTTATACCACAACTACTGTTCACTTTGCAAATGAATAATTGAGAGTGGATTAATCCACTCCTTATATTTTTTTAATAACAACAAATTAAAACACAATAAGAAAACATTGAAAAAAAAACATTAATTTGCTATATTGCTATTAACTACTTGACTGGAATTGTCATTATATAAACAATATAAAATATTTTATTTATAGTTTTACGATACAATTTTACAATTTGATTTTATATTATATTTTCAATAAAAAAAAACAATTTTAACAACCTTTCTCGTAAGCTCCCAAAATATCATTTAGCCTTGTGTTTGTTTGTTAGCCCGATTATGTTTTTAAAAAACAAATAAAATTTTACTTAAATTATTTTTTTTTGTTTTTGTATCGTTTTAATATAATATATTCTAAATTACTTTAAATTAAAAAATAATCTCCTCCACATTCTCCGATCAAACAAACTCTTGCACTCTTGCTCAATCAATTTTTCTCCATAAGAAAGCTATCCAAATCAAGAAAGTAGATATAAATCATTAACTATTCAAAAACGTAATCATAAATCAATTCATATTACTGTTCATCCACTTTGACAAGGCTCATGTGATATATTATAAATCCAACTATAATTTCTCCCCTTTTTTTCTTTGGGAAATTTATGGAACAATCAACAATTTGATTCTGGATTGATTTTTATGTCCATAGCCCCAAAAAAAAAAAAACTCCATGCCATCTACTCTACAATAGGAGTGAGTTTAGGCATGGAGCCAAACCTGGATGCATCGCGTGGCACCAACTGACCCTGTGCCTTCACCAGAGACTTGTAGATCTCAGCGATCATCTTGTCATCATACTCCTTGATCGGGCGTGCACCAAAGGCAGCAATCCTATCACCGTACCCTGCATCACCTATCGCCCTGGAATTACCAAACCTAAGCATCATCTTCACGTAGGCATCCCTTAGCCAAACAAAAACCTTCTTTGGAGAAGACATTTTCAAGATTTTAAGCTTTGGCCTGACCTTGATCCGCCACGTAAACCTCCTCCTCCTTGAAGTAGTTGTACCCGAACCCATCTCCGCCGGGCGATTCCTCCGACCTGACCCGTTTATCCTCTCGTACCCACTCCTGCTCCAGTAACCTTTCATCTTCCTGTGCATCCTAGCAGAAACACCTTCCATACACCCCCTGCGTGTGTTTCCGATTTTTTTCTGGTTTCTCTCTTGATTTTTTTTGCAGTTTATGCGCGAGAATAAAGGGGCAAAGAGAGGAAGGACGCGGGTGGGTGAAAGTTGTATACAAGCACACAACTTACATACCATTTAATTCTCTCAGACGTTGATGTGTGTGAAAGTGTAATAACAAAATTAATTGTTTTCTCTCGAAAATATATTAAAATAAGATAAGGGTAGTTACTCGTGCATGAGAGATGCTGATAGATACCTGAATTTCAAACGGCTGTCACTCTCTGATCCACTGAGTGATCTTGAACATCTCACGTACCTGAAGCAGACAGAGGATCCTGGCCCTTGGATTATGGGTGTAGTGATTGGTGTAAATAATTGTCTATTAAAACAAAATATTCTGAATTTATTTTTAATATAAGAAAACATAAAAGAAAAACACAAAAATAAATAGTTTTTTAGTTCTTGTTAACTTTACATTAGTCTCAACTAAGTTTCATTTGATTTAAAAAAAGGCACCTCTCTTTCTCTAGAATTAGGTAGCCTATTAAAAGCTAAATCTATCCTTCTAGTTTTAGGAGAATCTCTCTGTATACATTTTTTAATTACTTCCATTTTGTCTTCGAGCTATTTATAATTTTATATATATATATATATGTGTGTGTGTAAGCGCGCGTGTTTAAAAAAATAATGTCATTTTCTATTTATTTGTCACATCTTTACTTCCTGATTTTGTCTCATTTTTATTTTCTCACAATTACTTTGCTTCTACTAATTTCTGTTATTATTCATATTGTTTTTTATAAAATAAGGTTTAACAAGTCTGGAAACAAAATATAAGAGGGGGTTGTTTTTTCAAAATCAAGAAACTGTTCTTGCAATTTCTTAAAAATGATAAATTCGTCAGTCATCTATAATCTAAAAAGAATTGATCTGTAATTTCTTTTTTGAAAAAGAAAAAGAAAATAATTTGAGTAGACAGACAGATTGTCAGCCGTATGGGGTGTAATAAATAGTTGCCATATTGATGCAATAAGAATCGTACGGATTAAATTATTTTCCATCGTGCTAATAAAAAAAATAAAAAAGAAAAGAAGCAGATTATACAAAAATGTCAAGTAATTGTGAGATAATAAGTAATAAATGGTGATTGTGGATGTCAAATATATTAGAGTTTCATCAATGGGGGCCATGATTTCTATAAACTGGGACAAATAAGAAACACGTCAAGAAGAAGAAAACGTGTAGTTCACTAGGCAAAGAAAGTCAAGCGAAAATCCAATGGACCACCCAACAAAACTCTCGGTAATTATTTACAAATCAATTATCTTTTCTTCACTGCAGTGAGAATTTTATTTTTTTTTAAATATAATTTTTTTTTAAGAATTTAACATTTCTTCACTGCAGTGAGAATTATATTTTTTAAAATAGATAAAAAAATATTATAAGTGTAAGAATATTTTTCATAATGTTATACATTTAAACAAAACAACAAATCTGGCCAAAAGCAAGGACCTCTACTAAAGTATATAAATTTTAAATCAATATGAACTTGTTTGTTTAGTAGGTTTAAATAAAAATTAAATATTTTTTTTTAAAAAAATATAATGTAAAAGAATGTAATTTAAAAAAAAAAAAGATAACATTGATTCATAAATATATTTCAAACCATTAATTCAAGATATTAGATCTAAAATATTATACACAAAGAAGGTGCAAAACTCAATTCTTAACAAATAAAAAATCAAATGATAAATTATTTTAATTATTATTCTCATTATTATTATCATATCTGTTAAATTGTCACTATTATTATAGCCATGACTATTACCATTATTATAAATAATTATATTCTAATTATTATTGGCATTACTATCGTTGTCATCATCATTATTGTTATTATCATCGTTATCATTATCACAATAATTATTATTGGTTAAATCATCATTACAGTTATTACCACCACAATTATAAATGATACTATCTTTATCTTTATTTTTATTATCATAGATATCATTATTATTAGTGTAATTATTTAATTATCATTCTTATTATCATCACGATTACAACTACTATTATGATCATTAACACTAATATTGTTATTAATAAAAAAAATCATTAGTATTATCATCATTATTAATATCATTATTATAATTGTTTTTGTTATTATTGATATTCTTAATATTATTTTATGAGTTACTGTCATTATTATCATCACACCATAATAATTAATATTCCAATTATTATTGATATTATTATTGTTGTCATCATCATTATTGTTATTATCGTTGCCATCATTATCACAATAATTATTACTAGTTAAATCATCGTTACAAATATTATCATCACAACTATAACTAATATTACCTTTATTTTTATTTTTTTTATCACCACCATTATCATTATCATTCGTGCAATTATTTGATAAATATTAGTAGTAGTTTTACCAAGCCACCACCATTATCATCACGATTACAAACACTATTATAATCACTAACATTAATATTGTCATTAAAAAAAAAATCATTAGTATTATCATCATTATTAATATCATTATTATAATCGTTTTTGTTATTACTGACATTTTTAATATTATTTTATGAGTTATTGTTATTATTTTCATCACAATTATAATTATTAATATTCTAATTAATATTTCAATTATTATTGGCATTACTATCGTTGTCATCGTCATTATTGTTATTATTATCGTCGTTGTCATTATCACAATAACCATTATTGGTTAAACCATCACAACTACAACTTAATACTATTTTTATTTTTATTTTTATTATCACCATTATCACTATTATTATTTAATTATTAGTAGTAGTATCACCGTCACTATCACCTTTGTCATCACGATCACAACCACTATTATGATCACTAATATTACTATTGTTAATGTCATTAAAATTATCATTAGTATTATCATCATTATCATAATTATTTTTTTGTTATTATTGATATTTTTAATATTATTTTTTGAGTTATTGTTGTTGTTGTTGTTGTTGTTATCACAGCCATAATTATTAATATTACAAGCACTATAACCATCATAATAAATTATTATTTTATTATAATTATCATAAGTAATGTTACCATTATAATCATGATTACAACAACTAAAAGTAATATTTTTATTATTACCTAAACAATGAAAATTATTAAACTATCCTGAAAAATAAAATAAAAAACCCAAAAAGTTAACAAAAGAGCAAGCAAGAAAATAATAAAAAACAATGACTAAAGTTGTTGTTGTTGTTCTTCTTCTTCTTCTTCTTCTTCTTCATCTTCTTCTTCTTCTTCTTCTTCTTCTTCTTCTTCTTCTTATTATTATTATTTCCTAAACAGTGAAAATTATAAAAATATTATAAAGAGTAAAATAAAAAACTCAAAAACTTTAACAAAAGAGGAAAAAAAATATTATCAGCATAAAAAACTCCATTTGATTTGAAGAATAAATAAAAATAAAAATAAAGAACAAAGAGAAAAAAGAAAAAAATCTCAATTTTAAAATGATCATCAACACAAATTAAAATTCAAAAACTAAATTGAATAAAAACAAAACCTTAATCAAATAAAAACTAAAAATCAAAACTAAGAGCATAGACAAATAAAAATGAACAAATAATTACAAGAATAAGTGTTGAAATGAAAAACAAAGTATATGATCAATTTCAATTAAAAGAAAAAATTTAAACAAATCAAAACTTCGATTGAAGAAATCAAGACGAAAAAAGAAATCAAAAGACCAAGGACTAAAATGCATAAATCATAAATAAAGAGGACTAGCATGCATTTTCAGTTTCAGTTGAGAGAAAAGGAAAAAAACAATAGACCATTGGCAACTCGCAGGCCACCATGAGCCCACACGTGCACAACCATAGTGAAGAAGCCATGACAGCGCACCCGGTAAGAAGGAGGTTGGACATTTTTAACCACGACATAATGCTTCATGCACCGCTTGTATGGCATGAATGACATAAAATTGGCGGCGTGTTAGGCAAACAAGCTAATATTTTTTTCATAAAAAAATAAATTAAAAACTATGAAATCACCAAAACATCCCCCGAAGCCTGTCTTAATAACAAAAAAACACACACGCAAATACCAAAATACCCCCTTTTTTTTGTCTTTTCTGATAGAAAATTAGTGTTTTCACCGTTCATAAAAATGAAAAAACCATCAATACCCTTGTCGTCAACTCTTTTTTTTTTTGTCTCATTTAAGGGCAAAAAAATTATTTTATTGTTCATTAAAAAAAAAATGTCTAGAATATTCTTAACCAACAAATGGTTTTTTATTGAAACCTGGGAGCAAAATCGTAGTTTAACTGCTTAAAATTAAATGAAAAGGATGCAAACACCCCAAACCGAAGAATGAATTTTTATGAACTGAAGGGTATAATAGTAATTATATTGTTCCAATCCACAATGTACTGTGTTTAAAGCTACAGTGAACAATCGACATAGTTTAGCTTTCTTCTTTCTTGAAGGGTGTAATAGTAATTATAGTGTTCCAATCCACAGTGAATTATGTTTAGAGCACAGTAAATTGTGTTTAGAGCTACAATGAACAATTGACATGGTTTAACTTTCTTCTTAATTATTGGTATGAGAAGGAATGAATAAAGATGGCAAAGATAAAAATATATTTTGATGACAAAACAAAGTTAAAAATATCAAAAATGAATTTGTTTCTAAGATAATTTTTTAATGAATTTATATATTTTCAAAACAGGAAGTATATAAAAAAACGTGTTTAGAAAATACAGCTTGGTGATTTTTTTATTTAATATTTTTCAATTTATGTTTTAATTAATTTTATATTTGTTGGTGATTATTATCTTTATCTTTTTATCTTTGTTTGTCTAGAACACACCTTTTGGGGTTGAGTAACGTTATAAAATGGGAAAAACATAATAAAAAAAACTCCAAAATGAAACTCATTTGTAAGTCCCACTGAAGATATTTTATAGGTTTGGGGTCTTCGATAATCTTGAAATCAATATTATTATTATCTTAAACAAAAGATTACTTTTATAATAATATATGGGTAATGTTGTAGATGGATGGTGATATGTATAGGTCATTATGAGAATGGTAAACTGTGATGAGAAAGTTAATTAGGGATTCATGATTTAATGAACTGGGGGTATTGAAAAGACTAACATGCAAAAATTGTTGTGCGGTGTTTTTGTGCAAGATTTGGTGGGATAATTTTGGGTAGGGCCTCAAAACAATTTAATGGAAGGAAAGCAGGCTACCATGATTCACAAAACAGAACAATATTGAAGAGAGATTTGCAAACCAGAAAGAATTTGCCATGTTCTTAACGAAACACAAACTAGCAGCAGAAACTATAATTATATAAAAAGCAAACATAGCAGAAGCAGGAGTAATAATCACTAGAAATCAAATAGCAGAGCTTTCCTCTCTCAATAGGCATTACTTGTTATGGGCCCTTGAACTGGAAGAACTTCCAGCCTTCAAATTTTTCTTCTGCATAGGCGTCGATTTCTTCTGCTTCTTGAACCCATCTGGTGTCTTCACCTGGCTCAATCTCTTCATTTTTGC
This sequence comes from Salix caprea, assembly GCA_964035475.1. Lineage (NCBI taxonomy): Eukaryota > Viridiplantae > Streptophyta > Magnoliopsida > Malpighiales > Salicaceae > Salix > Salix caprea. Next base: position 3,232,825 of record OZ037755.1, on the reverse strand, counting down.
AGCCTTCACTTCCTTCTTGAAAACCTCAGGTGTCTTCACCTGACTGAGCCTCCTTGTCTGGACACCTTTCGATGATATCTTCTTCTCGGCAGCCTTCTTTTCCGGGGCGGTCTTGGAAGCACCCTTTTTTTTCTGGGTCTCTTTGATTCCCAACTGCAGCTTCTCAGTTGAAGAAATCTTGTAAGAGTTCTTGCATTTTACAAGCCTTTCAGATTTCACAAACCTCTTCAACTGGACAGACAGAACTTTCTTGAAGTTTGAAGGCAGAGAAGACTTGTACTTTTCCTCAATGAACCTCGCAATCGCAGGTTGGCTCGATCCTGTCCTGTCCTTCAGTGCTGTTATTGCTTCAGTTATCATCTGCAATTGCAAAACACCAGAACCGGAGGTTAAAAACTAAAATAATAATAATAAGAAGAAGAACAATAACATGAGACAAACGAAATCTTACAAACAGAACAGAGAACCTTGAAATATGGAGGGGGAGAAGAGGGGGCATTGGTCGTTGTGGTGCTCTTTATCGGACCAGAGGCAGTTGGTTTCGCCATGTCTGATGAGAGGGAAAGTGGGGGAGAAATTGAGAAGAAGGATTAGTATCACATAATGGATTATGAATTTTAAAGCCACATTAGAAGAAAAAAAAAGATTTTTAATTTCAAATTCTGATAAGGCGGGAAAATAATTTTCTCTCTGGAGAATCTTTTGCTCCCACGTGGTGGTTATATGGACAAAAGAATCCTGGGTTATCCACAAAAATAGATCGGTTATTCTAATTTGCCGAGAAGTGGGGCCCGTGCGATCGTGGATCACGGCTAAATAAGTTCTCATCTAGCATTTTCGTCTACTGATTTTTTAGTGTGTTTTTAAAACAATTATATATATATTTTTTAATATTTTTGAATTATTTTAATATATTAATATCAAAGATAAATTTTTTAAAAATAAAATTATATAATTTTAATATATTATAAAATGACAAGATGGCACCTTTTTTCAAAATTTCTGACTTTAGTCTCTGATTGCTTGCTGGTTGCCATTACTTAATAACATACGGAAAATAATTTGTTTATTTTTTTCTTTATAAGATAAAGAGGACCCAATTAAGTAAATCAAGTTCGAACTTGATTAATTTTTAATTATAACTTATATGAGAAGGATCGTAAAGCATAATGGTTTCACCACACATGCGCCCACAAAATTGTCTTGATCATCCTTTTCAGTCGCTAGAACTGTTCAGGCATCAAATTGGATCCCTCAAACCTCTTTCATTTTAAATCAATACAATTAAATTTTATTTTGCAAAATTGTTCATCAAACACTTGTCGGATTTTTTTCATCAAATCATGGTATTCCATATACGTTGACGATAAAAAAACTCCACCAAGTCTAATACCACAAACAAATCTCAATATGAGTGGATCAGATTAAAAAACAAAAAGTTGAGGGACAAAAAAGAGAGTTGATGTCTCCCATGCCCGTGATGTTGAGAAGAAAATGGGGGTTAATACTTGTTTGGTATTCAGATTAAGTCCTCATTGCTTTAATTTTTTTTTTTTTTTAAAATTGAGCATCAACTGAGAGCAAGTAGCCAATACCAAGCAAAATAAAACAAATAAAATTAATATAATATTAAATGATATAACAAAAACATAAAATTAATTGATTAGATAAAAAAAATAAAAAAGAAAAAGATGAAACATGGTTGAATCCACAGTATTTCCTCTCATACATCACCAAGCTCTTTTAAAACAATTTCTCAATATTTTCAATTATAATTTTAAGTATTTTTTTTAAAAATAAATTAAAAAGGCTAAACATTTAACTAAACAGATTTCAACTTTTTTCTTTTTATTTCAAATGTTGTAATTTATTCCCCTTTGAAATTTTCATGAAAAATACATGAAATTAATATTTCCTCACTATCGTATCCTTAATTTGTAAGATTTCTCATTGTGCATACTCATATCATATGTCTACTCATTTCTGCATCTATATTCATGTTGAATTTTATTTTTGTATTTAATTTAAATCTAAAACTAATATAAATAGAGTTATTTGCTTATATTTCATCAAAGAGACGTCGATAGAGTCCGACCAGGATTATCACAGGTAGAGCCCATCGCAATCAGTTGCCTGCAAAAATTTACAAAACAGGAGATATTGCTTTGTGAGGCCGGACGATGTACAAAACTCAGTGCACATCACGACAATAGCAATGTATTCCAATAACCACCTTGGTAAAAACCTAACTCATACATTAATTTAAACTTTAATCCATTTTAGTTTAATAATTAGAATATTGACTCGTGTTACGGTGTGCGTCACATAAGAAAATTAAAAGAAATATATAGAGGATTAATCTAATATGACCTAGCTTTCTTCACAGGTTCAAAAACAACCTAAATAACTAGTGAAAACATAGTTTTATTGAAGGTACATATTTTGTTTTTAAATATTGAAATAATGATGTATTAAACCAATCCAACTAACATGTCAATCTATATATCGAATCATAAGATCATGATAACTCCATAAAAAAAGAAGCAAATATAGAAAAATTATAAATCTAAATTTCTAATATATAAATTTGAAAAACAAAAATAAAAATAATAATTACTCAAGTCAACCTGAGTTGACTTGTCAGGTTTACAACCCGATCATGAGACCATGATAAACCAATAGGAAGTAAATTGAAATAATTATGATGTTTACTTGTCCATAAACCTAATGTTAAAAGATGAAATTATATAAAAAATCTAATAAAAAAAAATTACAATTTTTTTTTTATTTAACTTGGGTTAACACTTTAAACTTATGACCTAAGTCACGAGACAAGATAACCTCATACAAAACAAACAAAAAACAATTATGAAATATAATTCTCAATCAACTTAATATTAAAAGATGACATTGAGAACAAAAATTAATCTAAAAAATATAAAAATATTTGAGTCAATTAAATTAATTTGTCAAATTTCCGGTATAGATCATTAGAATGACATAGCCTATAAAAAGTATATTGAAAAAAAATGAAGCTCAATTTCCAATAAAAAAACCTAATATTGAAAAATAAATAAATAATTGAGAAAAAAAATTATTTTATTGAATAATATTGAATAAAAAGAGTAATAAAATATCTCCTCTTTTAATTTATATTCTCTTAATATTGTATGTCATGAAAACGTGACTAATTATTTAGCCCAATGCCAAATATGATATACATATACGTTTGAATGAAACACGTTATTTTTTTATCGACATACTTTCTTTAAAAATTATTTTTCATCAGCACATGAAAATAATTTTAAAACACCAATTTTTTTTATATAAAGTAAAAATAAAAATAAAAAAAATTTAATTTTTTTAAAAACGTTTTTGAAATGCAATGCCAAACAGGATTTTAGCCTCTTCAGTTTTTATAATTTTTAATTTTGATATATTTTTCTAGTTTTTAGATTTAAGAAAGAATAAATAAACTTATTAGAAAAAAATGAGAGAGAAGGAAAGTTGTTAGTTTGACATATTTCAGTGATAAAAAGACTAATTTTGATGCCAAAAGATTTTAGTTGATAAGAGAAAATTTATAAGAGTATTTTTAGATATTCATATCGCTTGAAAAGATATATTCAGTAAGAAGAGATTTTTTATATTGTGTTTTTAAAGTAATTTAGGGCTTTTTTAAATTGAGACACTAAAGATATTTATTTGGTGTTTTTAAATAAAAAAATTAGTTAAAAAGTGGCCTTTGAATATAAAAATTATTTTTCAATCATTATTTGAGTTTTTTTTATATCTCTCAAATAATATTATAGATTTTTATGGGAATGCTAATATGTGTTCCAATTATTACGTGACTAATATTAAAAAAAATCTCATAAATATCTGTTTTAAAAACCCTGATGAATTTTTATTTAAAAAACAATGCTTGCAATATAAAAACATGTTTTTTCTCAAAACAATCTAATAAAAAAGAGTTTAGATTGAAGAAATCCATTTTTTTCTTCTGATTTCAAAAAGATGAAATTTTGTTTCAAAAGAGAATATAAATTATTGTTTTGATTAAGAAATTATTAACATCTACTAATTAAATGAGAAAAATTAAACATATAATTATCAAATTTGTTTTATTTATTAAGCACATGGTAATTGTTTTACCAAAAAAAAAATGAGCTTCGCGTACATGTTTCTTTTGTTATAAATTAACATATAATTTCACATGTAACGTAGCGCGGTAAAATTACTAGTTTTAATTTTGCAACAAACGTTAACTTTGAAAGCGCTTGGGCGAAATTTATTCAGTAATGACGAGTTGGGTAGCCCGCGCGTTGCGCCGGGCTTTTTATATGTAACAAACTGATTATTTATGTGGTAAGCAGAGAATTTTTTAGTTGATAGATAGAGAATTGTAAGTTTTAAATAATGCTATAATATTTTTTTATGTATTGAATTAGTTTATTATTGTTATAAGCTTAAATACTCAGATAATAATTCAATTGCAAAATTTAAAAATTATTAGCGATAAATTTTTTGAAAGATCAACTAATTGTAATTTGAGTATTGCAAGACCATAATTGATTAATTATTTAGTATGTACTAATTGTTTTGATGGTTATTTAATTGGTTGATGTAAATCTGTAATCAATAAAATGAATGAAAGATGATTTTTTGTTGTCTTGAACTGAATGTGTTGACGGTTAAATATTTTTTAACAGTTACTAAGCATTTAACTGGTTGATAGCAATATTGGAATCGCTGAAATCGCTGAAATATGAATTTTTTTCCTTCAAAAAATCCAAACTCATTTTTCCTCTCTCTCAATATATTTTTAGGCGATAATATTCAATAAATTTCAGACATATTAGAAATAAAAATATTGTGATTTGTTTTTAAAACATAAACTTAATTTTTTTGTGTGCTATAATTATTTATTTGCCGTCTAAAAAGAACAGTCTAATGGAAACGGGAAGTGACTTGTATATTTTTTAATTTGACTTGTAGATATTGCAGGTAAATTTGCCACAAATATATAATTAGTTTTACATATTTTCATTTGACATAAATATACAAATATATAATTAATTTAACATAATTTCCATAATATATTTAATTTGAAGGATAATCTTAGGCTATTTTGTTCTCTCTCTCTATATATTCTTAGGCGATAATATTCAATAAATATTAGAACATATAATTGGTTCAACATATTTTAATTTGATATAAATACATAACTATATAATTAAAAAGTCAAAACACTGAAAATTTATTTCAAGAAATAAACTTAAACAAAAGAGCACAAAATTGAATTTTGAAGCCAATATTTTATTTTATTTTATAAGATTTATTCATCTTATTATTATATTAAATGTATTTAAGAATACTGATATGTATTGTATTTTATTATTTTGATATCTAGTTAGTATAATTAAATTTAAGAATACTGATATGAATTTTTTTCCTTAAAAAAATCCAAAGTCATTTTTCCTCTCTCTCAATATATTTTTAGGCGATAATATTCAATAAATATTAGACATATTATAAATAAAAATATTGTGATTTGTTTTTAAAACATAAACTTAATTTTTTTTTGTGCTATAATTATTTATTTGCCATCTAAAAAGAACAGTCTAATGGAAACGGGAAGTGACTTGTATATTTTATAATTTGACATGTAGATAATGCAGGTAAATTTGTCAACATTTTTTTTTTTGAGATGTTTTTTTTTCCCAGTAATATTAAATCTAAAATATTAAAAATGAAAACATTGGAAATTCTTGTAAAGAAATCAACTTAAATAAAAGAGCACAAAATTAAATTTTGAAGCCAATATTTTTTTTATATAAGATTTATTAATCATATTATTATATTAAATATATTTAAGAAAACATGATATGAATTTTTGTCCTTAAAAAAATCTTAAGTCATTTTTCCTCTCTTTTAATATATTTTTAGGCGATAATATTGAATAAATATTCAAACATATAATTAGTTTTACATATTTTCATTTGACATAAATACACAAATATATAATTAATATGACATAATTTCCATAATATATTTAATTTAAAGGATAATCTTAGGCTATTTTGTTCTTTCTCTATATATTATTAGGCGATAATATTCAATAAATATTAGAATATATAATTGGTTTAACATATTTTAATTTGATATAAATACATAAATATATAATTAAAAAGTCAAAACACTGCAAATTTATTTCAAGAAATAAACTTAAATAAAAGAGCACAAAATTTAATTTTGAAGCCAATATTTTATTTTATTTTATAAGATTTATTCATCTTATTATTATATTAAATGTATTTAAGAATACTGATATGAATTTCTGCCGTTAAAAAAATCCTAGGTCATTTTTCCTCTCCCTCTATATATTTTTCTTGAGTTCCATTTTCTCCCTAGCAATATTAGATCTGACACATTAAAAATAAAAATATTTACATTTTTTCCAGAAATGACCTTAATTTTTTTACATGCTATAATGACTTATTTCCCATTTAAAAAGAACATGAATCGAAACGGGAAGTGACCCGTATATTTTTTAATTGTAGATAACTTAAGTAAATTTGTAATTTTTTTTTGAGTTTAATTTTCCCCCCGGTAATATTATATTTAAAATATTAAAAATGAAAATATTGCAAATTTGTTTTTAAGAAATAAACCTAAACATAAGAGCACCAAATTTAAATTCAAAGGCAAATTTTTTTTTATAGGATTTATTAATTATATTTTTATATTAAATGTATTTAAGAATATTTTATGAATTTTTTTTTTAAGAAAAAAATCCTAGGTCATTTTTTTCCTCTCTCTATATATTTATAGGCGACAGCATTCAATAAATTTTTTTTTATGTTATTTGAGTAATTCAATATATTATTATATAAAATGTATTTAAGAATACTAATATTAAGTTTTTTTTTATTCAAAAAATCCTAGGTCATGTTTTCGTCTCCCTATATATATTCCTATGCGATAATATTCAATAAATATTAGAACATATAATTAGTGATAGACTAAAAATTCCAAGAAACTTTAACAAAAGACAAAACAAAAAAATAAAATAAAAATAAAAATTAGCATTGCTATTATGATTATTATTATTATTATTATTATTATTATTATTATTATTGTTAGCATTTAAAAAATATTTGTGATCCAAAAAAAAAGATTATTATTATTATTATTATTATTATTATTATTATTATTATTATTATTATTATTATTATTATTATTATTATTATTATTATTATTATTATTATTATTATTAATTTAAAATGAAGGATTAATTTGACAACAATTAATAATTTTGTACCAAAAATATTCAAAGATTTAAAAGGAAAAAAATTTAAAAGAAGAGGACAAAAGATAAAACAAAAAAATAAAATAAAAATAAAAATTAGCATTGCTATTATTATTATTATTATTATTATTATTATTATTATTATTATTATTATTATTATTATTATTGTTAGCATTTAAAAAATATTTGTGATAAAAAAAAAGATTATTATTATTATTATTATTATTATTATTATTATTATTATTATTAATTATATTATTATATTATAATTAATTTAAAATGAAGGATTAATTTGACAATAATTAATAATTTTGTACCAAAAATATTCAAAGATTTAAAAGGAAAAAAATTTAAAAGAAGAGGGACTGAAATTAAAGTGCAATATATAATGAATTTGAAATGAGGGACACAATTGAAAACAATATAACCTGCTGCACTAAAAAAATTAAGGGATCTAATAGAAAACCGAAAAATTCAAAGAAGAAGGACTGATATGAAAATTGCATATATATCAATTTGAATTAAAGGACGAAATTGACAGAAATCGAAACTTCTATTACAGAAATCAAACAAAAGCCAAGGGACTGAAATGCATCAACAATAAATCGGGGGACTGAAGTTGAATCCGGCGCTGAGGAGAGAGAAAAGTGCACACAAAGGTTAAACCGACTATATGAGCCTCTACGTCGATCATACCACCACACGCGCCGCTCCATGAGATTCAGGGAAGGGTTGCGAAACGTTCTAGCCGGCGGAGGAAAATTGTTGACCGCCGTATGACGCCGCACGCGCCGCCTGAATCGATGGCGGAAAGAAAATGCTCCGACGCGCTTGTACGGACGCCTGGCGTTGCTGACGTAAGCGCACGGTGACGTGTGTGTCAATTACTAAACCACCCCTGAGCCTAATTAATGAATTTTGTCTTATCGGGGGCTACACACGTAATAACACATTTTAAAAAATATTAAAAAAAAAAAGGTTCCGGCGGACCGGACCGGACCGGACCGGTCCGTACGTGTGCAATTACAACCGTAGCCCTCAGCCGAAAACGTGTTTTTGTCTTATTATCGGGGGTTGTTTCGCCATTACACTGTTCACATCAGTAAAAGACAAAAAAAATAGGGTGGACGAACTCGCGCGACACACGGATGAAAAAGCTCGCGTCCACAGTGTTTTGTGAGTGTGTGAACAGTATTTTCCGTAATCTTTTAGTTATATGTTAATGTTAATGGTTTCCATGACAATGGAAGGAGCTCTTTGTAAGAACTGATCAACAGGATTTTTTTATTAATCAGAGAATTATAATCATATGGGCATTGACAGAGACATCTTGTAGTTTGGTAGCCATGAAAGATTGTCAGGAGCTTGAATTTATCTGCCAACAAAGGTTGATCGATCCTGTTCAAACTGGTCAGTGGAGCTACGAATGAGAGAAACACAGCAAAGTGAAAAGAAATCATTTTTTGTATTCATCAGAGTGCTTGATTTCTTGGAATTTTACACTCAGCCCCATCAGAAAAACATTGAATCTTGATGGGGTTAGAACTTAGAAAGCAACTGGAAAGCTACTCAGGGTAAAAATGCTTTCCTTCATCTTTCTTGTACCAAGAACACACCGACCCACAAGATAAAGCCATCAAGAGTACGGCAGCCTGTTCTTCTTCTCCCAGTTTTCTCTTCCAGTCTTCCTGAAACGTCCCATCTCTTATGAACCCCATCAAATCTAGCTTCAATGAAACTCCCATCTTACTACTCTTGCTACTTTTAGCCATCTTCTTTCTACTAAGCTCCGGTCCTCCCTTGTCCAGGCCAAGAAGAGCCCTCCTCTTCTTCCTCTGTCTGATCCCACACGCATTGCACAGTGTCTGCAAACAAAATTAGATAAATCTTGTCAGAATCACAGTACAGAGAGTTGATACTTGATGAGGAAGATGATTACTGCGAAATGAGTGATCATGTACACACCCTGGGACCAGCTGGGCCACCTCGCCAACATGGGGTTCTTGTTGTTTGGCAATCTGTGCATCTTCTTTTGATATCACTACAGTTGCTTGGATGAGCATCATCCATGTCCTCTGACTCTCTCCCCTGTTTAAATAAATTGATGGCATTAAGTAAGGAGCAAACAAACTAATAATCATCACCAAAATTAAAAAAAAAATGCAAGAATAAGATCACTCACTTTTGTGTGCAAATCCATGATCTTTACAAAAAGAGACAAGACAAGGACTTCAAAGTAAGTGGACTTCAACAGACATGAGAAAGAGACAGAAGAGATGGCGTCAATTCAAAGAGACCTGGAGCAAGGGGAGCAAAAACATAGAACAAATATTCTCATCAGGAATGGAAGGAGAGATATAATGCAGAGAGGTGTTAGCAGGAGAGAAGGAGAGGATGAGGAAGAAACAGAGGAGTAGAAAGTAGAGGTTTGGAGATAAAGATAGTAACAGCTGCCACTTTCAAGGATCATGACGGCTAGTTTTTTTTTTTTTTATTGTGGGGTTTGCAACCCTAATTCGAATTTTCCTTAATTGACGAAAATACCCATATGTTGTTGATTCTACGAACATATCCCAATTTCCTTTTCTTTTTTGTTGGAAAATTTAGGGTTTATTAGTTAATGAGCACTCATATAAGGCATGTTTCACAACATTCCGTTCCAATTATGTTTTTGATTTTTCTTTACTTTTAAATTATGTTTTTGTATCATTCTAATAAGTTAATATCAAAATATATTTAAAAAATTAATAAAAATATTATTTTAATATATTTTCAAACAAAAATTACTTTAAAAATCAATCTTGACTTCACTCTCAAATAGACCTAAAATAATACATGTATATACTTGTTAGTTTAAGTTAAACGCACGCATCCTTAGGTAGTATTGACCACACAATCTAACATATCGTGTCTATTTAAGAGTGTAATATCAGCAAGTGAAAATGATCTAAAAAATTTAAAAATTTAATTGAAAATAAAAAAAATAGTTTTTTTTTGAAATATTTCAAAAATACTTTTTAAAATACAGTGTGAATCTCAGACCTGTATACATATAGAAATTGAAATCACTAAAAATCCAAGGCAATGGTTTAGATGGGCATTCTGGTAAATGGATTATGACAGAATCAAGAGGAGTTGCCCCTTCTGTCGCTCAAGAGCTGTAAAACAGCGTTGAAAAATGAAAGAAGTCATGGCGGGGCTTGAGGCTGTTATTAAAGAAGAGAAAACGATGCAAGAAGAGACAAAACCCAGCCCACAGATTCTGGACCAGCCACAGACAGCCACAACGAACCAGTTACTAGAAACCAATAATGGTGGTGGTGCTTTTGCCTACCATGGATGCCTTAATAATTCTCTGCTTCACCACTGATTACTGCATGATTGAGCCATGAAACTGAGCTCAACTCGTCCCATGAAAAAAAAAACCCAGAAAAATTCTACTGTCATTTGCTATATTGGGGCCAGCAAGCTCATCAGGGACACAGTTTTTTGGGATTCAAATTCTCAATAAATCATGACCAGTGGTGGTGTTCTCCGCAGGATTCAGATCAAAACCAGTGGATTTCACTGCTCCGGCGTTGATTATTTACATCAAATCAACCGGTCAGACCATCTGAGGTCTGATGGAGAGAGTCTTTAGTTGGTGATTTCACTATATGCCGAGCAAATTATCAGGCGGTTCTTCCTTTCCGTTCTTCAACCTACCCCTCCGTCCAAGTTTAGAGCAAAAAATTACAAGAAAAGCGAAGAGAACACCCATCAGGCACACTAGCCCTGAAAACAGGAACGCTGCCCAGTCCTGGAGTTTTTTCTGTGGAAAATGCCGCCTGTCTGAGATGAGCAATGCCCTGTATACGGCGTCGGTTACGGCACAGGCTGTAGCCGGATCAGATTCTTCTGCGCCATCTTAACAAGAGTTTCTGAGGTGCTTTTATTTGTGTGTGTGTGTGTATATAAAAAACAGAGAGATATATAATAACATTCAATATTTTCTTAATTTATATACCCCATTTTTGATATTAAATTAACAAGGACACCCTTGTTTTTATTCAATAATAATATAAATATTTCAGGTAACTAGTTTATACATCAAGAAATCAATTTAAACACTTATTATATATTTCGATAACTTTAATCAAAGACCAAAATGATTAATATGATATATATGTCATGTAATTTGTAAACCCTAGAATCGTACACTCAAAAGTCAAAACCCGCCTTGCCACGATCTCATTACATTGTGCTCTTCCATGTACATGGTGGTGTATTTGGAAGCACTGGCTACAAATTAGGTCAAATTAGTTCTCAGTCCGCAGTTATCAACCATTTGGAGAGCTCTTGCCAGAGCCAGAGAAACCCACCAGGAGAATAGTGATTAATGGTGGAACGTCCATTTCTTCCTTCTTGATACCTCCTGTGGGCACCCAGAAATCACCTGAACGATACATTTGTAGCTTGTATCTGACCTCATCGAACCCTTCTTGAGCAATCAAAGCATGCAATTTCTGGGAGGTCAGACTTAATCCTAACCAATTCATCAAACTTTGCTGCTGATCTCCACCAACAGTAACCAGGACTTGACAATCGGTGTCCATCTTCATCATTGGAAGAGAGGTGGTTCTTCACGACTCTGTTTCAGCTCTTGAACCTCAGCCAAAAAACGTTGGTAATGATATTTTTTTCGAGGCCTCTTGAAATTGAACAAAAAACTACTGTCATATGACTTAAGAGCATTAGAAGAGATAAAAGTCAGAACCTGCCATATTCAGCCCACAAATCCTAATGAAAATCATCAATTCAGTCTATATTTTAGCTACACAACATTGTAAATTTGACTACAAATAAGTAAGGAAATCAACACCTTTTTACACACACACACACACACACACACACACACTAGGATGTATTCGTGGCCGGTGTGTTCTTTCACTGAACATTACTGGTTAGTTGCTAAAACATTCATGATTTCTACCAGGATCCTCTCTTTTTTCCATCAACTAATATCTGTGAATATTTCAGGAGTTCCTTTTTGTAAACCATTATACCTGGCTTGCTACCAAATAAACAAATAGATAAATAATGAATGAAAAACTTATGGCATTGCACTTGGTAGTTTTCTGGTTATTCAGAAATACTCACGATGCACTTGCTTTCCTGTGTTCAAAGAGGAGATCTTGTTGACTCGTATCACTTGGCCTGAGCTATTCATTCAATTTTACTGGGTTAAATTCTGGGAAATTATGATAATATAGAAACCGGCGGATTCTTCTTGACATGTTTATGGACTGAAAGCTTCAGCTTAGTTTTAGTGGAGCTTTGTCTGTTCTGATCTATACTTGCTTTTGATACATTGACATGGCTTACTTGCTATCGATTTACCACCAACATGGCAAAATAAGTAGGTCTACAGAGCTTGATTTATCTAGTTTGTATCTGTTCTAATGTTATGAGCCGCGATGATCGACACTTGGCAGCTCAATGTGTGGCAACGTGGACTTCACGGGGAGATGAGCTTCAGTTGGATGTGTGACACGTGGACTACTTTTGGGAAAAGAAGAGCTGCGGGATGGAAGACACGTGGCTTCGTCAGGATGATTTATTTTATCAATAAGCTTTCAGTTATGCATTTTAATTAAGTTTTTCAGTTATGTATTTTTAATACGTCTTTAAGTCAGTTAAATAGTATTTATTAAGGGAAGTTAAGAAGGGGATCGTGGCTATAATGTGGGGGGAAGCAGTTACTTGCTTACATGTTATTTAAATCATCATCAGACTGAATGTAAGATCATCAAGAGTATTATTATCAGAATTGCCGTGAGCAAAGGAGGTTTGGAATCCTCGAAATTCCAAAGTTATTTACATACAGTTTTGTCTTTCAATACATTCAGAAAAACACCAATCAAAAATACAGAAAAATTACCAAAACCATAGCATCTAATCCATATTCTTTTTTTACATAACCAGGATATCCGTACCAGCTTACTTGCACCATAACTAATTCACGAACCCACTAAATATCCTTCAAGTTCAGTGAGTAGGTAAGCAGGGCTGACAGAAATATACAAAGAATATCGAACCCGGGTGCATCCCTTCCTCCACTAGGCCATGACCTCAAGTGCTTTATATCCGTATTCTTGTTAGATACACTGACATGCCATGTTTCCCATCACATGAAGATGTTAGAGCTATACAACTCTCGGTCCCTTTGTTTTGTCATCCCCTTTTCTTTTCTTTTCTTTCCTACTTTTGCTGGGGCGATGTGTATTGTGTGCAGTGGAGAGATTTTGAAAAGAACAAGAGACTAAAGGAGATTGGCATGAAAGAATCATTTCAATCAAGCCTATTTCATGCAGGTAGATGTCAAACATTTTAGAAAGCCCACAATGGTAATTCAGTGGATGGGAATGAATGCACTCATCTTTTTTTTTGGATGAGAGGAAACTTCACCCCTTGGAAAACACACTTTATGGGCCGAGGTGAGCGAGTAAAACCCTGGTTGTCCCAGACTCTTATAAAGGGTGCACGTCCTGACTCGAACTCGAAACCTGCTGTGAAGATCACAAGTCTTTTGCCATCACGTCCCGCCTCTTGGGGACATGAATGCACTCATCATTTATGCATTGGCTGCATGTGACCTTTTCCCAGCAGCCATTCAAGGTTTCTATTGGGGTTCACTGGAAAACAACTTGTAGACTGTTTCTACTTGGCTGCCTGTCCTGTAACAAGAATAAATACTTGTTAGTGTAATGGCTGGCATTCTGCTTATTGGTGCAAGTTTCTGCACCATCTGAACAAATGCAGAGGTGCATGCTCGCAAGCACACACTGATAGAGGATCCACCTACATGTTTAAGACTATTATTATTACACAACCTATTATTATTACACAAACTTACAACCATCGATTTTGTTCAGATGAATGGCTAATACAATGTCATACCTCATATACAATTACTCTTACTCTCTCTCTCTCTCTCTCTCTCTCTCCACACACACACACACACACAAGGAAATCAGAACATGCCATAGTTACTGTTGCTTCTCACTATTTAACTTTTTCTCACCAGATCTATAGTTTGCTGAACCTATAGTCAATGTTCTGGATGTTTTGGTGCTTACAACTAAGTATGACAAGCAGGCTGATGGCACACAATCGCTGTTGCAAGCCATGTTCCATTAAAAGTGGAGCACCTTAGTTTTTGTACAGGTGGGGATTTTATTTTCAAAGGCATATATGTAGATTCTGTTTGTTCCCTGTGGAAGACTAAATTACACCTTGCGAGTAAAATACAATTGTTTTTGGAACCAGCATTGTTATTCCCACCTCTGGCTCAAATATTTTTATGTTTCAATTTTTCCCTTCTAATCATTCCCACCTGCGAGCCGGGATCAATTTAGTCGAAGATTATTTGCGTCATCTTTCCACTTTAAACTTTAGTTGCAACTTAAAAACGTAAAATTAAAGAAAAAGGAAAAAAGAAGATCATCACTGCGTACATAGGTGTTCCGGATAGGGAAAAGGCACTGGATTGTTTCAACCTTACTCATTCCATAGAGCTGGTAAGATACGAAGAAAAGCCCTATCCAGTGGCTTTCCTGTATCAAAATGGGGCAGCAGAGAATCAACATGAGTCCAAAACCTGGCTCTGTCAACCTAACCTCGTCAGTGGTAACCTGATCCTTGCTATTTAACCCAGCCACTAGCATCTCTTTATAGCCAAAAGGAAAAAAAACTTCACTGTGCGAGGAAAATCGGATCAGCCACTGAAAATCTTAAGCAGAAATCTACTCACCATCCAAATTTTGTTGCTGGTAAGTGACAAGGAGCAGTCCCTGATGGTGAAAAAGTGAAATAAAACCCATCTAGAACAGAGTAAAGGTCTATAGCTAGATAAAGAAAACAACATTATTATTCCCACAACGCACAAGTCTCTGTGGGTCACCAACCGTGTTAATTAATCCTGTTTTAATCAGTGATTAATCATGGCAAGTTGCTAAGCGTCTAACTACATTTATTTAACCACCACCTACTGGTGGATTTCGAAAAATATAATTGCAAGGTGCATTCTTTGTCTTCGCCAAAAAGGCAAGCGATAGGCAGTCACAGTAATCCCATAATGGTTGATTGTGCAGATCAAAGATTAACGTTTTCGTTTCTTCCTTTTCAAGATAGGTATAACTTCTTCTTTGCTTCTGCCATGGAGTTATCTTTCGGCCATAAAAACTTTGCCAGCTCCAGATTCCCACCATCATGGCCTGAGGCGAGACGTGAAAAAAGTTTTATGCTCACTCCTCCTCTTTTCTTTTCTATCTCGTATATAATTACTCCACCTGTATTCCACACTCCTTGTACAGCCTGCAGCCTCGCCAAACTCCCTCCCACTATTCAGGGAAGCCATTAGGAGAAGGAGAGGGAGAGGGAGAGGGAGGGAGAGAGAGAGAGAGAGAGAGAGAGAGAGAGAGATGACAACTGAAAAGACAGATATTGAGGTTTCTGACACAACCAGCGACAGCATCCAGAATACACCAACGCAAACCCCAGTAAACAGCGAGACACCGACGTCAGCTGCACCGCGCTTTGGAAAAGCACTTGCACATAGAGCCCTCTACGGTTCAAGCAGCCGCCATGGTGGAAGTCGAAAGGGCAGATCCAGTGATGTGAAAACATCACCGAGTAGGCTAAGCAAGGTTTCACTGGCTAATGACGCAGAAAATAGGGAATGAGTGATTTACTGTACTGATCCTGTGCTGTGCTGAATTTCTGTGTGTAATGAAATATTGTAGAGTTCGTAACATTCTGTACAACTCCGGTGCTTAGATAGATATCAGCAGATATATTCTCGTCTCTGTTATTCTCTACAAACTGGCCAGATAGTCTAACATCACCCTCATTGGCTACGCTGACCACCAATGGAAAAACTATACGTGGCCATACTTTTACCTTCTCTTCCCCTCCATGAAAGCAAATAACCAGAATCCACCATTGCTCTGTCTCAGCACCCCCTTTTTACTCTTTCATAGGTGTATAAAAGCATATGACACCAAAAGACATATCTGTTCCTTCTCTGCGTTCACACAGGGTTGAGAATATATCTGCTGATTATAGAACATAAGGAAAACATACTCTTAACCAGCACATAAAGAAAACACAAATTCTTCAATAACATTCCCATCCAATGAGGGAGAACGTTGACCAGGTTTTCCAGATTATAGAACAGGGAAATATATCACACGCTGACCATTCCAGCTCGTTCTTATCTAGCTGAAACGAACGGAACCATGCTTTGCAACCATTACAAACCATCTGCAACAACTATTAGAAATAAATTCCTTTTTATACATATATATATAAAATAGCAATCTAAATGAAACATTTAACGCAAAAGAGGGGGGTAGCTCTGTGCTCAACTCCATCAGTGACTAGGAATATGACCATTCTGCTTGCATGATACGACAATAATAAGCTTCTCGATTTTTCTAATATTTGATAGAATGCTTACTAGATCTCTATACAAAAGAAGCGGAACAAAATTTGCACAGAAAATTTTAAACTTCTGGTGTTAATCTAACAGGATACCACTATTACTCCATGCATCTATCAATATCTAGCAACTTGCCTACAGAAATCCTAGCCCATCTCCATTCAAATCACCACCTTCCATCATTGGACAATCAGTTGCATCATGTCCATACTGTCCACAGCAAGGCACAGAGCAACGCCTGCGTTTCCTGAAGGTATTCATGCCGTCTCTCAGTCTTCTCTCTTTCATCTTTCCCAAAGTTATTTCATGACAATTTCCATCAGCAAAACCATGGACAAATCCATCAGAATCTTCAACCTCTGGAAGTATCAACGAGTCAGATGGACTATTATAACCAATATCATTACAACCATGTCCTGCCCTTGGGAATTCCTTGATACGCGTTAACACCTCACCAACTTGATCACAAGCGACATCAAGACGTTCTTCTGTCTCTATTGATTCTGTAAGAAGTGTCGAAACAATGGACTGTAATAACTGAACCTTTTCTGCATGTTCTTCTGAAGTAAAAGTCTGGAAGGGCTTGGTCAAAGATGTACTGACATCACGCCATCGAACAGGTAGATATCGATCCGGAATGTGAAAGCAGTTGTTAGTTGATAGAACGCGGAGAACATGTCTACAAAGAATTCCTGAAAATTCAAACAAACAGCAGCTACAGCTAATGAATTCATCATGAGGAATCCAAATAACTTTGCACCCTCCATCCATATCAGTATGGATTCTCACGATGAAATAAGTCTCATCCACCATTAGTGATGCATATTGTGGAGCCAACACAAGCTCTTCTTGTAGTTTGCTGAAGGCATAAGGTGTTAGAACAGTTGCAGCATGAGATTCAATTGGAGATCCCGTTTTAAGGGAGATTTTATGAACCTTTCTTTGCATCTTTTGTCTTGGTCCTGGTTCCTTGAATTCAACAGCAGCAGCTACCTGAAAAGAGAAGGTTAAGATAACAAAATCTGACAACATTAAGCAAGAGTATCAGAGAAAAGGTTGCACATCTCCTACCTGCTCCACAAAGTTATCAAGAGACTGGGCACTCAAAACCCGCTGGATATAAGCATTTATAGACTCTGACTGAAATGTACTGGTCATTCCAGCAAAAAAGTAGCCCCTCAAGTATGGCAGTGCCCAAAATGTGCGCAATGCAAACAAACTGATGATGTGCTTATTTCCGTGCACTCCATATGCATCAACCATGTCTCTCCATCCAACTTCAAAATCCTCCACTGACTGCAAACCATAGAGCCGTAGAAATTCAGCCTTCCATTTATCATATTGTGACCCAAGAGGAACAGAAAACCAATCAGAGAACTTTGCAATGATATGCCATATGCAAAAGGCATGCTTGGTCCTTGGCATTTGAACAGAAATGGCTTCTTTAAGCCACATATTTTGATCAGTTAATATAGTTTCTGGGGCCTTTCCATCCATGAACTCCAAGAACGTCTGTCATAAAAATTCAAAGGAGGAAATGGCTAAGAAATGGTTACGAGACATATTAAAACACTTCAGGAAAAAAGGCATAACCAAATTTCAAAAGTTGGGAATGAAGCTTTTTTGAGTTGTATGCATGAGGCAATGGTATTGTCTTCAAGAGGATGGATCAAAGAAAATAAAAACAAGAAAATACTAACTGAACTCTTTCGTGGAAAACAAATTAAATGTAATTGCTATCAATTATTCAAGGATGATATCCAGACTTGGGAGAAAATGAAACAAAACAGTGGTTTTTAGATTGACAAAAAAAAAAGCATAAGAAAGCAATCTTGAAGAAGTGAAAGAAAGGGCAATAAAAAATTGTCCTGTGCAATTCATGTAGCGGGATTTACAATGTACTAGATGCATGTTAGATTGGAAAAGAATAGCACATAATCATGTATGAAATGAAATAAATTGAATTTTTAGAAAGAGGTCATAAAGGATTAAAGGAAAATGTGTTTGCAGATGTTACTTGTTTGGCAAGATTTATGACTAAATGCTAACTATAACTTTCACACAACCCTTCATCACTATGTAGCTTACTTGATCCCGGGATGAATGCATGCGAGCTACAGTCAAACAAAAGGGGGATGTGATTGGTTTGAATGATTATAATGATGTCCTCTGTATGAAAGTTGCAACAACATTACAAAAGATCCCATACTTAAAGCAATGCCACACAGCTTGTTACCTTCAATGCCCAGGAAAAAGATTCCATATTTTCATCCCGCAGAAGCACACAACCAAAGAAACAATTAGTTCCATGATTGTCCACCCCAATCCAAATCCCTAGAATCATGTCGTAGGCATCCAAACGGTGTGTTGTGTCAAAAATTATGGAATCTCCAAAGGCCTCGTATGATTGAATAGATGAAGCATATGACCAGGCAATTTGCTCCAAGCGTTTATTTGCATCAATGTGGAAGTTGTACTTGAAGTTGGGATCATTGTCCTTCTTGTATTTGCACATTTCAAGAAGGTCAATAGCATCATTATCTCGATTAACATTCCTAAAAGATTGTAACAGGTTTCTGACATCTATTTCTGTGAATGGTAAACAGCCAAGTTTCACACCCTTCTCCAGTTCCATTAACCTCAACATTTGTCGAACTGACATGCCAGCTTTTGCATACATGCAAATCCGACTTTTTTCATCTGCAGACATGGTGCAATAAGCAGGAAGTAACTGTACTTCATTTGATTTCAGAAGTTCATGGTTGTGGATGTTGCTAAAACCAGTTATACGCCATTCAGGAACATCAAAATCAGCTCTTTTAACTATTCGCATGTATGCTTGGCATCCACACCGAGATGATTTTCGATTTCTTTGCAGCTTTCCATCATCTGAAGCCTTTATCTGAGGATAGCCACCACGGTGGCATGTGAAATCCCTTCTTGTGATTCCCCTACCAACACCATCTTTTCCTCGAGTGCGGTGACGTCTGATTGAAAAGCCACATTGCTTTGCAAAGCTGCAATAAAATTCATATGCAGCATCTTGGGAAACAAATCTCTGGCCAATAAAAGGGACAAGGTTAACGGAAGTTTGCCGTGATAAAATTGTGTCCTCTGGCACTTCCTCCACAGTTCCGATATCATCTGGACATGAATCCATGCCACTTTCAGAAGTTTCTTTCACTACATTTGTTAATCTGGACATTGTTTCCATAGTAGATAAATGATAATGTAGATATAAGAGACCTGCAGAGAAGTTTTACAAGTTTAAGAATTAAAACATTTTCTTTTCATACATTTAAGAGAAATGAATTTTTATATCTTTTTTTTAGTGTTTGCAAATATTTTTCTCTTATTTCCTCATTTTGGAAAGATGCAAATAACTTTTTTATACTTCGGACGCTGAAAAATGTTCCTTCCTAACAAGAACTGTTATCATCCGTTTATTTGCGTTGAGAAAATGTGCATTTTCTAACCATTAAACCCAACATATTTTTCATCCATTCTTTAAAAATAGTACTAAATACTCATGATGTTATGAACCAATATCAAGAGTTGTTAAAGGCAGGAATCTTCAACATTAGCTGAGGGCTTCTTTGAGAATACAAATGCATGTTCTCCTAGATTTTTCAAAGAATTTAATGAGCAACCAACAACATATATGAAACGCAACCTCTTCCATATCATGCAATAGGTAAGTTGATTGGCAAGCTCAAAAAATAAATAAAATTATGCTTCTGCTTAAGAAAATTTCATAGTGCAGCAAACTTGAATACAAATTCTCATTTTCATTGTCATCAAGACGGAAATGTCATCTCTAAACAATTTTTCACCACATTAGTGCAGACCTCCAATACTCGTAAAAAAGCCCTAAAATCCTACCAATCTTTTACACACTTCCGTTTTAACCACAGGTTTTGATTCCCATGCATGATCCAATGCAAATTTGAACAAAATCATCAAATTTAAACAGTATAATCACAGTGATCACACGCAAAACTACTCAAATGCATGAAATTGAAATCTCGAGAAAACAAAAAAAGAAGAAGGTTATTCATACCTATCAAATTGAATTGATTTCAAGATTTTGAGTTCTGGAGAGACGATGTGTGCCTGCTTTTGAACAGGCGGGTAGCTTCAACTGGAGAGAGTTATGCGCCCACCTGGAAGACGATAGGTTAACTTGAATCCACAAGCTATCGTGCGCCGTGATAGGCACCGGTTACCGAGTCACTTTGTTGATTTTCAGCCCTTGGATTCCATTAAAGGTTTTTGGGATTCGGTCCGATCAATCCGTTTTGACCGTCAGATATTCTCAGTTCCCGAATCAGCGGCCAAAGTAAGAAGTGTTCCGCGTATACAAATCGACGTATGCTAGCTAATCATTCATATGTGTAGCGCTAACTTGCGCGGAAGTTATATTTACCGTTAGCAAGTATACGAAGTTAAAAGTTAAGACCTTGTTTGTCAAACATAATGTTGTCAATTTTTGATTATTTTTTTTTAAATAATTTAAAAATATATACAAAAATAATTTAAAAATATATACAAAAATAATTTAAAACAGAAATTTTGATATTCTCAAAAAGTTTGGGGGGCATTTTAAAATTACTTTTGGGTCCCTGTATATTTTTCTAATCATTTTACTTAATACGAGGGTTGTAAACTTTCATTTTAAGATATTGATTCGATATTAAAAATATATGTTTTTTTTAAATTCATAAAAAAATACAAAATAAAATCCAAAAATAATTATTTAAAAAATACAAAATATGCTTTTATTTAAGTACATAAATTTCAAAAAACTTTCATGCATATCCTATAAAAAAGAAACTTGCATTTTTATCATACTTTAAAAATATAAAATAAAATAAAATTTGTCAAAGAGTATCATAATTAGTTTACGATTATCCATTAGAATATTGTTAAAATTTCAGAAATACCTCAATTAATTAATATATGGAGCATGAATTTAACAACATAATGTATATTTCTGATATTGAATTAAATGAATTAACAAGAAAAATGTTAAGAGTTAATTGTAGATTTTAATATTTAGGGGTATAAAATTAAATATATCTCTATGCATTAAAGGTACAAAGTAGAGATAAATATGACATTAAGATTTGAGCCTTAAAATAGTTACGTTTTAGATGGATAAGGTGGAGATCTACTTAGTAAGAGAGATCTGTCTTGAACCTTAAACAAACCAACAAATAAAAAGATGACATAGAAAAAAAATTAATAATACAATTCATTATAGATATGGTGCACTATGGATGATGTATCTTTTTAAGTACAACTAGTTTTCTTACTCAAACTTTTACAGACTAGTAAGTTTCTTGGTGACTATAATACTAGAAGGTGAGTCTTGAACAATTCAAATAATAATTTTAGAATTATTCTCAATACATTCAAAACCATTTCATTCCAGAATGCATATGTGCCATTTGACATCATGCATGTCACGTTAATTAGTATGCATGCTAGAACTTTGAATTAATATTAATTGCAAGTTTGATTATATGCTTAGTATACATACTAAAATTCCATTATTATATTTAACATATTTTCCATGAGTTATGCTTTTACATGTGTTGTTTTAAACATGTATAAACTATAATCTTTTCCTGGATATCTTTTGTTTAACATATCTTTGTGATGATAAATTAAAAACTCCATGTTCATTATTTTGAATTACAATCTTAAACCTTTAACTTACATTAGACATTGTTTAGTTTATCAGGCTAAGGAATAATAATAATAATAATAATATAGATTAGTTGTTAAAGAGGATTTTAACATCTTTAAAATTGAAGTTATAACTTAATTTTAACATTAGGCATTTAAATTTTTTTTGATAAGAAGTGATTTCTTTAAAGCATTCATGAATCCAAAAATTGTTCAAGTCGAAAATGAACACAACAATAAGAACTAAAAGGAATCCTTACGAAGAAAACTATGTAAGTTGCATTGTCTTGGTTGAATAAAAATAATGGTTGAATAAGAAAATTAATTCTTGATTTATAGTAACTAATAAAAAAATGAATGATGAAAATTAATTTTTTAACTTTCAAATTTAAAACTACAAAAAGGAGAGGTGAATAACGAGTTTAAGAAATATATGTTCTTCATCTTCTTATATTTTAATGTGTATTTGCTACACCAGTGAAACATGGATCTATCATAAGTCAATAAGAATTTACCACAAATAGATTACATAAATGATCTAACAAATATATTTATGGACCAATAGGATAGTTTTGGGTCTAGAAGAAGGTGTGGTTGCACCAGACCAGAGTGATGGCTCAAAGAGAATATTTTTTTGATTGCGTGTCATTTCACCATTTATTTGCATTTTATATACCAATTGCCTAATTTATTTATACTTCTTGTTATAATCAAAAGACAATGCTGTCAGCACTGATTGGAATGCTTAGGTATGCAACTGGGTGGTTGCTTTTTTTATATTTGATATTGTAAGTGTGCCTTAAAATAATACAGCCATGATTCTAAAAATCACTTCGCCAGAAGCTTAATTGATTGAAATGTAAAATAATTAGAAAAATTGTATTAATTATTCGGAAACCCTACAGCAATCCATAGCCTTTCTTGTAGTGTACTGAAGATTTTACCTATAGTATATATGCACTGCTACTCCCATAGGTTCATGTAGTAGAGCTACCAACCATGTAGTAGTTGTTTTAGTTTTGTTTCTGGTTTTAAATATTTCGAGTACAGTAGTGAGGTTGAAGAGAAAGAGATGGGGCATGTGGGAGCAGGTCTTAGTGGAGACAGGCTTTCAAACTGAAACAACACCCATGTAACTGGTTCACGAGTGTCCTAAAAAATGGACCTTAAATTGGTAGTGTGGTGTGGAATATTTTAAAAAAATTGTTTTTATTATTATATTATATCAATACATAAAAAACGTACCAATTCAATATTTTTTATATCAAGTAACATTTTGAAACACACCCAGATAAAAAACCGCTTAGAAATAAAATCATCAAACTCGATATATTTTTTTTTTATATGAAAAAACTCTATTCTCTATAAAATATATTTTGTGAGTTTAGGTGAGCGAATAAATTCTGATTATTTTATATTTTTATAAAAAATATATGTTTTGACTCAAACTCGAAAACTGTTTTACAGATTAAAAGAATGATATGATATTGCGGGCACAAACCTTCGTATGTGTAACAATTTTCAGTATCAAACTCACGAATATTGAACAAGACGTGTGAGGAAGACAGGAAATCATGTTCTTTAGCAGTTTTAATTTCTAGAACAAAACTATGTTCATTTAATAACAGAATGTTAGGAATTAATTATATTTAATTATAGTATTTAATTTGAATTCAATTAATAAATGAGTTGATTTCAAATATTTGAAATTCAATTCATTTTAATTTTATTTTTTACACTAGTTACTCTCATTTTATTTCTTCAAATGTCACTAAGAAAATAGACATGATTATTTAAAAAAAAATGATTTTAACATTAAATATTTTCTCTTTGAAATCTCTAATTTATTTTTAGAGATTAAATTTTATTTGGGATTGATCAATTCTTAACATTCAAAAGGATTTCAAACCATAAAATTTGATTAAAAATTCTAAATTGAATTTAATTCAAGTTGCAATCACGCTGTGAAGAACAATCTGGATACTTGTCTGAGCTTCAAACAAAATTTCAGCAGTTATGTATCTTGTATCCCCTCTTCTTCTAATTCATAATTAACTTATACCCAAATTACAGGAAAACTGAAAAATTAATAAAAGCATGACAGATATTGTTTGTCTTCATCGAATAAAAATCTAAAATACAAAAACACTAAAGTAAAAAGAACAGAACGTAACGTTTTTCAGATATTAAACATCCCAGTTGTTTCGCCCTTTACCTGAGAATTCTGAGATGAAAAAAACATACATGAAAGCAAACAAATCGTAGTTTCAGTTGAATGACCTCAGTGACTCTTATGTTGAAGCTTCATCTGGACATAAAATTTAGCGATGAACTGCTCGGCCTTCATGTCTATCGTTTCGTCCCCATATTTATCATCATAATAACTATCCTCATCCCCGTCCTCATCCTCATCACTCATATCAATCAGAAGATCTAGAAGATTTTGGGCCGATGTGTATTGGCTAGTTTGGCCGGAAGAGGATGAAGCTACGCTTTTGGGGGCCGGCGACATAGGCGGGGTAAATACCTCTAATTGCTCCACAACATCCTCGGATGCCGGGGGAGGTGTAACTTTTGATTCTTCGACAACCTCCGTGGATGTTACCGGTGCCGGCGTGGCCTCGATGCGTTGCTGGTTGCTGTGAACGTGCAGAGGACGCATGAAAGACAGGTACTTCTTCCACTTTGAAGCAGCATCTGTGTGGACAGAGGTTGATTTGCCAGATTTTAGAGACAGCATGTACATGGCCACCCTGAGGATATGCATTGCACTGCGTCGCTTTTTCTTCGTGATCTTCGGGATGCCATCTTGATGGTTTTTGTTGGTGGTGGTGACAGCACTGACAATATCAATGGCGGCTTCTGATTTATGTTCCATCAATTAACCAGAGAAAAGGAGAAGAAACTGCCTGGCCTGCTTTGATCTCTGTGAATTTCAAGGGCTAGCTCTTCCCTGCAAAGAGCAGGGGGGAGAAATGGCGACCCTTAATGGCAAAAATGGAACGCATGCATTTATACGAGCTCTCATGACCATGAGGTGGTCATTTATTTATAAATATAACCACTAATTTAGGGAGGCAGCCCATTTAACCAAGAATTTAGGGAGGTTAAGCGTGGAATTCTCTGTAATGTTTGTTTGAATTCTACAATTAATATGCACAAACATTAGTGGGATGGGTTGTATACAGCTCACGGATTCTCCTCATGCACAAATCAATGCAGTTTGCCTGTTACAAAAACTTCATCTTCAAATTTAGCAGCGGAAAATAGATTAAATTTCCCTAATCTCTACACCCATCTCTTTTAACATTTACCAGTGACATGCATGCTGGAGTTCGTGCATGGATCTTCAAGTACGTGCTTGAGAGATCGAGAGATGGGGTTTTTGTTTTATAGATTTCATTTTGAGTAATCTTCAGAAAAATCGACCTTTTATAATTACTACATGGATGCTATCTTTCATAATCTAACACTCTTTAGTGTAGTACGTAGAATATGATAGCTGTAATTCCTTGGACTCTTCACTGTAGAAGAGCAAAAGGAACGTTTCAATACATACATACATACATACATATATATATATACACATATTACTGTAACGTTTCTTTTATTTATTTTGTTTTGAAATCCTCTTGTATTACATATTACAGTCCAGTTCCAGATAGAAACTGAAGTTGATAGTTGAAATGAATAAGGAAATATATAACGCATCACTAGCTGATCGATCATCAGTCAATTTGATCTGAGCAGAGAAAGATGCGAGTAATTCTGTGAAGGCGACGTGGAAGCATTGTTTTAGGCAAACAAGTCGCTAAGATTCTAAAAAATAAACCTGAAAAACCAATCCATCGGATCGCATTCATTTGCCACCGTGAGTTTGTCTCGATGGTTGAAGTTGAACTGTTCTTGTCCATCCTTTCTACCCAACAAGCAATTGCATTTGCTTTGCATAATATATATATCATGAAAATTAGTGGCCCTAAAACATGGGCTCATAAAATCAATTTAGATATTTGAATATTTCTCGGCTGTTCCAGTCCATTTACTGCCATCGTGTCTGTAAATATAATGTGTAAACAATCCCATAATTTTATGTAAAGTAAATATTATATAATTGTTTGGCTCTCCATGGTTTTTTCCATCCCTATATGTAAATAGTTTAATATTGATTCACACTCAATAACTTCTTTATACTAAAAAGATTAATAATTTCTAAACATATTAGAAATATTGGATTTCTAAAGCGATCAAGCTCGTACCTACAAATATTAAAGAAAAAACTAAACCGTGTTGCGTTTCCACTATAGCAATACTCACAGTTCACTGTGGGTTAGAACGGTGAAATTACTATTTTACCTCTAAGTACGCTGTCATTTAAACCTTGGAGTCAGGAGTATTTTCGATTTTTTCTATTGTCGTGCATAGTATAATAACCGAAATGTCTCATAATAAGACAAAAAATACAAGAAAAACCTGCGGGGGTGTCTTGGTAATTATCCACAATGCAAAACTGGTTTTAGCCCCTAATAAGACAAAATAGAGGGCTTGCTTGGGGGCTATTTTTATGTTTTCATTTTTTTTTAAAATGTGTAACTATGCATATAGCCCCGAAAAGGACAAAATAAAAGAACTAGAGGCAGGGGTGTTTAGGTAATTCATTTTTGTTTTTAAATATTTAATCTAGATTACTGTGTGGCGCGTCCCCTAACACGCCGAACCTTTTTGATCGCACACTCCTGTTCGACAGTGCATGCGGTGGCTATTGGTCATAAAAAATGTTTGTCCGGCATATATCCGAGTGTGCCTCCATGTCTGCTGTCACTCGGTGGTGAGCGTATCATCGACCGGTGCCCCAACAAGTGACGGTAGCCGGTTGAAATTGGTTCTATGCATTTCTCTCTCCTGCATAGTAAATTATGTTAAGGAATCATCTTACCTAAAAGCTCAAGCTTTTAGGTAAGATTCCATAATATGATTTATATTATTCTCTAACACATCCCTTCAAGTGAAAGCCCTTTGGGCTTGAAACTTGCATACAGGTCCATTCTACCTTGTATTTGATTTTTATCAAATAGAATGGGGGTGGTGAGATTCGAACTCATGACCGCTGGGTCAACAAGACTCTAATACCATGTTAAGGAACCATCTCACATAAAAGCTCAAACTGTTAGGTGAGGCCTCATAGTATGATTTATATTATTCTCTAACAAATTACACGTAAATCCTTTGATTATGATTATTTCACAGTAGTCCCTTTTCTTTAAACTTTGTGTTCTGGTCTTTACTGTTGTGATATAAGTTTTTATTTGTTTTAATTGTGTCCTTCAAGTCAAATTAATTATATAATTCGTTTACATTTAAGTCTTTAGTCTTGTAATTTTTCTGTTTGGTTTGAATCTCTTAATATTTTCGGTCCAAATGTTTTTATTTGTTCAATTTTATCCTTTGAATAAAATTGGTTATATGTTTTGTTTTATTTCAACCCTTATACTTTAAATTTTAGATTTAAGTCCTTTATTGTTTCCAAAAATTCTTCAATTACCTCTATTTTTAGTTTTTATTATTTCCTCCTTTTTTTAGCTAATATTTAAAAAAAAATATTGTTCTTGAAGTTAGATTTTTTTTTTATCATTGGAAAATTAATATTTCTTATTTTTTTTCTTTTTCCTTTCTATTCGTTTTTTAATTATTTTTTTTAATAAAAACTAAAGTTATTTTTTTAACTAATAATATTAATTTATTTTTATCATTTATTAAATTTTATTTTTTTTCTCTTTTTTTAGAGTTTTAGGCTTTTTTAGTCTTTGATATAATTCTGTTTTTTCCATTATTTACACAATAATAGTAATAATTTTAGATTTTTTTTTCTTTCTTCATCTTTTTTTAAAGTTTTGGGTTTTTTGTATTCCTTGAAGTAATTTAATAATTTTAATTGTTTTAGCAATAGTAGTTCTAATGATATTTAATGAAAACTAAAGTTATTTTTTTAACTAATAATATTAATCTATTTTTATCATTTATTATATTTTATTTTTTGCTCTTTTTATAGAGTTTGAGGCTTTTTTATTCTTTGATATAATTTTGTTTTTTCCATTATTTACATAATAATAGTAATAATTTTAGATTTTTTTTCTTTCTTCATTTGTTTTTAAAGTTTTGGATTTTTTTATTATACATACAAACAGTGTGGGGAAAATATTATAGCTCCTCACACATTACATTTTTTGGGTGATGATTTGTCTTTTTAATTGGAACAAAATGTTTCGGTTTTGGAGTGTTTCGGCGTGCCTTTCGGGGTTGTATTGTTTATTTGTGTGTGTGTGTGTGTGTGTAATTAAATGTGTTAATTAAAAAAAAATTAGTTCACATCAAAAAATAAAATTATTTAGAATTGTGCAATTTAATTTTAAAAAAGACAAAATAAAATGATTTTTCTGGACAAAATTATGAACATGTGTAATATTATGAGAATGTCATCATCAATCTCGTAATATCATTACATTCTCTGATTGCTATGAAATTATAACATAATATATATATAAATATGTCAAGATACTCATCGTAAAATTTTATCTCAATTTAACGGTCCGATTAAGAGATATGATTAATATTGTAAAATTATTTATTATTAAAAAATACTATTTGGCCAAACAGAACGAAACCAGAATGTTTCAGCCGGTATTTAGCCAAAAAAATCCAAATTGGACTGGAATTTAAAAAGAGATAAAAACAACATCATTTTATCTTGTTTTTTAACTGATACGAAATATTTTAGTTGTTTCAATCGAAACAGAACAAAACTGATAACCCTCTCCACAACCATTTCATCATCTACTGTTGGCTAAGACACCTTCATCAACCAACTAACCTGACACCAACCAATCACGAGGTCTGATTTGATGTGTATAAACTAAATATAGAGTGACTAAATAAAAAGGACACATCTAAACATTATCTTTTATAAATGGTTTTCATTGTTTCATGGGTATTATTAAAATTGTCATAAACCTCAATCAAATAGTGGAAATGGATTGGGGTGGTTCAAAGTTTTCAAATTTCGTAAAATGATCAAGAACTAAAGAAATGTGATGAAATTGAGAGGTTTTAACGATGATTGTGAATATAAAATAGAGGGCTTTACAAGCCGATTAAACATTATAGATGCTAAAAAAATAGGAAAAAGAAGAAGAAGACATAATTTGTTGGGATTTTCTTGTTGCATTGGTATAGTCTCTTCATAATTGTTGAAATTTAAATGATATCTGTAAAATAAATATTGTATTAAAAGAACATGAATGGACGTATATAGTTTTCACCTTGGAATATTCCAAATATAGTGAAATTAAAATCTCTAAAGTTGTTATTGTGACTTGGACAAGCATTTTTTATATTATTGTACTAGTAAACCTTAGATTCCACACAAATGAGGAAAGCATGATAATTAAAGATGTTGAGTTCTAAATAAATTTATTTTTCGCCATCATTGTCGCACCATAATGAAAACAAGACTTCTTACAATTAAATGTAATAATAAATATAATAGAACCGTCACCTATCATTAAAAAAACTATAGTCCTCAAATAGACACTAGACTCAAATATTCAAGTGTTGGATTAGTCCTCAAATAGACACTAGACTCAAATATTCAAGTGTTGGATTAGTCATGCCTGAGAAAATATTGATGTAACCCTTACAATATTTTTTTGAATGAAAGGTTACCTTTTCATTTAAAAATATGTTTTGATGTTTTAAAATTATTTTAATATATCGATATAAAAAAATAATTTAAAAAAAATATATTTTTTTAAATATATTTTTAAACAAAAAATAATTAAAAAAAATATATATTTTTTAAATATATTTTTAAACAAAAAATATTTGAAAAACAAAACAAAATCAATCATGCCCTAATTGAATATTGGGAGGTTTATCAACACCATTATACTCAAACATGCGTGTGTTAGCGACAATGCTCGAGCTAGGCAGCTAGCTAGCTAGTTAGGCTTGTAATCATTGGACCATAAATAGAGGAAGGTGAGGTTTGAATTTCTAAGCACACCCACTAAAATAATTATTTGAAAATATTAAAATTCGCAGTTGGCATAATTTCAAAACATCTAATAGAAGAACGTTGCTGCCTGTCATTTAACAGCTATCTTGAGAAAATAATTCCCTGACATTAAAACGCGATGTTTTTTCTTTATTGTTATGAATACCATCTAATGTATGAATATTAAAAAAAGAATAAAATGGTTAATTATTATCACATGATTAATGAACCATGTTGGGTACGTACGTCCTCGCATGATTTGTGGAGAATATAAGAGAGCCAGTTGCAAGCCTGACGATACTGTGCTGTTGTTGACTTGTATGGTGCCTGTTTTCTTCTGCCCTTTAGCTTTGAAAAATAGAGAAAATAATTAAGCTGTAAGTTTGAATTCATCGATCTGAACATGCCTAGGTTAAGCTATAGTGTGCGAGCCACGCAATGGGAAACAGGAGCCATGACTTATGAAACAATGATCCAGCTCTGTTGAGGAATAATCTCGTTTAAAAACTTAAACGGTTAGATGAAATCTCAAAATATATTTATATTATTCTTTAACACTCTCTTTTAAATAAAAATTTTTTGAGCTTGAAATTTGCACAAACCTACATTATTTTATGCTTGATTTTTATCAAATAGAATGGGATGATGAGATTCGAACTCGTGATTGCTGGGTCAACAAGGTTCTAATACCATGTTAAGAAATTATCTCATCTAAAAATTTAAATTGTTAACTGAGATTCCAGAATATAGTTTATATTATTCTGTAATAAGTTAGATAGCTTGTTCTCTCCAACCATCCATCCATCTGGGTGATTATCGTGAGCCCCTCTGATTTGTGAATACAAGCTTCCTCCTTTATGACAGCACTTCAGCTAGCTAAAATGTAGTCGTATCAACTTACTTTGTTAAGCATGGAATGTGGTGGAGATGGTGCATGGAGTTGTATGTGACTTACGGTGAGTGAAAGTAACTATGGAGAACAACCTCGTGGTGAGTGTCAAAATAAATACCATTAGTAGAGAAAATAGTGCTCGTAATTAATTTGTGGTGCTTGCTATACCATTGGTTTGGTGCCTCAACTTTGCATAAATAGTTTGTGTGAGCAAAGATGTCCAGGTGTGCGCCAATGAGTGGTGCATGTTGCTGCTTTAACATCTTAAGAACCCAAAAATATATTTAGTATGCTCAAGCAAAGGTAGAAAAAAAAGAAGGAAACCAATTTTGTTGGTTGGGTTAGTCTTGTCCAAGAACGAGCAAGTTTTTATCTAAACATGGAAATGCTTTTATTTATTTATCTAAAAAAAAGAAACAAAGTTTTTTTTATCAATATTTGTTTGTTTTAGAGAGTATCATTATTTAGAAAGTGAAAAATTATTTGTGATCATGAAAAAAGTGTTAAAGTAGTATGTAATGAGATAATGCATAGATGAAGATTCTTGTTTGAGATATGGAGATTTTAGTTGAGACATAAATATCTCACCATGGAGATTTTATTAAAGACATGAAGATCCATTTGAAGACATAGCAAATTCATCTAGAGACATGGATGTTTTAGTGAAAACATGAAGATCTCATCAGGTAGATTTTATTGGAAATTTAGAGATTTTGTTGTGAAAAATTCATTGAAGACATGGAGACTCATTTAGAGATATGAATAATTAATTTTAAGACATGAAGAAATATTACTATTTTTATTATAAAAAAAACACTAGTTGGTATGTTAGTGTTGAAATGGGAGATGATTTTAATGAAGAGATCATGAAAGTCAAGGCTATGATACTACACTTGGTGAATCTATGAAATGTTATTGACAAGATTTTCCATATAGTGTCACTCTTTTATAAATTATATATTGTTTCTCATATTTTATATTTGCATTATTGAATGTGTCATATTATCATAGTTGTCTATTTTGGTCTTCATGATGAAAAACACAATTTTTAAATAACCAAGTGTGTTCCGCAACAAAGTGAGAGGTTTTCACTCGTGGAGGTGGTGTTCATTCTTATAAACTCATATAGTTATAAATCTCATCTTGCATTTAAATCTTTTTTTACAAGGAGCACATGTAGTTGGAACTTATTTAGGAATGCTCTTCATAGAGAGAGAGCAGCTCCTTCGACAAGTTGGAGAACGAGTGTTTTCGTGCCTAATTTGCATGTTATTTTGCTATATTTCCCCAAAAAAAAAACTTAAGTTGGCTTTGTGTATTCTGATGTGCTTGCAATGGAATTACATATTGTGTTTTTCATTGAGAAAGTGAAATAGTATGAATTTGTTGGAGATTCATTTCCTTTAATAGCATCATTACCATTTAGAGGGTGATTTGTTGGAGTTTTAGAGGAGTTGGAGATTAAATAGTAGGGAACTGAAGTTTCTAAGTCATCAAACATGGAAAGAAATTTTCGAATGACATGATGTAAAAAGAAAATGAACAAGGTTTTATTTAATTTTTCATGAGATCATTAATACATGGCTGAAAGCGTATGGACTTAAATATAGACTTTGTCTTCAACCCTGGTTTTTCTTATATAAATAAGTCTCACGCTAAAATAGATAACTCCTTAATATTTAGATTGTAAATTTAGTAAAAGAAAATTACATTTTTGTGAAAAACTTAAATGACTTGAATTTAGTGTGAGAGAGTGGTTCAAGTTCTTTTTGAAAATACATTTTGTTCAGAAATATATTAAAATAATATTTTTATTTATTTTTTAAAAATAATCTTTGACATCATCAACTCAAAATAATTTAAAAAAAAACTAAAAAATTAATTCAAAATAAAATTCAAAATTTTCAAAAATATTTTTAAAACGATTACCAAAAAACAATACCATTTACTAGGCTTGGTTTATTACGTACCAACCAAGAATATTCATATAATTTAAACTTTTCTCGTGAATTGGACATGGGTTTAGGTGAATAAAGCAATGAGAGTAGGCGTGCATAGGCTTGTTTTAAGTTACCAGGAACTTACTAGTGCATTGAGTTGTGTGTCAGCTAGAAAACGATGTCAAATGATTAGGAAGGACAGCTAGAAAAACACGGTTGCCACGCTGCAGCGGGTCCCATGAAAATAGACATTAACTACTTAAACCAAATAAAAATACATTAAAACGTTTACTTGGACGAGGTCGTTAACATTTTGTGAGAGAGATCCTTTCTTAATACACAAAAACATCAAACCCAGAAAATGTGCTGATTTCACGCTAAATGGGGCTCTTTAACACTCCACCATCACGTGCTTCATTTGACTAGGGTGTGAATATGTGTTTCAAAAATATTTTAAAAAAAATTAAAAAAAATTATTTTGAATTAAATATTTTTAGTATTTTTTTAAAAAAATTAATATATTTTTAAATAAAAAATATTTTTAGTAATAATTTTAACTGTAAGGCAGCCTAACAAATTACTATTTAACTTTCTTACCAACAAATTATCAAATGTATTTACAACTTATGACTTGACTGAGACCGTGATACGAGAGAAAAATACCATAAGAGAAAAACAAAAAATACATCTTTTTTTAAATTAAAAAAAATCCGTCTAAATAAAAGGTTTTTTTACCAGCAATATTTCAAATTCGAAAGCACCCTCTAATTTCCCAAAAACGTATAAAATATAGTGGCCCATGAAATGACGGTTGTTGAGTGTCAGGACCGTGGCCAGGGTTAGATTTGGAATTAACTAAAGCTCCAGCTTGATTCCCCGCTGATAACCGCATCCCCCGCATGTTTCAAGTACTTCAACCGCCTGTACCTCACTTTTCAACGCCACTTTCGTTCGGCTTTCCATGAAAAGACAATCAACTCTCTCTCTCTCTACTCTCTCTCTCTCTCTTAGCACACCGCGTATGGAAGAAGAAAACCGCCTATAAATAAGCCATCTTCGCCATTTTCTTTCAGCATCAGAAACAAATCAAATAGAAACGGTTTTCTGTATTGGAAAGCTTTCACTGCCAGCATATATACCTTTGAATCTCGACCTCAGTCTCTTTTCACACACAATATACAGCTACGTTTTGCTACTGAACTAGCTGCAAGCTATCATGACAGTTCTGAAAATGCCGAAGAAAAATGGCAATGATGTTGCTCGAGAAGCATGGAACATCCTGCGCCTCGCATTGTTGTGGGGAAGAAAAGGCGGTGTTTTCAAGAGGCGTTTGATTGTGGATCATCTACGGGTTGCGCGTAAGTTTCTTAAGAGCCTGGGGCAACGTCCTCCTCGCGGCCAGCTACACTACGGAGAGCACGAACTCTCCTTCGACAAGACCCCCATTTTCCACTTCAAGATGCATCGCCCAGCCTCCATGCGATTCAACATCCCTTGCATAACCCCACAGGTTGACTTTGACTACGATTTTGATGATGAAGTTTGCCAAGATAATTATATTCAGCAGGATGGATCCGTTTATGAGTGCGGTGATGGAATGAGGAGGAGCTTCTTATTTAAAGGTGGAGATGAAGAAGAATACAAGACTTGTGAAGAGAAAATTGGAGTAGAGGAAGAAGGGATTGATATGAGAGCCGAGGAGTTCATAGCTAGGTTCCGCCAGCAACTGAGGCTTCAATGACAGATCTCGTTTCCACAGTAATAATTTGCTACACCGTTTTTGGTTGCCGTTGTTGTTAGCGGCTTTCAGGATTTTTTTTTTCTTTTTGTGAAAGAGGCGTTGCCGCGTTCTGTAAATACGGAAACTTCCATCGAGTTTTGAATAATTATGCTCGTATCATGTATCATCGTGCTTACATTTTATCTTTTAATAGATATTTCAAGATAAAAAAAATGATATTGTTGAGAGCTTGATATATCTCACTATTACTTGTTTAAATATTATATATGGTATTTTACAATATTTCGAGGGTATAGGTTTTCAAAGTTTGTTCCTTTTCCTTGGAGTAGCATGCATACTCTAATATTAATCATGGTAAGGATCTCATGGATCACAAGTTTATTATTGGTTTATATATCTTTTGGGGTGATTTTTTTTATTTCTTAGAAGAACAAGAAATAATTTGTTGTTTCTCAAACTTCAACTAAAACAAAGTATCGTGTTATGTCATCCACTATAAAAGAGATTGTTTTGTTACATTGGTTACTTATAGATATGAGAGTTTTTCTTTCTCATCTCACTCCCATGTATTGTGACAATCGGAATTCTATTCAAATTGTTCACATCTTGTTTTTTCAAGAACGAGCTAAAAAATTGAGATTGTTTATCAGCTTACTCATCATCATCTCGAGCATGACACCATAACTTTGTTTTTTGTTCTCTCTTCTTTGCAAATTGCAGATTTCTGTACCGAGTCGCTTTTTTTTCTTCTTTCTTTCTAATTGGCAAACTTTTGATGCTTGTGGTTGCCACATCGTGAGTTTAAGAGGAGATGTCAAGATAACATGGTTATTTTGTTCTATTATTTATTAAGGATATAATAGTTTATTTGCTTTAACCTATATATAGTATCTTTATATTTAGATTCAATATATAATTAATTGAGCATTGAAGTTTTCATTACTTAAATCCTAGTCTCCTCTCTTATTCTTTTCATTTTTTCTTTTATTTTGTTTTGATTGATTAACATCATTAGCTCTGAAATTCAAAAAATTATATGATGAACAGGAGAAAATACAGCGTGAGATATTGAAATCAAGTACAAATAGTGTGCACGGACAACCAACCATTTTTTAAACTTAATAAAATCAAGTATTTATACTCAAGCTTGTTTAATTTTTGAAGTACTCAAATTATAACAATAGCTAAAAGAGCTCGGGTTCTGTCCACTGTGCAATGTGACTCATGTGCACTGTGGACTGGACATTTGCCGTCCGTGCGTGGCGGTTGTTCGTCCGTCTTTTTTTTTTTCGCCTATGAACAGTGTAATGGCGATGTTAGCCCTGGTAATAGGACAAAATAGTGTTTCGGCTGAGAGGTAAATAACGTTTAGGGTCAGGGGTGCGGGCGTAATTGCACGCGTACGGACCGGTCCGGTCCGGTCCGCCGCACCCCTTTATTTTTTTTTAATATTTTTGAAATGGCTAAAGACGGTTCTAGCCCCCAATAAGACAAAATCGATTATTTAAGGGCAGGGACAGAACGGTAACTAACCATTATTATTTATATATTTTTCGAAATCTGTCAGGCGCGTGCGGTTCACGCGGCCGACCGTGTCCACCCTGCCGCCACTTTCAAGTGGCGCGTGCGGTATGATACGGTGGCCGGAAATGAGCTACCTGCGTCGAATCCGGTGCGCCTCCTCTTGGTCGTCCTCCCGGTGCGGCGCGTTTTGACACACGATGTCCGTGGACGCGGCGGAGGCTGGTTGAAGACGGCGGCAACGTTTCTCTCTCTCCCCTGCACGTAACAGTGCAGGCGAGGCCCCCATGTTTTCACCTTTTGCACTTCGGTCCCTCAACTTTCAATTTCCTTGCCTGCACCTTTCACTTCTGTTACATTAGTTTTAATTTGCTGCGATTTGATCCCTCAGGTTGAAATTAGTTAAATGTGCACCTTTCACTTCGGTCCTGCAACTTTGTTTCTTCCGGATTAGGTCCAAATTCGTCATTAAATTCGGTACACAGGTTTGAATTTTTGCAATATTATCCTTGGATTGAAATTGATAATAAATGTGATTTTCATTTCAGCCCTTCAACTTTTGATTTATGATTTAAATCCCTGTTTAAATTTGTAATGCTTATAAAATAATTGTTACATTTTTCCTAATAATTTTATTTTCCATCAATTTTTTTCCTTTGATTTATTTCTGCCACTTTCATTAATACTACTACTACTACTACTACTACTAATAATAATAATAATAATAATAATAATAATAAGTGATTTTTTTTTCTTGCTTACTCTTTTGTTAATATTTTTGAGTGTTTTTTCTTCCATTAAAATTTTATAAATTTTAATTGTTTTTGCAATAATAGCAATAGTCATTTTATATCTAATATTACTGGGGATAAAAGATAACTCAAGAACAAAAAATAGACAAATTTACCTAGGTTACCTACAATTAAAAAACGATACAAATCACTTTTGTCTCGATTACACTGTTCCTTTTAAACGGCAAACAAGTCATTATTATATATTTTAATATTTATTGCATATTATCGCCTAAAAATATATAAAGAGAAAAAAAAAATGACCTCGGATTTTTTGCAAGAAAAAAATTAATATCAGCATTCTTAAATACATTTAATATAATAATATTAATAATAAATCTTATAAAATAAAAATAAAAAATTGGCTTCGAATTTTAATTTTGTGCTCTTTTGTTGAAGTGTATTTCTGAAAAAAAAAATTGGATTTTTAATATTTAAGATCTAATATTACCCGGGAAAAAATACAACTCAAAAAAACAAAAGGTAAACAAATTTGCCTAGATTATATACAATTAAAAAATATATGAGGCACTTTCTGTTTCGACTACATTGCTCTTTTTAGACAGCAAATAAGTAATTATAGCACGCAAAAAATATATATTCCTTTTTTGAAAAATATTTCAATGTTTTTATTTATAATGTGTCAGATCTAATATTACTGGGGAAAAAAAGCAACTCATATTATTTTTTTTTAACAAATTTACCTAGGTTATCTACAATTAAAAAAATATAAAAATCACTTCCCATTTCGATCACACTATATAATATGTGAGACGAAGTATATGTGTTTAATATTTATTTAATATTATCGCCTAAAAATATATAAAGAGAGAAAAAAAATGACCTATGATTTCTTGAAGAAAAAAACTTAATATTGGCATTCTTAAAGATATTTAATATAATAATATGATGAATAAATCTTATAAAAAAAACTATGGCTTTGAATTTAAATTTATATTTTAGACCCTTTGTTTGTTTCTTTTAAGAAACGGTGACCTTTTTTTCACATGTATTTTTAATTTTTTACTTTCCAACTCAATTGTTCTTTTTTAACCGGGTTTCTTTTGTTGTTTTGTTTTTTTAACCAGAGTATCCGTGATAACAAATTTCTTATATAATCATTTCACCTTCTTAGCAAATTTTCTAATAAATTTTATCAAAAGTTTTTTAGCAATAACAATATTCAATCACATTTTGGTTTGAAAAAACCATTTTTAGCATATTTTATCAATTACAATTATACTAATTAAATATTAAAATAACAAAATACAATATTTATAAAATTAATTAATTTTCTACATAGATAAAAATACCCAGCGAAGCGGGCTAATCAGCTCGTTCATGTCTATAAGAGAGTAGAATTTATTTTATTTTTTTATTTGGTGAAATCACAAGAATGGAACTCTTTTTCTTCAGGGAATATCAGGTTGAGACATGACTGAGACCATGATACGAGAGAAAAATACGATGAGAGAAAAACAAAAAATACATCTTTTTTTAAATTAAAAAAAAATCCGTCTAAATAAAAGGTTTTTTTACCAGCAATATTTCAAATTCGAAAGCACCCTCTAATTTCCCAAAAACGTATAAAATATAGTGGCCCATGAAATGACGGTTGTTGAGTGTCAGGACCGTGGCCAGGGTTAGATTTGGAATTAACTAAAGCTCCAGCTTGATTCCCCGCTGATAACCGCATCCCCCGCATGTTTCAAGTACTTCAACCGCCTGTACCTCACTTTTCAACGCCACTTTCGTTCGGCTTTCCATGAAAAGACAATCAACTCTCTCTCTCTCTACTCTCTCTCTCTCTCTTAGCACACCGCGTATGGAAGAAGAAAACCGCCTATAAATAAGCCATCTTCGCCATTTTCTTTCAGCATCAGAAACAAATCAAATAGAAACGGTTTTCTGTATTGGAAAGCTTTCACTGCCAGCATATATACCTTTGAATCTCGACCTCAGTCTCTTTTCACACACAATATACAGCTACGTTTTGCTACTGAACTAGCTGCAAGCTATCATGACAGTTCTGAAAATGCCGAAGAAAAATGGCAATGATGTTGCTCGAGAAGCATGGAACATCCTGCGCCTCGCATTGTTGTGGGGAAGAAAAGGCGGTGTTTTCAAGAGGCGTTTGATTGTGGATCATCTACGGGTTGCGCGTAAGTTTCTTAAGAGCCTGGGGCAACGTCCTCCTCGCGGCCAGCTACACTACGGAGAGCACGAACTCTCCTTCGACAAGACCCCCATTTT
This sequence comes from Salix caprea, assembly GCA_964035475.1. Lineage (NCBI taxonomy): Eukaryota > Viridiplantae > Streptophyta > Magnoliopsida > Malpighiales > Salicaceae > Salix > Salix caprea. The sequence continues at coordinate 3,193,153 of OZ037755.1, read as the reverse complement.
CCACTTCAAGATGCATCGCCCAGCCTCCATGCGATTCAACATCCCTTGCATAACCCCACAGGTTGACTTTGACTACGATTTTGATGATGAAGTTTGCCAAGATAATTATATTCAGCAGGATGGATCCGTTTATGAGTGCGGTGATGGAATGAGGAGGAGCTTCTTATTTAAAGGTGGAGATGAAGAAGAATACAAGACTTGTGAAGAGAAAATTGGAGTAGAGGAAGAAGGGATTGATATGAGAGCCGAGGAGTTCATAGCTAGGTTCCGCCAGCAACTGAGGCTTCAATGACAGATCTCGTTTCCACAGTAATAATTTGCTACACCGTTTTTGGTTGCCGTTGTTGTTAGCGGCTTTCAGGATTTTTTTTTTCTTTTTGTGAAAGAGGCGTTGCCGCGTTCTGTAAATACGGAAACTTCCATCGAGTTTTGAATAATTATGCTCGTATCATGTATCATCGTGCTTACATTTTATCTTTTAATAGATATTTCAAGATAAAAAAAATGATATTGTTGAGAGCTTGATATATCTCACTATTACTTGTTTAAATATTATATATGGTATTTTACAATATTTCGAGGGTATAGGTTTTCAAAGTTTGTTCCTTTTCCTTGGAGTAGCATGCATACTCTAATATTAATCATGGTAAGGATCTCATGGATCACAAGTTTATTATTGGTTTATATATCTTTTGGGGTGATTTTTTTTATTTCTTAGAAGAACAAGAAATAATTTGTTGTTTCTCAAACTTCAACTAAAACAAAGTATCGTGTTATGTCATCCACTATAAAAGAGATTGTTTTGTTACATTGGTTACTTATAGATATGAGAGTTTTTCTTTCTCATCTCACTCCCATGTATTGTGACAATCGGAATTCTATTCAAATTGTTCACATCTTGTTTTTTCAAGAACGAGCTAAAAAATTGAGATTGTTTATCAGCTTACTCATCATCATCTCGAGCATGACACCATAACTTTGTTTTTTGTTCTCTTTTCTTTGCAAATTGCATATTTCTGTACCGAGTCGCTTTTTTTTCTTCTTTCTTTCTAATTGGCAAACTTTTGATGCTTGTGGTTGCCACATCGTGAGTTTAAGAGGAGATGTCAAGATAACATGGTTATTTTGTTCTATTATTTATTAAGGATATAATAGTTTATTTGCTTTAACCTATATATAGTATCTTTATATTTAGATTCAATATATAATTAATTGAGCATTGAAGTTTTCATTACTTAAATCCTAGTCTCCTCTCTTATTCTTTTCATTTTTTCTTTTATTTTGTTTTGATTGATTAACATCATTAGCTCTGAAATTCAAAAAATTATATGATGAACAGGAGAAAATACAGCGTGAGATATTGAAATCAAGTACAAATAGTGTGCACGGACAACCAACCATTTTTTAAACTTAATAAAATCAAGTATTTATACTCAAGCTTGTTTAATTTTTGAAGTACTCAAATTATAACAATAGCTAAAAGAGCTCGGGTTCTGTCCACTGTGCAATGTGACTCATGTGCACTGTGGACTGGACATTTGCCGTCCGTGCGTGGCGGTTGTTCGTCCGTCTTTTTTTTTTTCGCCTATGAACAGTGTAATGGCGATGTTAGCCCTGGTAATAGGACAAAATAGTGTTTCGGCTGAGAGGTAAATAACGTTTAGGGTCAGGGGTGCGGGCGTAATTGCACGCGTACGGACCGGTCCGGTCCGGTCCGCCGCACCCCTTTATTTTTTTTTAATATTTTTGAAATGGCTAAAGACGGTTCTAGCCCCCAATAAGACAAAATCGATTATTTAAGGGCAGGGACAGAACGGTAACTAACCATTATTATTTATATATTTTTCGAAATCTGTCAGGCGCGTGCGGTTCACGCGGCCGACCGTGTCCACCCTGCCGCCACTTTCAAGTGGCGCGTGCGGTATGATACGGTGGCCGGAAATGAGCTACCTGCGTCGAATCCGGTGCGCCTCCTCTTGGTCGTCCTCCCGGTGCGGCGCGTTTTGACACACGATGTCCGTGGACGCGGCGGAGGCTGGTTGAAGACGGCGGCAACGTTTCTCTCTCTCCCCTGCACGTAACAGTGCAGGCGAGGCCCCCATGTTTTCACCTTTTGCACTTCGGTCCCTCAACTTTCAATTTCCTTGCCTGCACCTTTCACTTCTGTTACATTAGTTTTAATTTGCTGCGATTTGATCCCTCAGGTTGAAATTAGTTAAATGTGCACCTTTCACTTCGGTCCTGCAACTTTGTTTCTTCCGGATTAGGTCCAAATTCGTCATTAAATTCGGTACACAGGTTTGAATTTTTGCAATATTATCCTTGGATTGAAATTGATAATAAATGTGATTTTCATTTCAGCCCTTCAACTTTTGATTTATGATTTAAATCCCTGTTTAAATTTGTAATGCTTATAAAATAATTGTTACATTTTTCCTAATAATTTTATTTTCCATCAATTTTTTTCCTTTGATTTATTTCTGCCACTTTCATTAATACTACTACTACTACTACTACTACTAATAATAATAATAATAATAATAATAATAATAAGTGATTTTTTTTTCTTGCTTACTCTTTTGTTAATATTTTTGAGTGTTTTTTCTTCCATTAAAATTTTATAAATTTTAATTGTTTTTGCAATAATAGCAATAGTCATTTTATATCTAATATTACTGGGGATAAAAGATAACTCAAGAACAAAAAATAGACAAATTTACCTAGGTTACCTACAATTAAAAAACGATACAAATCACTTTTGTCTCGATTACACTGTTCCTTTTAAACGGCAAACAAGTCATTATTATATATTTTAATATTTATTGCATATTATCGCCTAAAAATATATAAAGAGAAAAAAAAAATGACCTCGGATTTTTTGCAAGAAAAAAATTAATATCAGCATTCTTAAATACATTTAATATAATAATATTAATAATAAATCTTATAAAATAAAAATAAAAAATTGGCTTCGAATTTTAATTTTGTGCTCTTTTGTTGAAGTGTATTTCTGAAAAAAAAAATTGGATTTTTAATATTTAAGATCTAATATTACCCGGGAAAAAATACAACTCAAAAAAACAAAAGGTAAACAAATTTGCCTAGATTATATACAATTAAAAAATATATGAGGCACTTTCTGTTTCGACTACATTGCTCTTTTTAGACAGCAAATAAGTAATTATAGCACGCAAAAAATATATATTCCTTTTTTGAAAAATATTTCAATGTTTTTATTTATAATGTGTCAGATCTAATATTACTGGGGAAAAAAAGCAACTCATATTATTTTTTTTTAACAAATTTACCTAGGTTATCTACAATTAAAAAAATATAAAAATCACTTCCCATTTCGATCACACTATATAATATGTGAGACGAAGTATATGTGTTTAATATTTATTTAATATTATCGCCTAAAAATATATAAAGAGAGAAAAAAAATGACCTATGATTTCTTGAAGAAAAAAACTTAATATTGGCATTCTTAAAGATATTTAATATAATAATATGATGAATAAATCTTATAAAAAAAACTATGGCTTTGAATTTAAATTTATATTTTAGACCCTTTGTTTGTTTCTTTTAAGAAACGGTGACCTTTTTTTCACATGTATTTTTAATTTTTTACTTTCCAACTCAATTGTTCTTTTTTAACCGGGTTTCTTTTGTTGTTTTGTTTTTTTAACCAGAGTATCCGTGATAACAAATTTCTTATATAATCATTTCACCTTCTTAGCAAATTTTCTAATAAATTTTATCAAAAGTTTTTTAGCAATAACAATATTCAATCACATTTTGGTTTGAAAAAACCATTTTTAGCATATTTTATCAATTACAATTATACTAATTAAATATTAAAATAACAAAATACAATATTTATAAAATTAATTAATTTTCTACATAGATAAAAATACCCAGCGAAGCGGGCTAATCAGCTCGTTCATGTCTATAAGAGAGTAGAATTTATTTTATTTTTTTATTTGGTGAAATCACAAGAATGGAACTCTTTTTCTTCAGGGAATATCAGGTTGAGACATGACTGAGACCATGATACGAGAGAAAAATACGATGAGAGAAAAACAAAAAATACATCTTTTTTTAAATTAAAAAAAAATCCGTCTAAATAAAAGGTTTTTTTACCAGCAATATTTCAAATTCGAAAGCACCCTCTAATTTCCCAAAAACGTATAAAATATAGTGGCCCATGAAATGACGGTTGTTGAGTGTCAGGACCGTGGCCAGGGTTAGATTTGGAATTAACTAAAGCTCCAGCTTGATTCCCCGCTGATAACCGCATCCCCCGCATGTTTCAAGTACTTCAACCGCCTGTACCTCACTTTTCAACGCCACTTTCGTTCGGCTTTCCATGAAAAGACAATCAACTCTCTCTCTCTCTACTCTCTCTCTCTCTCTTAGCACACCGCGTATGGAAGAAGAAAACCGCCTATAAATAAGCCATCTTCGCCATTTTCTTTCAGCATCAGAAACAAATCAAATAGAAACGGTTTTCTGAATTGGAAAGCTTTCACTACCAGCATTGAATCTCGACCTCAGTCTCTTTTCACACACAATATACAGCTACGTTTTGCTACTGAACTAGTTGCAAGCGATGACAGTTCTGAAAATGCCGAAGAAAAATGGTAATGATGTTGCTCGAGAAGCATGGAACATCCTGCGCCTCGCATTGTTGTGGGGAAGAAAAGGCAGTGTTTTCAAGAGGCGTTTGATTGTGGATCATCTACGAGTTGCGCGTAAGTTTCTTAAGAGCCTGGGGCAACGTCCTCCTCGCGGCCAGCTACACTACGGAGAGCACGAACTCTCCTTCGACAAGACCCCCATTTTCCACTTCAAGATGCATCGCCCAGCCTCCATGCGATTCAACATCCCTTGCATAACCCCACAGGTTGACTTTGACTACGATTTTGATGATGAAGTTTGCCAAGATAATTATATTCAGCAGGATGGATCCGTTTATGAGTGCGGTGATGGAATGAGGAGGAGCTTCTTATTTAAAGGTGGAGATGAAGAAGAATACAAGACTTGTGAAGAGAAAATTGGAGTAGAGGAAGAAGGGATTGATATGAGAGCCGAGGAGTTCATAGCTAGGTTCCGCCAGCAACTGAGGCTTCAATGACAGATCTCGTTTCCACAGTAATAATTTGCTACACCGTTTTTGGTTGCCGTTGTTGTTAGCGGCTTTCAGGATTTTTTTTTTCTTTTTGTGAAAGAGGCGTTGCCGCGTTCTGTAAATACGGAAACTTCCATCGAGTTTTGAATAATTATGCTCGTATCATGTATCATCGTGCTTACATTTTATCTTTTAATAGATATTTCAAGATAAAAAAAATGATATTGTTGAGAGCTTGATATATCTCACTATTACTTGTTTAAATATTATATATGGTATTTTACAATATTTCGAGGGTATAGGTTTTCAAAGTTTGTTCCTTTTCCTTGGAGTAGCATGCATACTCTAATATTAATCATGGTAAGGATCTCATGGATCACAAGTTTATTATTGGTTTATATATCTTTTGGGGTGATTTTTTTTATTTCTTAGAAGAACAAGAAATAATTTGTTGTTTCTCAAACTTCAACTAAAACAAAGTATCGTGTTATGTCATCCACTATAAAAGAGATTGTTTTGTTACATTGGTTACTTATAGATATGAGAGTTTTTCTTTCTCATCTCACTCCCATGTATTGTGACAATCGGAATTCTATTCAAATTGTTCACATCTTGTTTTTTCAAGAACGAGCTAAAAAATTGAGATTGTTTATCAGCTTACTCATCATCATCTCGAGCATGACACCATAACTTTGTTTTTTGTTCTCTTTTCTTTGCAAATTGCATATTTCTGTACCGAGTCGCTTTTTTTTCTTCTTTCTTTCTAATTGGCAAACTTTTGATGCTTGTGGTTGCCACATCGTGAGTTTAAGAGGAGATGTCAAGATAACATGGTTATTTTGTTCTATTATTTATTAAGGATATAATAGTTTATTTGCTTTAACCTATATATAGTATCTTTATATTTAGATTCAATATATAATTAATTGAGCATTGAAGTTTTCATTACTTAAATCCTAGTCTCCTCTCTTATTCTTTTCATTTTTTCTTTTATTTTGTTTTGATTGATTAACATCATTAGCTCTGAAATTCAAAAAATTATATGATGAACAGGAGAAAATACAGCGTGAGATATTGAAATCAAGTACAAATAGTGTGCACGGACAACCAACCATTTTTTAAACTTAATAAAATCAAGTATTTATACTCAAGCTTGTTTAATTTTTGAAGTACTCAAATTATAACAATAGCTAAAAGAGCTCGGGTTCTGTCCACTGTGCAATGTGACTCATGTGCACTGTGGACTGGACATTTGCCGTCCGTGCGTGGCGGTTGTTCGTCCGTCTTTTTTTTTTTCGCCTATGAACAGTGTAATGGCGATGTTAGCCCTGGTAATAGGACAAAATAGTGTTTCGGCTGAGAGGTAAATAACGTTTAGGGTCAGGGGTGCGGGCGTAATTGCACGCGTACGGACCGGTCCGGTCCGGTCCGCCGCACCCCTTTATTTTTTTTTAATATTTTTGAAATGGCTAAAGACGGTTCTAGCCCCCAATAAGACAAAATCGATTATTTAAGGGCAGGGACAGAACGGTAACTAACCATTATTATTTATATATTTTTCGAAATCTGTCAGGCGCGTGCGGTTCACGCGGCCGACCGTGTCCACCCTGCCGCCACTTTCAAGTGGCGCGTGCGGTATGATACGGTGGCCGGAAATGAGCTACCTGCGTCGAATCCGGTGCGCCTCCTCTTGGTCGTCCTCCCGGTGCGGCGCGTTTTGACACACGATGTCCGTGGACGCGGCGGAGGCTGGTTGAAGACGGCGGCAACGTTTCTCTCTCTCCCCTGCACGTAACAGTGCAGGCGAGGCCCCCATGTTTTCACCTTTTGCACTTCGGTCCCTCAACTTTCAATTTCCTTGCCTGCACCTTTCACTTCTGTTACATTAGTTTTAATTTGCTGCGATTTGATCCCTCAGGTTGAAATTAGTTAAATGTGCACCTTTCACTTCGGTCCTGCAACTTTGTTTCTTCCGGATTAGGTCCAAATTCGTCATTAAATTCGGTACACAGGTTTGAATTTTTGCAATATTATCCTTGGATTGAAATTGATAATAAATGTGATTTTCATTTCAGCCCTTCAACTTTTGATTTATGATTTAAATCCCTGTTTAAATTTGTAATGCTTATAAAATAATTGTTACATTTTTCCTAATAATTTTATTTTCCATCAATTTTTTTCCTTTGATTTATTTCTGCCACTTTCATTAATACTACTACTACTACTACTACTACTAATAATAATAATAATAATAATAATAATAATAAGTGATTTTTTTTTCTTGCTTACTCTTTTGTTAATATTTTTGAGTGTTTTTTCTTCCATTAAAATTTTATAAATTTTAATTGTTTTTGCAATAATAGCAATAGTCATTTTATATCTAATATTACTGGGGATAAAAGATAACTCAAGAACAAAAAATAGACAAATTTACCTAGGTTACCTACAATTAAAAAACGATACAAATCACTTTTGTCTCGATTACACTGTTCCTTTTAAACGGCAAACAAGTCATTATTATATATTTTAATATTTATTGCATATTATCGCCTAAAAATATATAAAGAGAAAAAAAAAATGACCTCGGATTTTTTGCAAGAAAAAAATTAATATCAGCATTCTTAAATACATTTAATATAATAATATTAATAATAAATCTTATAAAATAAAAATAAAAAATTGGCTTCGAATTTTAATTTTGTGCTCTTTTGTTGAAGTGTATTTCTGAAAAAAAAAATTGGATTTTTAATATTTAAGATCTAATATTACCCGGGAAAAAATACAACTCAAAAAAACAAAAGGTAAACAAATTTGCCTAGATTATATACAATTAAAAAATATATGAGGCACTTTCTGTTTCGACTACATTGCTCTTTTTAGACAGCAAATAAGTAATTATAGCACGCAAAAAATATATATTCCTTTTTTGAAAAATATTTCAATGTTTTTATTTATAATGTGTCAGATCTAATATTACTGGGGAAAAAAAGCAACTCATATTATTTTTTTTTAACAAATTTACCTAGGTTATCTACAATTAAAAAAATATAAAAATCACTTCCCATTTCGATCACACTATATAATATGTGAGACGAAGTATATGTGTTTAATATTTATTTAATATTATCGCCTAAAAATATATAAAGAGAGAAAAAAAATGACCTATGATTTCTTGAAGAAAAAAACTTAATATTGGCATTCTTAAAGATATTTAATATAATAATATGATGAATAAATCTTATAAAAAAAACTATGGCTTTGAATTTAAATTTATATTTTAGACCCTTTGTTTGTTTCTTTTAAGAAACGGTGACCTTTTTTTCACATGTATTTTTAATTTTTTACTTTCCAACTCAATTGTTCTTTTTTAACCGGGTTTCTTTTGTTGTTTTGTTTTTTTAACCAGAGTATCCGTGATAACAAATTTCTTATATAATCATTTCACCTTCTTAGCAAATTTTCTAATAAATTTTATCAAAAGTTTTTTAGCAATAACAATATTCAATCACATTTTGGTTTGAAAAAACCATTTTTAGCATATTTTATCAATTACAATTATACTAATTAAATATTAAAATAACAAAATACAATATTTATAAAATTAATTAATTTTCTACATAGATAAAAATACCCAGCGAAGCGGGCTAATCAGCTCGTTCATGTCTATAAGAGAGTAGAATTTATTTTATTTTTTTATTTGGTGAAATCACAAGAATGGAACTCTTTTTCTTCAGGGAATATCAGGTTGAGACATGACTGAGACCATGATACGAGAGAAAAATACGATGAGAGAAAAACAAAAAATACATCTTTTTTTAAATTAAAAAAAAATCCGTCTAAATAAAAGGTTTTTTTACCAGCAATATTTCAAATTCGAAAGCACCCTCTAATTTCCCAAAAACGTATAAAATATAGTGGCCCATGAAATGACGGTTGTTGAGTGTCAGGACCGTGGCCAGGGTTAGATTTGGAATTAACTAAAGCTCCAGCTTGATTCCCCGCTGATAACCGCATCCCCCGCATGTTTCAAGTACTTCAACCGCCTGTACCTCACTTTTCAACGCCACTTTCGTTCGGCTTTCCATGAAAAGACAATCAACTCTCTCTCTCTCTACTCTCTCTCTCTCTCTTAGCACACCGCGTATGGAAGAAGAAAACCGCCTATAAATAAGCCATCTTCGCCATTTTCTTTCAGCATCAGAAACAAATCAAATAGAAACGGTTTTCTGTATTGGAAAGCTTTCACTGCCAGCATATATACCTTTGAATCTCGACCTCAGTCTCTTTTCACACACAATATACAGCTACGTTTTGCTACTGAACTAGCTGCAAGCTATCATGACAGTTCTGAAAATGCCGAAGAAAAATGGCAATGATGTTGCTCGAGAAGCATGGAACATCCTGCGCCTCGCATTGTTGTGGGGAAGAAAAGGCGGTGTTTTCAAGAGGCGTTTGATTGTGGATCATCTACGGGTTGCGCGTAAGTTTCTTAAGAGCCTGGGGCAACGTCCTCCTCGCGGCCAGCTACACTACGGAGAGCACGAACTCTCCTTCGACAAGACCCCCATTTTCCACTTCAAGATGCATCGCCCAGCCTCCATGCGATTCAACATCCCTTGCATAACCCCACAGGTTGACTTTGACTACGATTTTGATGATGAAGTTTGCCAAGATAATTATATTCAGCAGGATGGATCCGTTTATGAGTGCGGTGATGGAATGAGGAGGAGCTTCTTATTTAAAGGTGGAGATGAAGAAGAATACAAGACTTGTGAAGAGAAAATTGGAGTAGAGGAAGAAGGGATTGATATGAGAGCCGAGGAGTTCATAGCTAGGTTCCGCCAGCAACTGAGGCTTCAATGACAGATCTCGTTTCCACAGTAATAATTTGCTACACCGTTTTTGGTTGCCGTTGTTGTTAGCGGCTTTCAGGATTTTTTTTTTCTTTTTGTGAAAGAGGCGTTGCCGCGTTCTGTAAATACGGAAACTTCCATCGAGTTTTGAATAATTATGCTCGTATCATGTATCATCGTGCTTACATTTTATCTTTTAATAGATATTTCAAGATAAAAAAAATGATATTGTTGAGAGCTTGATATATCTCACTATTACTTGTTTAAATATTATATATGGTATTTTACAATATTTCGAGGGTATAGGTTTTCAAAGTTTGTTCCTTTTCCTTGGAGTAGCATGCATACTCTAATATTAATCATGGTAAGGATCTCATGGATCACAAGTTTATTATTGGTTTATATATCTTTTGGGGTGATTTTTTTTATTTCTTAGAAGAACAAGAAATAATTTGTTGTTTCTCAAACTTCAACTAAAACAAAGTATCGTGTTATGTCATCCACTATAAAAGAGATTGTTTTGTTACATTGGTTACTTATAGATATGAGAGTTTTTCTTTCTCATCTCACTCCCATGTATTGTGACAATCGGAATTCTATTCAAATTGTTCACATCTTGTTTTTTCAAGAACGAGCTAAAAAATTGAGATTGTTTATCAGCTTACTCATCATCATCTCGAGCATGACACCATAACTTTGTTTTTTGTTCTCTTTTCTTTGCAAATTGCATATTTCTGTACCGAGTCGCTTTTTTTTCTTCTTTCTTTCTAATTGGCAAACTTTTGATGCTTGTGGTTGCCACATCGTGAGTTTAAGAGGAGATGTCAAGATAACATGGTTATTTTGTTCTATTATTTATTAAGGATATAATAGTTTATTTGCTTTAACCTATATATAGTATCTTTATATTTAGATTCAATATATAATTAATTGAGCATTGAAGTTTTCATTACTTAAATCCTAGTCTCCTCTCTTATTCTTTTCATTTTTTCTTTTATTTTGTTTTGATTGATTAACATCATTAGCTCTGAAATTCAAAAAATTATATGATGAACAGGAGAAAATACAGCGTGAGATATTGAAATCAAGTACAAATAGTGTGCACGGACAACCAACCATTTTTTAAACTTAATAAAATCAAGTATTTATACTCAAGCTTGTTTAATTTTTGAAGTACTCAAATTATAACAATAGCTAAAAGAGCTCGGGTTCTGTCCACTGTGCAATGTGACTCATGTGCACTGTGGACTGGACATTTGCCGTCCGTGCGTGGCGGTTGTTCGTCCGTCTTTTTTTTTTTCGCCTATGAACAGTGTAATGGCGATGTTAGCCCTGGTAATAGGACAAAATAGTGTTTCGGCTGAGAGGTAAATAACGTTTAGGGTCAGGGGTGCGGGCGTAATTGCACGCGTACGGACCGGTCCGGTCCGGTCCGCCGCACCCCTTTATTTTTTTTTAATATTTTTGAAATGGCTAAAGACGGTTCTAGCCCCCAATAAGACAAAATCGATTATTTAAGGGCAGGGACAGAACGGTAACTAACCATTATTATTTATATATTTTTCGAAATCTGTCAGGCGCGTGCGGTTCACGCGGCCGACCGTGTCCACCCTGCCGCCACTTTCAAGTGGCGCGTGCGGTATGATACGGTGGCCGGAAATGAGCTACCTGCGTCGAATCCGGTGCGCCTCCTCTTGGTCGTCCTCCCGGTGCGGCGCGTTTTGACACACGATGTCCGTGGACGCGGCGGAGGCTGGTTGAAGACGGCGGCAACGTTTCTCTCTCTCCCCTGCACGTAACAGTGCAGGCGAGGCCCCCATGTTTTCACCTTTTGCACTTCGGTCCCTCAACTTTCAATTTCCTTGCCTGCACCTTTCACTTCTGTTACATTAGTTTTAATTTGCTGCGATTTGATCCCTCAGGTTGAAATTAGTTAAATGTGCACCTTTCACTTCGGTCCTGCAACTTTGTTTCTTCCGGATTAGGTCCAAATTCGTCATTAAATTCGGTACACAGGTTTGAATTTTTGCAATATTATCCTTGGATTGAAATTGATAATAAATGTGATTTTCATTTCAGCCCTTCAACTTTTGATTTATGATTTAAATCCCTGTTTAAATTTGTAATGCTTATAAAATAATTGTTACATTTTTCCTAATAATTTTATTTTCCATCAATTTTTTTCCTTTGATTTATTTCTGCCACTTTCATTAATACTACTACTACTACTACTACTACTAATAATAATAATAATAATAATAATAATAATAAGTGATTTTTTTTTCTTGCTTACTCTTTTGTTAATATTTTTGAGTGTTTTTTCTTCCATTAAAATTTTATAAATTTTAATTGTTTTTGCAATAATAGCAATAGTCATTTTATATCTAATATTACTGGGGATAAAAGATAACTCAAGAACAAAAAATAGACAAATTTACCTAGGTTACCTACAATTAAAAAACGATACAAATCACTTTTGTCTCGATTACACTGTTCCTTTTAAACGGCAAACAAGTCATTATTATATATTTTAATATTTATTGCATATTATCGCCTAAAAATATATAAAGAGAAAAAAAAAATGACCTCGGATTTTTTGCAAGAAAAAAATTAATATCAGCATTCTTAAATACATTTAATATAATAATATTAATAATAAATCTTATAAAATAAAAATAAAAAATTGGCTTCGAATTTTAATTTTGTGCTCTTTTGTTGAAGTGTATTTCTGAAAAAAAAAATTGGATTTTTAATATTTAAGATCTAATATTACCCGGGAAAAAATACAACTCAAAAAAACAAAAGGTAAACAAATTTGCCTAGATTATATACAATTAAAAAATATATGAGGCACTTTCTGTTTCGACTACATTGCTCTTTTTAGACAGCAAATAAGTAATTATAGCACGCAAAAAATATATATTCCTTTTTTGAAAAATATTTCAATGTTTTTATTTATAATGTGTCAGATCTAATATTACTGGGGAAAAAAAGCAACTCATATTATTTTTTTTTAACAAATTTACCTAGGTTATCTACAATTAAAAAAATATAAAAATCACTTCCCATTTCGATCACACTATATAATATGTGAGACGAAGTATATGTGTTTAATATTTATTTAATATTATCGCCTAAAAATATATAAAGAGAGAAAAAAAATGACCTATGATTTCTTGAAGAAAAAAACTTAATATTGGCATTCTTAAAGATATTTAATATAATAATATGATGAATAAATCTTATAAAAAAAACTATGGCTTTGAATTTAAATTTATATTTTAGACCCTTTGTTTGTTTCTTTTAAGAAACGGTGACCTTTTTTTCACATGTATTTTTAATTTTTTACTTTCCAACTCAATTGTTCTTTTTTAACCGGGTTTCTTTTGTTGTTTTGTTTTTTTAACCAGAGTATCCGTGATAACAAATTTCTTATATAATCATTTCACCTTCTTAGCAAATTTTCTAATAAATTTTATCAAAAGTTTTTTAGCAATAACAATATTCAATCACATTTTGGTTTGAAAAAACCATTTTTAGCATATTTTATCAATTACAATTATACTAATTAAATATTAAAATAACAAAATACAATATTTATAAAATTAATTAATTTTCTACATAGATAAAAATACCCAGCGAAGCGGGCTAATCAGCTCGTTCATGTCTATAAGAGAGTAGAATTTATTTTATTTTTTTATTTGGTGAAATCACAAGAATGGAACTCTTTTTCTTCAGGGAATATCAGGTTGAGACATGACTGAGACCATGATACGAGAGAAAAATACGATGAGAGAAAAACAAAAAATACATCTTTTTTTAAATTAAAAAAAAATCCGTCTAAATAAAAGGTTTTTTTACCAGCAATATTTCAAATTCGAAAGCACCCTCTAATTTCCCAAAAACGTATAAAATATAGTGGCCCATGAAATGACGGTTGTTGAGTGTCAGGACCGTGGCCAGGGTTAGATTTGGAATTAACTAAAGCTCCAGCTTGATTCCCCGCTGATAACCGCATCCCCCGCATGTTTCAAGTACTTCAACCGCCTGTACCTCACTTTTCAACGCCACTTTCGTTCGGCTTTCCATGAAAAGACAATCAACTCTCTCTCTCTCTACTCTCTCTCTCTCTCTTAGCACACCGCGTATGGAAGAAGAAAACCGCCTATAAATAAGCCATCTTCGCCATTTTCTTTCAGCATCAGAAACAAATCAAATAGAAACGGTTTTCTGAATTGGAAAGCTTTCACTACCAGCATTGAATCTCGACCTCAGTCTCTTTTCACACACAATATACAGCTACGTTTTGCTACTGAACTAGTTGCAAGCGATGACAGTTCTGAAAATGCCGAAGAAAAATGGTAATGATGTTGCTCGAGAAGCATGGAACATCCTGCGCCTCGCATTGTTGTGGGGAAGAAAAGGCAGTGTTTTCAAGAGGCGTTTGATTGTGGATCATCTACGAGTTGCGCGTAAGTTTCTTAAGAGCCTGGGGCAACGTCCTCCTCGCGGCCAGCTACACTACGGAGAGCACGAACTCTCCTTCGACAAGACCCCCATTTTCCACTTCAAGATGCATCGCCCAGCCTCCATGCGATTCAACATCCCTTGCATAACCCCACAGGTTGACTTTGACTACGATTTTGATGATGAAGTTTGCCAAGATAATTATATTCAGCAGGATGGATCCGTTTATGAGTGCGGTGATGGAATGAGGAGGAGCTTCTTATTTAAAGGTGGAGATGAAGAAGAATACAAGACTTGTGAAGAGAAAATTGGAGTAGAGGAAGAAGGGATTGATATGAGAGCCGAGGAGTTCATAGCTAGGTTCCGCCAGCAACTGAGGCTTCAATGACAGATCTCGTTTCCACAGTAATAATTTGCTACACCGTTTTTGGTTGCCGTTGTTGTTAGCGGCTTTCAGGATTTTTTTTTTCTTTTTGTGAAAGAGGCGTTGCCGCGTTCTGTAAATACGGAAACTTCCATCGAGTTTTGAATAATTATGCTCGTATCATGTATCATCGTGCTTACATTTTATCTTTTAATAGATATTTCAAGATAAAAAAAATGATATTGTTGAGAGCTTGATATATCTCACTATTACTTGTTTAAATATTATATATGGTATTTTACAATATTTCGAGGGTATAGGTTTTCAAAGTTTGTTCCTTTTCCTTGGAGTAGCATGCATACTCTAATATTAATCATGGTAAGGATCTCATGGATCACAAGTTTATTATTGGTTTATATATCTTTTGGGGTGATTTTTTTTATTTCTTAGAAGAACAAGAAATAATTTGTTGTTTCTCAAACTTCAACTAAAACAAAGTATCGTGTTATGTCATCCACTATAAAAGAGATTGTTTTGTTACATTGGTTACTTATAGATATGAGAGTTTTTCTTTCTCATCTCACTCCCATGTATTGTGACAATCGGAATTCTATTCAAATTGTTCACATCTTGTTTTTTCAAGAACGAGCTAAAAAATTGAGATTGTTTATCAGCTTACTCATCATCATCTCGAGCATGACACCATAACTTTGTTTTTTGTTCTCTTTTCTTTGCAAATTGCATATTTCTGTACCGAGTCGCTTTTTTTTCTTCTTTCTTTCTAATTGGCAAACTTTTGATGCTTGTGGTTGCCACATCGTGAGTTTAAGAGGAGATGTCAAGATAACATGGTTATTTTGTTCTATTATTTATTAAGGATATAATAGTTTATTTGCTTTAACCTATATATAGTATCTTTATATTTAGATTCAATATATAATTAATTGAGCATTGAAGTTTTCATTACTTAAATCCTAGTCTCCTCTCTTATTCTTTTCATTTTTTCTTTTATTTTGTTTTGATTGATTAACATCATTAGCTCTGAAATTCAAAAAATTATATGATGAACAGGAGAAAATACAGCGTGAGATATTGAAATCAAGTACAAATAGTGTGCACGGACAACCAACCATTTTTTAAACTTAATAAAATCAAGTATTTATACTCAAGCTTGTTTAATTTTTGAAGTACTCAAATTATAACAATAGCTAAAAGAGCTCGGGTTCTGTCCACTGTGCAATGTGACTCATGTGCACTGTGGACTGGACATTTGCCGTCCGTGCGTGGCGGTTGTTCGTCCGTCTTTTTTTTTTTCGCCTATGAACAGTGTAATGGCGATGTTAGCCCTGGTAATAGGACAAAATAGTGTTTCGGCTGAGAGGTAAATAACGTTTAGGGTCAGGGGTGCGGGCGTAATTGCACGCGTACGGACCGGTCCGGTCCGGTCCGCCGCACCCCTTTATTTTTTTTTAATATTTTTGAAATGGCTAAAGACGGTTCTAGCCCCCAATAAGACAAAATCGATTATTTAAGGGCAGGGACAGAACGGTAACTAACCATTATTATTTATATATTTTTCGAAATCTGTCAGGCGCGTGCGGTTCACGCGGCCGACCGTGTCCACCCTGCCGCCACTTTCAAGTGGCGCGTGCGGTATGATACGGTGGCCGGAAATGAGCTACCTGCGTCGAATCCGGTGCGCCTCCTCTTGGTCGTCCTCCCGGTGCGGCGCGTTTTGACACACGATGTCCGTGGACGCGGCGGAGGCTGGTTGAAGACGGCGGCAACGTTTCTCTCTCTCCCCTGCACGTAACAGTGCAGGCGAGGCCCCCATGTTTTCACCTTTTGCACTTCGGTCCCTCAACTTTCAATTTCCTTGCCTGCACCTTTCACTTCTGTTACATTAGTTTTAATTTGCTGCGATTTGATCCCTCAGGTTGAAATTAGTTAAATGTGCACCTTTCACTTCGGTCCTGCAACTTTGTTTCTTCCGGATTAGGTCCAAATTCGTCATTAAATTCGGTACACAGGTTTGAATTTTTGCAATATTATCCTTGGATTGAAATTGATAATAAATGTGATTTTCATTTCAGCCCTTCAACTTTTGATTTATGATTTAAATCCCTGTTTAAATTTGTAATGCTTATAAAATAATTGTTACATTTTTCCTAATAATTTTATTTTCCATCAATTTTTTTCCTTTGATTTATTTCTGCCACTTTCATTAATACTACTACTACTACTACTACTACTAATAATAATAATAATAATAATAATAATAATAAGTGATTTTTTTTTCTTGCTTACTCTTTTGTTAATATTTTTGAGTGTTTTTTCTTCCATTAAAATTTTATAAATTTTAATTGTTTTTGCAATAATAGCAATAGTCATTTTATATCTAATATTACTGGGGATAAAAGATAACTCAAGAACAAAAAATAGACAAATTTACCTAGGTTACCTACAATTAAAAAACGATACAAATCACTTTTGTCTCGATTACACTGTTCCTTTTAAACGGCAAACAAGTCATTATTATATATTTTAATATTTATTGCATATTATCGCCTAAAAATATATAAAGAGAAAAAAAAAATGACCTCGGATTTTTTGCAAGAAAAAAATTAATATCAGCATTCTTAAATACATTTAATATAATAATATTAATAATAAATCTTATAAAATAAAAATAAAAAATTGGCTTCGAATTTTAATTTTGTGCTCTTTTGTTGAAGTGTATTTCTGAAAAAAAAAATTGGATTTTTAATATTTAAGATCTAATATTACCCGGGAAAAAATACAACTCAAAAAAACAAAAGGTAAACAAATTTGCCTAGATTATATACAATTAAAAAATATATGAGGCACTTTCTGTTTCGACTACATTGCTCTTTTTAGACAGCAAATAAGTAATTATAGCACGCAAAAAATATATATTCCTTTTTTGAAAAATATTTCAATGTTTTTATTTATAATGTGTCAGATCTAATATTACTGGGGAAAAAAAGCAACTCATATTATTTTTTTTTAACAAATTTACCTAGGTTATCTACAATTAAAAAAATATAAAAATCACTTCCCATTTCGATCACACTATATAATATGTGAGACGAAGTATATGTGTTTAATATTTATTTAATATTATCGCCTAAAAATATATAAAGAGAGAAAAAAAATGACCTATGATTTCTTGAAGAAAAAAACTTAATATTGGCATTCTTAAAGATATTTAATATAATAATATGATGAATAAATCTTATAAAAAAAACTATGGCTTTGAATTTAAATTTATATTTTAGACCCTTTGTTTGTTTCTTTTAAGAAACGGTGACCTTTTTTTCACATGTATTTTTAATTTTTTACTTTCCAACTCAATTGTTCTTTTTTAACCGGGTTTCTTTTGTTGTTTTGTTTTTTTAACCAGAGTATCCGTGATAACAAATTTCTTATATAATCATTTCACCTTCTTAGCAAATTTTCTAATAAATTTTATCAAAAGTTTTTTAGCAATAACAATATTCAATCACATTTTGGTTTGAAAAAACCATTTTTAGCATATTTTATCAATTACAATTATACTAATTAAATATTAAAATAACAAAATACAATATTTATAAAATTAATTAATTTTCTACATAGATAAAAATACCCAGCGAAGCGGGCTAATCAGCTCGTTCATGTCTATAAGAGAGTAGAATTTATTTTATTTTTTTATTTGGTGAAATCACAAGAATGGAACTCTTTTTCTTCAGGGAATATCAGGTTGAGACATGACTGAGACCATGATACGAGAGAAAAATACGATGAGAGAAAAACAAAAAATACATCTTTTTTTAAATTAAAAAAAAATCCGTCTAAATAAAAGGTTTTTTTACCAGCAATATTTCAAATTCGAAAGCACCCTCTAATTTCCCAAAAACGTATAAAATATAGTGGCCCATGAAATGACGGTTGTTGAGTGTCAGGACCGTGGCCAGGGTTAGATTTGGAATTAACTAAAGCTCCAGCTTGATTCCCCGCTGATAACCGCATCCCCCGCATGTTTCAAGTACTTCAACCGCCTGTACCTCACTTTTCAACGCCACTTTCGTTCGGCTTTCCATGAAAAGACAATCAACTCTCTCTCTCTCTACTCTCTCTCTCTCTCTTAGCACACCGCGTATGGAAGAAGAAAACCGCCTATAAATAAGCCATCTTCGCCATTTTCTTTCAGCATCAGAAACAAATCAAATAGAAACGGTTTTCTGAATTGGAAAGCTTTCACTACCAGCATTGAATCTCGACCTCAGTCTCTTTTCACACACAATATACAGCTACGTTTTGCTACTGAACTAGTTGCAAGCGATGACAGTTCTGAAAATGCCGAAGAAAAATGGTAATGATGTTGCTCGAGAAGCATGGAACATCCTGCGCCTCGCATTGTTGTGGGGAAGAAAAGGCAGTGTTTTCAAGAGGCGTTTGATTGTGGATCATCTACGAGTTGCGCGTAAGTTTCTTAAGAGCCTGGGGCAACGTCCTCCTCGCGGCCAGCTACACTACGGAGAGCACGAACTCTCCTTCGACAAGACCCCCATTTTCCACTTCAAGATGCATCGCCCAGCCTCCATGCGATTCAACATCCCTTGCATAACCCCACAGGTTGACTTTGACTACGATTTTGATGATGAAGTTTGCCAAGATAATTATATTCAGCAGGATGGATCCGTTTATGAGTGCGGTGATGGAATGAGGAGGAGCTTCTTATTTAAAGGTGGAGATGAAGAAGAATACAAGACTTGTGAAGAGAAAATTGGAGTAGAGGAAGAAGGGATTGATATGAGAGCCGAGGAGTTCATAGCTAGGTTCCGCCAGCAACTGAGGCTTCAATGACAGATCTCGTTTCCACAGTAATAATTTGCTACACCGTTTTTGGTTGCCGTTGTTGTTAGCGGCTTTCAGGATTTTTTTTTTCTTTTTGTGAAAGAGGCGTTGCCGCGTTCTGTAAATACGGAAACTTCCATCGAGTTTTGAATAATTATGCTCGTATCATGTATCATCGTGCTTACATTTTATCTTTTAATAGATATTTCAAGATAAAAAAAATGATATTGTTGAGAGCTTGATATATCTCACTATTACTTGTTTAAATATTATATATGGTATTTTACAATATTTCGAGGGTATAGGTTTTCAAAGTTTGTTCCTTTTCCTTGGAGTAGCATGCATACTCTAATATTAATCATGGTAAGGATCTCATGGATCACAAGTTTATTATTGGTTTATATATCTTTTGGGGTGATTTTTTTTATTTCTTAGAAGAACAAGAAATAATTTGTTGTTTCTCAAACTTCAACTAAAACAAAGTATCGTGTTATGTCATCCACTATAAAAGAGATTGTTTTGTTACATTGGTTACTTATAGATATGAGAGTTTTTCTTTCTCATCTCACTCCCATGTATTGTGACAATCGGAATTCTATTCAAATTGTTCACATCTTGTTTTTTCAAGAACGAGCTAAAAAATTGAGATTGTTTATCAGCTTACTCATCATCATCTCGAGCATGACACCATAACTTTGTTTTTTGTTCTCTTTTCTTTGCAAATTGCATATTTCTGTACCGAGTCGCTTTTTTTTCTTCTTTCTTTCTAATTGGCAAACTTTTGATGCTTGTGGTTGCCACATCGTGAGTTTAAGAGGAGATGTCAAGATAACATGGTTATTTTGTTCTATTATTTATTAAGGATATAATAGTTTATTTGCTTTAACCTATATATAGTATCTTTATATTTAGATTCAATATATAATTAATTGAGCATTGAAGTTTTCATTACTTAAATCCTAGTCTCCTCTCTTATTCTTTTCATTTTTTCTTTTATTTTGTTTTGATTGATTAACATCATTAGCTCTGAAATTCAAAAAATTATATGATGAACAGGAGAAAATACAGCGTGAGATATTGAAATCAAGTACAAATAGTGTGCACGGACAACCAACCATTTTTTAAACTTAATAAAATCAAGTATTTATACTCAAGCTTGTTTAATTTTTGAAGTACTCAAATTATAACAATAGCTAAAAGAGCTCGGGTTCTGTCCACTGTGCAATGTGACTCATGTGCACTGTGGACTGGACATTTGCCGTCCGTGCGTGGCGGTTGTTCGTCCGTCTTTTTTTTTTTCGCCTATGAACAGTGTAATGGCGATGTTAGCCCTGGTAATAGGACAAAATAGTGTTTCGGCTGAGAGGTAAATAACGTTTAGGGTCAGGGGTGCGGGCGTAATTGCACGCGTACGGACCGGTCCGGTCCGGTCCGCCGCACCCCTTTATTTTTTTTTAATATTTTTGAAATGGCTAAAGACGGTTCTAGCCCCCAATAAGACAAAATCGATTATTTAAGGGCAGGGACAGAACGGTAACTAACCATTATTATTTATATATTTTTCGAAATCTGTCAGGCGCGTGCGGTTCACGCGGCCGACCGTGTCCACCCTGCCGCCACTTTCAAGTGGCGCGTGCGGTATGATACGGTGGCCGGAAATGAGCTACCTGCGTCGAATCCGGTGCGCCTCCTCTTGGTCGTCCTCCCGGTGCGGCGCGTTTTGACACACGATGTCCGTGGACGCGGCGGAGGCTGGTTGAAGACGGCGGCAACGTTTCTCTCTCTCCCCTGCACGTAACAGTGCAGGCGAGGCCCCCATGTTTTCACCTTTTGCACTTCGGTCCCTCAACTTTCAATTTCCTTGCCTGCACCTTTCACTTCTGTTACATTAGTTTTAATTTGCTGCGATTTGATCCCTCAGGTTGAAATTAGTTAAATGTGCACCTTTCACTTCGGTCCTGCAACTTTGTTTCTTCCGGATTAGGTCCAAATTCGTCATTAAATTCGGTACACAGGTTTGAATTTTTGCAATATTATCCTTGGATTGAAATTGATAATAAATGTGATTTTCATTTCAGCCCTTCAACTTTTGATTTATGATTTAAATCCCTGTTTAAATTTGTAATGCTTATAAAATAATTGTTACATTTTTCCTAATAATTTTATTTTCCATCAATTTTTTTCCTTTGATTTATTTCTGCCACTTTCATTAATACTACTACTACTACTACTACTACTAATAATAATAATAATAATAATAATAATAATAAGTGATTTTTTTTTCTTGCTTACTCTTTTGTTAATATTTTTGAGTGTTTTTTCTTCCATTAAAATTTTATAAATTTTAATTGTTTTTGCAATAATAGCAATAGTCATTTTATATCTAATATTACTGGGGATAAAAGATAACTCAAGAACAAAAAATAGACAAATTTACCTAGGTTACCTACAATTAAAAAACGATACAAATCACTTTTGTCTCGATTACACTGTTCCTTTTAAACGGCAAACAAGTCATTATTATATATTTTAATATTTATTGCATATTATCGCCTAAAAATATATAAAGAGAAAAAAAAAATGACCTCGGATTTTTTGCAAGAAAAAAATTAATATCAGCATTCTTAAATACATTTAATATAATAATATTAATAATAAATCTTATAAAATAAAAATAAAAAATTGGCTTCGAATTTTAATTTTGTGCTCTTTTGTTGAAGTGTATTTCTGAAAAAAAAAATTGGATTTTTAATATTTAAGATCTAATATTACCCGGGAAAAAATACAACTCAAAAAAACAAAAGGTAAACAAATTTGCCTAGATTATATACAATTAAAAAATATATGAGGCACTTTCTGTTTCGACTACATTGCTCTTTTTAGACAGCAAATAAGTAATTATAGCACGCAAAAAATATATATTCCTTTTTTGAAAAATATTTCAATGTTTTTATTTATAATGTGTCAGATCTAATATTACTGGGGAAAAAAAGCAACTCATATTATTTTTTTTTAACAAATTTACCTAGGTTATCTACAATTAAAAAAATATAAAAATCACTTCCCATTTCGATCACACTATATAATATGTGAGACGAAGTATATGTGTTTAATATTTATTTAATATTATCGCCTAAAAATATATAAAGAGAGAAAAAAAATGACCTATGATTTCTTGAAGAAAAAAACTTAATATTGGCATTCTTAAAGATATTTAATATAATAATATGATGAATAAATCTTATAAAAAAAACTATGGCTTTGAATTTAAATTTATATTTTAGACCCTTTGTTTGTTTCTTTTAAGAAACGGTGACCTTTTTTTCACATGTATTTTTAATTTTTTACTTTCCAACTCAATTGTTCTTTTTTAACCGGGTTTCTTTTGTTGTTTTGTTTTTTTAACCAGAGTATCCGTGATAACAAATTTCTTATATAATCATTTCACCTTCTTAGCAAATTTTCTAATAAATTTTATCAAAAGTTTTTTAGCAATAACAATATTCAATCACATTTTGGTTTGAAAAAACCATTTTTAGCATATTTTATCAATTACAATTATACTAATTAAATATTAAAATAACAAAATACAATATTTATAAAATTAATTAATTTTCTACATAGATAAAAATACCCAGCGAAGCGGGCTAATCAGCTCGTTCATGTCTATAAGAGAGTAGAATTTATTTTATTTTTTTATTTGGTGAAATCACAAGAATGGAACTCTTTTTCTTCAGGGAATATCAGGTTGAGACATGACTGAGACCATGATACGAGAGAAAAATACGATGAGAGAAAAACAAAAAATACATCTTTTTTTAAATTAAAAAAAAATCCGTCTAAATAAAAGGTTTTTTTACCAGCAATATTTCAAATTCGAAAGCACCCTCTAATTTCCCAAAAACGTATAAAATATAGTGGCCCATGAAATGACGGTTGTTGAGTGTCAGGACCGTGGCCAGGGTTAGATTTGGAATTAACTAAAGCTCCAGCTTGATTCCCCGCTGATAACCGCATCCCCCGCATGTTTCAAGTACTTCAACCGCCTGTACCTCACTTTTCAACGCCACTTTCGTTCGGCTTTCCATGAAAAGACAATCAACTCTCTCTCTCTCTACTCTCTCTCTCTCTCTTAGCACACCGCGTATGGAAGAAGAAAACCGCCTATAAATAAGCCATCTTCGCCATTTTCTTTCAGCATCAGAAACAAATCAAATAGAAACGGTTTTCTGAATTGGAAAGCTTTCACTACCAGCATTGAATCTCGACCTCAGTCTCTTTTCACACACAATATACAGCTACGTTTTGCTACTGAACTAGTTGCAAGCGATGACAGTTCTGAAAATGCCGAAGAAAAATGGTAATGATGTTGCTCGAGAAGCATGGAACATCCTGCGCCTCGCATTGTTGTGGGGAAGAAAAGGCAGTGTTTTCAAGAGGCGTTTGATTGTGGATCATCTACGAGTTGCGCGTAAGTTTCTTAAGAGCCTGGGGCAACGTCCTCCTCGCGGCCAGCTACACTACGGAGAGCACGAACTCTCCTTCGACAAGACCCCCATTTTCCACTTCAAGATGCATCGCCCAGCCTCCATGCGATTCAACATCCCTTGCATAACCCCACAGGTTGACTTTGACTACGATTTTGATGATGAAGTTTGCCAAGATAATTATATTCAGCAGGATGGATCCGTTTATGAGTGCGGTGATGGAATGAGGAGGAGCTTCTTATTTAAAGGTGGAGATGAAGAAGAATACAAGACTTGTGAAGAGAAAATTGGAGTAGAGGAAGAAGGGATTGATATGAGAGCCGAGGAGTTCATAGCTAGGTTCCGCCAGCAACTGAGGCTTCAATGACAGATCTCGTTTCCACAGTAATAATTTGCTACACCGTTTTTGGTTGCCGTTGTTGTTAGCGGCTTTCAGGATTTTTTTTTTCTTTTTGTGAAAGAGGCGTTGCCGCGTTCTGTAAATACCGGAAACTTCCATCGAGTTTTGAATAATTATGCTCGTATCATGTATCATCGTGCTTACATTTTATCTTTTAATAGATATTTCAAGGTAAAAAAAAAATGATATTGTTGGGAGCTTGATATATCTCATTATTATTCGTTCAAACATTATATATGGTATTTTTGTTGTTAGTCAATTTGTTGTTTCTCGTACTTCTGTTCATTATGCAGTTGTTTTTTGTGTTTTGCAATATTTTGAGGGTATAGTTTTTCAAAGTTTGCGCCTTTTCCTTGGAGTAGCATGCATTCTCTAGTATTAATCATGGTAAGGATCTCATGGATCACAAGTTTATTATTGGTTTATATATCTTTTGGGGTGATTTTTTTTATTTCTTAGAAGAGCAAGAAATAATTTGTTGTTTCTCAAACTTCAACTAAAACAAAGTATCGTGTTATGGCATCCACTACAAAAGAGATTGTTTGGTTACATTGGTTACTTATAGATATGAGAGTTTCTTTTTCTCATCTCACTCCTGTGTATTGTGACAACCAAAATTCTATTCAAATTATTCACATCTTGTTTTTTCATGAACGAGCTAAAAAATTGAGATCGATTATCAACTTACTCATCATCATCACAAGCATGACACCATAACTTTGTTTTTTGTTCTCTTTTCTTTGCAAATTGCAGATTTCTGTGCCAAGTAGCATTCTATTCTTTTTTCTAATTGGCAAACTTTTGATGCTTGTGGTTGCCGCATCGTGAGTTTAAGAGAAGATGTTAAGATAACATGGTTATTTTGCTCTATTATTTATTAAGGGTATAATAGTTTATTTGCTTTAACCTATATATAGTATCTTTATATTTAGATTCAATATATAATTAATTGAGCATTGAAGTTTTCATTACTTAAATCCTAGTCTCCTCTCTTATTCTTTTCATTTTTTCTTTTATTTTGTTTTGATTGATTAACATCATTAGCTCTGAAATTCAAAAAAATTATATGATGAACAGGAGAGAATACAGCGTGAGATATTGAGATCAAGTACAAATAGTGTGCACGGACAACCGACCATTTTTTAAACTTAATAAAATCAAGTATTTATACTCGAGCTTGTTTATTTTTTGAAGTACTCAAATTCATGTCTATAAGATAATAGAATTTATTATTGTTTTTATTTGGTGAAATCACAAGAATGAAAGGTTTGGAACTCTTTTTCTTCAGGGAATATCAGATTATTTTTCTGAGCAGCGAAAAAAATAGGCTTCTTAATATACCAGCCTACTTACATGCAACTTGTTACGGGTAAGATCAAAAATTAATTTTTAATGTAAACAAATTATAATCATTAAATATTGTTTCAACACAAATGTAATTTTTTAATAGTAAATTTAAATTTTGAAACGTTCATTTAATAAAATAAATTAATAATTATAATCACAAAAAGTGTTTAAAAAGTTGTTAATGATAGAGAGAGAGAAATAAAAAGTTGAGAGATAAACGGATATTAAAAGATTTGATTTTATGCCACAAGGAGCCATCCATTTTCTTTTATTTGATTATAAGTAAATGTTTTTTAAGAAAAGGAATGATTTTAATTTAATTGAATCAGAATAATTTGTTGATATAATCTATCCTTATTGATTTTCTCACAAAAAATCATAACTTTTTTGTTATATGTTCTTTGTTTAATAAAAATAAAGAATAATTAGAATAAATATCAAAAACAATTGGAAGATTTTGAACACGTATTAAAAAGAATATGTTTCTACAATCAATACTATTTTACTTTATTAACGCAATACCTTGTTTACAAAAAAATTTAAGTAGAATATTTATTTTTTAGACTAAACCTTATAATAATTATAAGAGCAAGTTTAAATTAAGAAAGAAAAAAATAGAATACTACTATAATTTCAAGGTGAATGTATAATGTATATATATATAGTACACAGCTCATGAATTGAAGTAGAAGAGAAAAAAAATGTTATAAGACCTGATACAGCCCAACAGATAGACTTGCGGACCGACCTAGCCACATTAACAGCTAAAGTGATGAAATCTGATTAGATTTAAAAACCTTATTTTATAGAATCGATTTTTTCATCAATTCTAAGATAATACAAATAAACATGCGTACGAAATTGACTGAATAAAATTTAAGATATAAACAAAAAAACAAAATTATGAAGAGTTGTACAAAAACACTTGGTAATACTATAAAAAATTATTATGATATTATTTGAAAACAAAATCAATAATATTTAGTTAAATAATATCCCCAATATATTTTTTAAATTATTTTTTTATAAAGAATTTCAATTAAAGCTAAAGATTGCAGCTCCAAGCTCTTCCCCATCCCGATTTCAGATTAAATTGGGTTAAAATTGACCTGATGTGACTCCTTTATTTTGGCAAGTCACACAACCCGATTAAAACCCAATTTGACTATTTTTAATTAAGAACAACATTATTTTAACATTTCTTTCGTAAAGAATAAGATGGGCGAGGTTTTAGATCAATATAGAATAACCTGTCAAACCTTTATTAGGTCAAATAACTTTGTTTTATGAAATTTATGCTGTGTTTAATTACATGATAATAAAGTTAAAGCAAGCATAAGATAATGCGGGGAAAAACACCTAGGAGATTTAACTATTTTATTTTATTGTAATTAGCATGTATAACTTTAGATTTTCCTCTAAGAATAAAAGTCCAAAAGGATCTGTTCTGACTTCTGAAAGCAAACTTGCACAACGATATTTTTCCATATGAAATAAAACCCCAAAACTGGCTATGCGTTGTTCATAATAGTCCCTACATTATCAGCAGCTGTTCTGCTAGCCCATCACTTTGGGTTTACAGTAGATGTGTCGTTTAATAGAATTCACAAGTATTTTGTCACAACTCACAAGGTTAAATGCATGCAGCTGTTTGTAGCACTACTTGTATGCATCGGAGTAGATCTGGTGCGGCCAACAAACTATGCCTATCCGCAACCAGTGAAGGGAGTAGGGAGCAAATCCAAAGCCATTAAGGAACTCTTATGTAACAAGATACTCGAGATATTTTTTTATGATCCTCTTCAAAAAAGAAAAAAGGTCTACCTTGTGAGCATGAAGCAGAAGTTTCCAGCAAAATCAAATTCCATTTTGATGACCCTTGAGATGTGCTTCCAGCTTTCCTGTTGCTGCCAATATAAAACCTACATCGCAAACACCATGGTTATAATACTAAAACACTAGTTCAAAAAAATAACATTGGAAAATTAAAATTGCAGAGAGCATGTTGTGGAAATTCTGTCAAGATTCCAGAGCACTTGGGCATTAGAGGACACTTTTCCAAATATGTTTTAATAAATATGTAATATTCTACATTATACCACCAAAACAAAACAATAGTCACAATATAGCTATAGCTAAAACTACACAAGCCATAATAGATGCATCACTCAGACAATTAGAAAATAGTTATTCAACCCATAAATGATCTCCAAAATCAAAGCCTTTGCGCCTTTACCATTAAATATGCATACACCAAATACAAATTCCCTTTATGCCTACTGGTTATTATATTCGAAGGCTATAAATGAAAACATTTCAATTAATATGCACAAGTATTCTGACGACTGATGAATACCTAAAAATAGAGCAGAGGGCCTTCTGGGCCGTGATTTGAACTCTGGGTGAAATTGCACACCTACATAAAAAGGATGACTTGGAAGCTCTAAAATCTGCAGAACAAGAGAAAATAAATGAGCTTGCAAATTCAGCACAAAGTTTAGTTGTCTCTATTGACCAGAAATGATGGAAAGTAATGAGCACTATGCCATTGAGCTTGAACACATCAGATACGGAATGACTATAATAAGGAAAACACTTTTACTATAAGAAGAAACCGAGTGGATAGAAAACAGACCTCCATCCGTTTTCCTGTTTCATCCTTCCCCACAAACTTTAAGCCATTTTCCTCTAGAACTTCAATTACCTCTGGGTTTACCTGCATCATGTAATGTTAGAAAATATCACGACTGTTTTGTGCAGTTATCTTTCCACTTTTATTAACCTTGCAACTCACCTCATATCTATGCCGATGTCGTTCCTCTACATACTGTGGATTACCATACCTAGCAATTATAAACAATTGAAATACATATGTAAGTGGACACAAACATCAAAATACTATGGATTTCTTTCTTTCTCGCTTGATGGAAGGTTTTAGGTGGTTCATATCACCTGCAACCAGTTCTAATATAATAATATTATGGACTGGAGCCTACTGGATGGATATAATACTGTTAACTGAAATTTCATACATGGTACCAGTATTCATAGCACATGTTATATGCATAATAATAGCAACCGAGACATCAGATTTATTCTCACTTTGAAGATTGATAAAAAAATAAATCACATACAGTTTTGCAGTAATACAATTGGTGGTATGGAATAGCGTCCTTCGTGATCCTAGTCTCATTGTGCTTCCCATATGTGTCCGTGAACCCTGCAATTAATTTCAAAGGGTATTGTAGCACAAATACTTGAAAAAATTAATGATTTAACTGTAAATATAGGTTGATTAGGTTGCAGTAAGTGCATACCTCAGGCATGAAAATTACAACAGGATCGGGTGTGTTTGCATTAAACTCGTTGCTATCCGCCCTTTCCAAACTCAAAACCTGAAATAGATTCCAGAGAAGGGACACGCAGTCATAGGATAAAACATATCAAGAAAAATGATAACAAAGAAAGTAAGTTCAAAGTGAAGTCACTTACAGATCTAGCAAACTCAATAACAGCAATCTGCATGCCTAAGCAAATCCCAAGATAAGGAATATTGTTCTCTCTAGCATACTTGGCAGCCAATATCATTCCTCTCACCCCACGATCTCCAAAACCACCAGGCACTAAGACGCATGCTGCATTCTGCAAATTATGATATAAGAAAGAAAAAAGAATCAAAAGGAGATGGCACCAAAAGCCTTACAGTTTCTAACCTACTCAAACCCCTTTCAAGAATAAATTTCATGCTCTTTAAAGCCACAAGTGGTAGTAGCGCAAAGTTAAAATCACAACAATCATTCAACTATGGAGATCAAGTTTGAAGACCAGAATTTGGTCTAAGCTAAACTCAAGCTGTCGCTATCAGTATGCTTTATTTGAAAAATAAATAAATAAAATCTGCAAAGATAAAAAATCAGATGCTCAAGTTGTCAGAGAGAGAACAGAAGAAGAATCAAGCTAAAGATTCCATAGCAACCACACAGATGTCATAGTGAAAATATTTGTCAAAAACAGAAGCAGTGGAAAACAAAAGGAAAACCAATAACATAATCACATCAAGCTACAGAAATTAAAAAATAGCTATAAGGAAAATGATATAGTCAGAAAGGATTGTATATGCAAAATGTCAGTGTTCCTGACATGAAGGATGGTGAAAACCAAAACAAGGAGAGGTATCTGGCCATTAGAAACAGACAATATAGGAAACAGAAAATAAATAAATAGATACTGCAGCCCTACCTTTAAAGTCTCCCATGCGGCAGCATGAGCTTCTGGTGTCTGTATAAGGTAGAGAAATGTTTACCAAGGGAAAACTTTCAGAACGATACATCACAACATGTAAAATGCAACTAGCAAAGATTCAATACCAATTTTGCACTGTCTTCTTCAAGATCAGAGGCTGCAATCCAATCAATTGATGGCTTCACCGAACATGCAATGCAAGCATGTAGAAGAGCCTGCAAGTAAAACAAGGCATAACAGTAAGGGGTAATCATGCCAGGAAACAAACACATGATACTTCTAACAAACTTCTAACAAACTAGCTATCATCAAATGTTAAATGTGCTAATGAGTCATTCATTCCCAGCAAAAAGTTATCCAGACAATGCAAACCCATTATAAAATAGTAACTTTAAATGGATGTTAAAAAATGAAGATGGTCTTCTCAACATTGGCATTTAACATCACATCTCTGAAGATACGTGTTTCAGAATATTTTTAAGTCAGAATAATGCAGCGTTAGATTGGCCACGCAGAGTTTCAAACTATATATCACCGTGGTCTTTCTTGCTTGCTTAAACTAAAGAACCAAAAATGTGATGCACCTTGACAACAGACAGGTATGAATCTGTTAGGCCCACATACTTCCCCACCATAGCAATTCTCACCTGCAGTCATTTGCATCTTCTCAACTCAGGAACAAGAAAGAAACAATCAAATAGAATTACAAGCTATTGATGACAATACTGACAGAACTGGTGAGATTATCATATGTCTCAGCCATCATGGTCCAATCTTTTAAAGCAGGAGACATCGCAATGCTGAAATAGAGCATCACAATAAGTTAGCTAATATGATATGTCTTTGTGCACTCGGGTTCTTCATCAAGTTCCCATTTTGTTTCTGGCAGCATACTCTCAATATAATTGCAACATAACAAATGTCTTGGTCACAGTTAGTAGAAAGAAAGAAACAACGAGATAATCAACTAAAAAAAATTGAATTAGCTATAATCAACTTTAAAAAAAAAATTGTTCCAGTAAATTCTTGAAAATGTTAAAGGCTGAGATGGATTAGAACTGTAAGTCCACTAATTAAGCCTTTGACGTAGAGAAAATTGAAATGAATCTAACCTGAGTAAGTTTAGCTGTTTTAAAATTGCATCATGAGCATTTTGGTTCTGTAAAAGGAGAGCATGTTGAACAGTCAAAGCAAGAAAATTGAAATATATATATTGAACCAAAAAAAAACCTGAAACCTTCAAGATCCAAAGAAACAAAAGAACACAAACCAACCCACCCTAAGTAACAAAGGAATGTGCCAAATGTTAGGAACATCATGAATATTGAGAATATTAGAAGCCTGCCAAGAAACAAAGAGATACGTAACATGTCCAAATTTAAAACAGCTGTTATTAGAAGTGAAGCAGTGCAAAGTTCAACCAAAGTTACCGGAACATGGCAAAACTGAGAAAGTTTCTCCTTCACGTTTTCCAATAAAGGCTGCAATTTAATTGATGAAAAGTCACTTTAGTCCTCAAAAATTCATCCTCCAAAAATATTATTAATAATGATGGATGAAAAACATCTGTTCAAATACAGCTTCAGGTTCATTTCAAGCAAAAAAGAAGAAGAAAACAAGGAACTAGCAAAGTCCATTCTTGCAATCACTGTAAAAATATTAGAAAGATTGAGTCCAACTTATTGGGCAACACAATAACTGATGCTACAATGCAATCATCAAAAGAAGCACTGCCACACATAAAAAAAAGTGATCAGTGTTTAGTACGAAACCTCCCAAAAGTTTAATATTATAGACAAAAATAGCAAGAGAAAGCTGATAATTTCTCTGAAATGATGTTTGTAAGCAATTTTCAGTGAGAACTATCGGAATGATCCTCAACCAAAATAATTGTTTCAGTCAATAGTCCTCTTGAAGCAAAAAGGTGTCAGGTTGGACAAATGTACCTGAGCAGAGCGACATGCCAGTAGATGGGGAGTCAAGCCTAATGCCCTCAGTTCACGGACACTATGTTGTGTAGGCTTAGTTTTCTGCAAGCACGCATAAAACATATATTGTTATTAGCACTCTAAGTTTAATATCATCCACTTGGCCTCTAAGTGAGTACATTCCAAATGAAGGACAAAAAAAAAATGAAACAAGTTCTAGGGGTTATTACTTGCTCTCCAACAACACCTATCACAGGTATTAGGCTCACATGAACGAGACAAAAGTTATCCTGTCCTGCATATATAGAAATTAACATAGTGGTTATTACAATAACTCATGTATGAATTAAGTCAAGAAGCTCTGTAGAATGAGTTTATAGTAGCTGCAAAATGGAACCACAACAGCATTAAACTAATTCTTCATGCAGCACACGGTCATGCATGTAGGCAGAAGAATAGCATCGTGAACAATTCAATGAATATGCTTTTGGAATTTATAAATTATCTGAACATACAGTAAATGGTCCGTCAAGCTTCCTACAATCCTCCTGGGAGGACCTGCATGAATATGCACTGCCCTATCGCTTGACAAGTGCTACTAAGTAGTGATCCAGTTAGAGAACAAGGATCCTTTGCCCTTGAATAAAACCAACATAAGGAACAGTAACAATGTTCCTCCAAATAAAGTAAACAACATAACTCACCAACTGAAAAAGACAACTGCCGCAAAGCCTCAATAAATGGCATAGATTCAATGTCGCCTGAAAGAGAGAAAAGGGGATAAATTAAAACTACCACATGAAATCACAAAATGGATAAAGTTCTCGGTGAACCATCTCTCTTGCACATTGCTCTTACCAACTGTTCCTCCCAACTCTATCACACACACATCTGCAGGGCCTTCCTTTCCATCAACAGGAATGACCGCAACTGATTCAATCCAATCCTTAATGGCATCAGTGATATGTGGGACGACCTAGGTTTTCCTCAAATACAGCAGTAATTCAGTTACCAGTTACTTAAACATAACACCAATCATATCTAGCAAGCTGCAAACCATCACCTGAACAGTCTTTCCAAGATAATCACCTTTCCTTTCCTTCTCAATGACAAACTAAACAAACACCGAACAAAAAATAGCATCAATTATATCTCATCGAATATCTTTTAAAACTCAGAACTCGATGCATTTGCATGTATATTAAACTCATTTAATTACCTGGAATATCTTCCCGGTAGTAATGTTATTATCTTTTGTCAGTGTTACATCCAGAAAACGCTCGTAGT
This sequence comes from Salix caprea, assembly GCA_964035475.1. Lineage (NCBI taxonomy): Eukaryota > Viridiplantae > Streptophyta > Magnoliopsida > Malpighiales > Salicaceae > Salix > Salix caprea. Next base: position 3,159,787 of record OZ037755.1, on the reverse strand, counting down.
TACCCAAATCTAAATCAACCTTTTAACATAAACCAAGGTATAATTAACCTGTTAATATATCCATTAACCCATCATCTCCTTGTAAATCACAATCAATCAAAAATTGAAAGAATAAGAAATAAACTCAAATAAAATAAGAAACAGGAAAGGTGTCAGAACCTCTCCGCCATCGTCAAGAACAAAAACCTCCCCGTGTTCAAAAGGAGACATGGTGCCAGCATCAGTGTTCAAGTAAGGATCTGCAACACGTATCAGACCATTGAAAGTTAATAGTGATTGTTGATCCCGGATCAAAACATAAAATATCTATTATAAACTGTGCCAACAAGAACCTATTTTGATGGAAGTGACGCGGAGGCCGCAAGCTTTAAGGACAACGCCGATGCTGCTAGCGGTGACGCCCTTGCCGAGCCCACTGACAACTCCTCCGGTGACTAGGACGTACTTCATTTCTCTCTGTTCGCTTTGGGTATGGTAGTCACTGGATGAGGTTTGTGTATTGGTGCGTAGGCAAAGTGTTTGCGTTAATGTCCGACAGGTAAAGCTGGACTTGCGTAACTTCACTCTCGTGGAGTTGCTTTGAAATCTCAACAAACCTGCGAGTGGTGAACGGACCGCGCTGAGGGACTTGCTCAGTAATGCGTATTGAGACTTGCTTAGTAACGCGAATTTATACATTCTATTCTCTCTCTCTCTCTCTCTCTCTGAAATTCCGCTGACTTCTTGTGTTAGTGGATTTTTTTAACTTGAAAGTTAGTTTTTTCCTTTTTTTTATTTATTTTCTAACGGCCGAAACTTGGAAGGAATAAGACACAGAATCAAAAACAGCAATAACTTTAGTGTTTGTTACTGTTATTTTCATAAGTACTTTTTATTAAAAAAATATATTTTTTTTAAAGCATGAATGATGGATGATGTAAAATTGTAAATAAACTAGTCTTGCTTAACTTTGTACCAAGCCAACCCTTTCATTTTGAGTCGTGTTTGTTTTTGTTAGTAATTTCATGAGAAATTTATAATTTTAGATTATTTTAATATGTTAATATTAAAAATAAGTCTTAAAAGCATAATGTATATTATTTTAATATAATTCAAATAAAAAAAATATAACATAATCGCAAACAATATCACACTGCTGACAATATTTAGGTGAAATTCAACACTTTTTAATTTGTATTTCTTATACAATCATAAAAAAAAATGTGATGGAAAGGTATATTTAATGAAAAAATTAAAAAAATAAATCTTGTTTGTAAGGAACATGAGATTATATATATATATATATATATATATATATATATATATATATATATATATATATATATATAAAGATTTCATGATTATACTATTAAAAAAAAAGTTATACCTTGTAGATAACTCATTGTAGCTATATACATAGTTTATTGTGGATTGTAATAATGTAATTATCATTTTGCCTTTTAGTTAAAAAAAAATGGTTAGTTGTGGGGGTATTTTTAATTTTCCATTTAACATATTGTCATTAACTAATTGTTTGGGGTGTTTGCATCTTTTTTGGTTTTTCTTGCATAGTGAAACTATATATTTGCCCTTGAAATCAGACAAAAAAAAAATTGATTGGACAAGGGTATTTGTGATTTTTTGCATTGTTTATGAACAATGAATTAATCATTGTAGCCTTTAATAAGACAAAAATCTAGAGTTACTGATGAAGGTGTTTCTGGTTTTTCAAGTTTTTATGCACAATAAAAATAATGAGGTGACCTTAGAAAAGACAAAAACAAAGCGTTGGCAGTAGGGGTATTATTTTCATAGGGATTTTTTTCTCGTTATTATCGCGAGCTCCGAAGAGTGTTTTGGTAATTTTATATTTTTAAATTCTTTTCTACAACAATTGCCGACGCGTCTGCTTGACGTACTGACAGTTGCCTTCCGTCCGCACCATATAGATGGCGTGTGAGTCATCGTTCGATATTGAAAATTTTTCATTTGTCATCTCATCAAATATGTCGTCATGTCCTCTTCAACATGGTGGTATGCATGTCATCTCATGGTGGGCGGGAACGTGATTATGGTCGATTGATCTTTCCCCCCCCTCTTTTCTCTCTCTTGTAGGTGAAAATGCAAGGCATTCATCTGTGTTCATGGGTTTTGCATTTCAGCCCTTGGTCTTTTTATTGTTTTTTTTCATCCAGATTTCTTTTATAGAAGTTTTGGTTTGTTTCAATTTTGTCCTTCAACTGAAATTGATAAGATATGTTATGTTTAATTTCAGTCCTTTTTATTTTTATTTTTTGTTTGTTTTTCATTCTTGTAATTTTTTTGGTACTGGCATTTTAATTTGTTTCAATTTTATCTTTCGATTGAAATTCATTATTTTTTCATTCAGACCCTTATTCTTTTAATTTTTTTATTTTGTTTCGGTTTCTTTAAAAAAAAATTGTCCTTCTAGGACAACTCCTATCTTTTGTTCGTATTTATGTATCTATACTCATAGTTTTAGTTTTTATTTTTTATCATTTTCTCTTGGGGTTTTATTTTTATTCCTGAAATTTTAATTTATATTGATAATCATTTTAAAATTGATATCTCTTTTTTTTTCCATTTGCTCTCATTATAATTATTTTATTGCTTACTCTTCTCTTACAGATTTTTGTTTTTGGAATAATTTTCATTTTTTAAATAGTAATAATAATAATATTGATGGTAAGAATAATAATTTATTATAATGATTGTAGTGCTTATAATATTAATAATTATGACTATGAAGCTAATAGTAGCAATAACTCATAAAATAATATTAAGAATATCAATAATAACAAATTTTATTATAATCCAAACCGAAATTATTTTTCAGTTTTTTAGTAAAAAAACCGAAACTGGTTGATTTAAACCAGGTCTAGTCTGGTTTTGTTTTATTTATTTATTTTTTTAATTTAGTTGTTTTTATAGATAAAATTAAACCGAACCGAAAATATCACTGCAACTGTACTTTTTAATATTTTAATCCTGAATGATTTTTTTATAAAAAAAAATATTATTGCGAGAGGTTCATGTTAAATCTTTTTTTTTACTGTAAAAAATTAACAACTCGTAGCGAAGTAAAGCACCAAGCAAAGCTGCTTGGGGTTTGGAATGAATTTATTAATGAAATTGAATTATATTATATTGTATTAATTAATGTACCCACTTGCAATAAAATTCGATCCTCTGCAATGAAATATTCGAGATGATGGAACAAAACATCGAGATGCTGACAAGTAATTTTATGTTATTCAGCAAGTAATTAATAGTATTTTATTGCTTATTTTTTTAATTTAGTTTCAAGAAATAAAAAAGTATAAGTATGAGGGATAAATATTAAATGAAAATACTTTTTCATCACTTTTAATGAGTTATAAATTATTTTTTTATAAAAAAAAATAGATCAAAGAGGAGTATTAAATCTATTCTTATTACTTGAGAGATGAAAAAATTGTTGTGTTGTGCTATTCGTTATTCTTTAGATTTACATTAAAGCGAAAGATGCATTCAAGATGGGAGAATAAATAATAAAATAATAAGAATATTTCTACTTATAATTTCACTACTTGTATATATATGTGTGTGTGTGTGTGTTTTAAAGTGGAATGAAATATCATTAATTACTTTATAATTACCATAAAATTTCTCATGATTTTGAACCCATGACATACAAATGGATAAGATTATTAAAAAAAGATATGCTAGCATCAAAGTTGTAATAGGCTTTGCATATGGATATTTTAATTAGATTTTAGTTGATTCAATAAAGTTAGTATTTTATACATGTATTATGTTGATCTTGTATGGAAGGTAAGTAATCATGACCTTAAACAAATACATCATAAAAATCTAAACACAAGTTGTAGAATTGATTTTTTTATAGCCATTGTTGTGGGAGTTCCGCATATTACCCGTATATACTTTCATCTTTTTAGTATCTGTTTAGAGTGTGGTTGCAGTTGTTTTTTAAAGTGTTTTTCATTTAGAAATGTATCAAAATGATGTTTTTTTTTATTTTTAAAAAATATTTTTGACATCAGCACATCAAAATGATATAAAAATACCAAAAATTTTAATTTAAAATGAAAAATAAAAATAAAAATTTTTCATTTTTTTTCATAAACACTTTCTAAAAGCACTCCCAAACACCTCATTAATGTATATACTATAACATATAAACAATTAGTTTGAAATTAGCGATCCTTTATTGAAACAGCTTTTAGCTTTATAATTATAAGGCCTTACATCTAACAAGAATGAAAAATTGTGGCTCATACTTCTCTTAGTGGTTTGGATAATATGAATAATTATTATTATTATTATAATAACTAAAAACTCTAACAGACCCAGAAGAATAGGTCTTTATTCCGACAGTCATAAACTCAAACAACTTCTTCCAACACAAAAGCAATTCAGTTGTATTATTGGCAGATCATTACAAATCACCATTGCTTTGAGCCCGATTGCTTCATCCATTCGCAACAGTATCTGATGAACGGGTCAACTCATCTAAATTTTAAGATTTTGAAACGGTAAAGTAGAAATTCTCATTTTTTTTAGAATACCCAGCAGCTTTTCAGAAAATAAAATAGCACAAATGACCAAGGCATTGTCAAGTGAAAATCGGCTGTCAGCCATGGATTACTTTGAGTCTACCATCTGTCTGATTACAAATGATGAAGGCACAAATGTAAGATTTTTTGGCAGCTCATGTTACAGGAATCAAGAAAAGTCGTCAATCTCTATATCTCTCATCTCCGCATGCACGTACACGTTTAAACATATGGTATTTCAGTTGTAGCTCACTCCTTCACCATGTACAACCTCACCAATACGATATGCCTGGTGTTGTCCCTCCTCAAGAATTCCGCGAGATGCTTCCTCAGTCATGACCAGAACCATCCCAATGCCCATGTTAAACGTCCGACTCATCTCAGCATCTTCTATTTTTCCAGCCTGCAATAAGAAAACAATTGAAAAGGGTATAGATACCATATAACAAGATCCATACATCTCAATTTTTGTTTACAACAAACATAACCTCCAAGATCTACCAGTTAATCAAATTAAATAAACTCAAGTTCTTGGGTCAGTCTAACATCACAATCCAGTATTTATATGTAAAACACAATTTACCTCTTGGATCCATTTGAAAAGGGTTGGGACTTTCCATGAATCCTTGTATATTAAAGCCCCAAGGCCTTTCGGGAAAACTCTTGGTATGTTATCTGTAAAACCGCCTCCAGTGATGTGAGCTATGCCCTTTACACCACCCTTGCTAATCAAATCAAGCACCTTTTTGAAGAAGAAGAATTTTTCTTTTAGCATAAAAATGTAGTCAATTCAACAACGTTAATCATAGCAATGTGAAAGGGAAACAAAATTTGAATGAAACCTGCTTGACATAGATAAAAGTTGGAGCCATAAGAGCTTCACCCAGAGTAAGACTTCCACCAGGAAGTTGGTCATTTAAAGACAAGCCACTCTGAGCTAGAACCCTACAAAAATAGACAAGCATTCATCCAATAATAAGAATACCCAATGCAAGGAACTAAAAAGATCATACCACTGTAAACAGGCATCAATGATGTTTTAATGCATGGAGAAAAAATAAGATTTCTTCAAACTAAAACCAACCTTCTTACAAGAGAGAAACCATTGGAATGGACTCCACTTGATGGCAAACCAACAAGAACATCCCCAGCTGCAATGTTTTTCCCATCAATCACTGATTCCTTTTTTACGATGCCAACAGCAAACCCGCTAAGGTCATACTCGCCTTCTGCATAGAAATCTGGCATCTCTGCAGTCTGGAATGAATTTAACAGAACCATTGAGGTCAGAGGAGAATTATAAGTTTTGGTGAAATTACCACCACTTTTAAAATCAGCAAATTTGACCTCATAGCATGTAATAGGTAGGTCTATTCCACATATAGTAGAGCCATAATAGGACAAAATAATTCAAATGATAGAGAATTATTATAATTATCTACTGATATAAGTTACCATGCCATATCCCTCTTACATGATGCAACACACATACATCTAGCCTGGCCATCCCTAGCCTAATAGACAATCTCTTCCAAACAGCATCTTATTTTTCTCTTCCATTATCAATCAAAAAATTATCCCTTCAACTGTAGATGATTTCTTTGTTACCAACAATTGTTCATGAAAAGATAATTGGACACCTGCTATTTCAGATGAATATTTCAAGAAATCTATAGAGCACGACCATTTCACAAGAGGCAGGAACTTGCGATAGGTCAAGACAGGCCAAATGTGTTAATAGGATAGTTCAATGCAAACCCATCTTTCATATACAAAGGATTCAGCAACACCACATTGGTAATTGCCACAATATTGTGCAGAATGACTGCAATAACCTTCTTACTGCAAAAATAAAAGCTATGGTGACTACAACAACAATCTTCAGATGCAGCGTTACAAGATGTACTAAAAGGTAGACATCCACCAGTAAAATATAAAGAAAGAATACCTCTCCCCCTAAAAGAGTGCAGTCTGATTGTTGGCAGCCATCAACTATGCCTTTAATGACCTAAATCAAAAGAACAGGAAAATTTTATCCAGCTGCAGTTTTTTTTTTGCACAGATAGTATATTAACTCAGTAAACCATGCAATTATCAATACCTTTTCAGCAAGGTCAACATCAAGGCGGCTTGTAGCATAGTAATCAAGAAAAAACAAAGGCTTTGCACCGGAAGTAACAATATCATTTACACTCATAGCAACCTGCAGCAGGAGAAGAGAATTAGGAAGCAAATCATCGGCAGCAAAAAGCATATAACAAGATTTATCCAGACTTTACCAGATCAATTCCAATGGTTTCATGGATTCCAGTTTCAAATGCAAGCTTTAGCTTAGTCCCTACACCATCCGTACCTGCAACTAGGTAGGAATCCCCTGTGTGCAGAATCTTTAATCAGCACAATAACAAAACACACACGAGGACAAAAAAAATGATCTTAGCATCACTCTATCCCCCCCAGTTCCCAGCATATAAGAAGAAGAAAATAATCATTTGAACTATAGCAGTCAGCATGAAAACAATATGTAACCTCAAAGATATTTTACGATCAATTAAGTTCACAACAAAGAACAGAGAGGGCCATAAGCGAGGGGAAAATCTAAAAGAAAGCATACCAAGAGGGAAAAGACCACCAAAACCACCAATCCCAGGAGCCATCTTTGCGATTCGACGAACAAGCTCAGACCCAGCATCTATATCCACCCCAGCATCCTTGTATGTAAGTCCTCCACCAGCCCCATCACCGCTTTTCCTGCTATTTTCCTTGGACATCGAACTATTTCTTGTGGCTCTCACTGAAAGATGCGGAAATCTATCGGAAAGGCGATTAAACATGCATCTTCCTGTGGGTTGTTGAGTGGCCAAGGGTTTATTAGAGGAGTGTCTGATTGAAGCTGCAATTGCACGCGATAGCTCAGTGTTTGATGCTATGCTAGCAGTAGCCATGGGAATGATGGGGTGAGAACCTAAACTGGGGAGGATGAGGCTAACCTGAATTGGTGGAGCTATGGGAAGTGGAGGAGGCGCGGGAATTAGGAAAGCAGGGGTTAAGGTAGGGCTTTTCAGATTTTGGATTTTTTTCTTCGCTTCGTGTTTATTTTATTTTATTGAGGTAATTGGTAAGGGCATTATAAGTCCTTTAACTTTAGTTTAAGTAATATATAAATTAACAGAAAAAAAGAATCAAACTTGGATTTTTATTCAACACAAAAAATGGTAAGGTAAAAAATTTGAGACTTGAGTTTTTGATTTAATTGATAATTTAAAAAATATAAAAAAGAGTCAAACTCGAGTTTATCTGGATTATAAAAAAAATAGATGTTGAAGGATAAAAAATTAAGAAAAAGAATAATAATTAAAAACAGCAAAAATATTCTTGTTAGACTAGGTGAACTCGAAAACTTTATTGCCATCAATATTAAAATTGAAATAATCTTATGAAAAGAAAAGTAGGGAAAAAAGTTTGAAACATTAAATTGAAATAAAATCAATTGAAATATATAATTAAAAAAATAACAAAACAAGATAAAAAGGTCAATTAATGTTAACCTTTAAAATAAGTGATCATGGTCATGGTCATGGTCATGGTCATGGTCATGAACCGGGTACTAATCTCATAAAAGATAAAAAAAAATAAAAAAATTTGGGTGAACCTCTTAAACCTAGTATAATTTATAAAATTAGTAACCCATGAAATTTTGGACTCGAGTTCAATCAATAAACTTCATTCTCAACCAAATTAATTTTGAACGGTGGAGTTGTTAATAAAGTGATAATAAAATTTTTTGCAAAAGAATAAAAATAACAACAAAAATAATAAAATAAAATTTTATAGAAAAAACCAATGAGGATGAAATTATATAAAAAAATAATTTTAAAAATAATATCAAACAAAACAAATAGCAATCAAAAGAAGAAAACTTAAATTTGAAAGATCAAAAAAAAATATAAGGATGGGATTGAAAAACATTTATAATTTTATAAATTGTTAAGATTTTTAAAATAGTAATCAAAATAGCATAGAATAAATGCAAAAGAAAAATAAATTGTAAGGGTTTGATCCAAAAATTTTGAAGAGTTTGATGTTGAATTTGTGGTGAATAGAGGGAAAGAAAGAAAAAATATCAATATTGTTGGCATTAAACTTAAGGTGTTTTATGGGCATGCGCCATCGTGTCTTTTTCTTTATGGTGGAGAGTGTCAGCATATGATGGTTAGAGCATTATTAGTGGTTGATTGTTTTTTCCTTTCTTTTCTCTCTCTTGAAACTGAATATGCATATAGGTCATCTTTGTTTATGATGTGTGTATTTCAGTCACTAGTCTTTTAATATATTTTCCTCCTCATTTCTTCTATAAAGTTTTTATTTGTTTCAATTTTATGCTTCAATTGATAATATTGCACTAATAATAATAATAATAATAATAATAATAATAATAATAATAATAATAGTTATAGTTGTGATAATAATAACCATAACAGTGGTATAAACAATAATAATTATAGCGATAATGATAGCAATGATAGTAACTATAATAGTAATACCAATAATAATTATGATATTAATTATTTACAGTAGTGATAATAGTGATAATTATAATGACAGTGACAATTTAACAACAACAACAACAATAATAATAATAATAATTTATTCGATCTTATATCTGTCAAGAATCAAGTTTAACAACTTCTGAATGTATAGTATTTCATATCTAATATCCCTAATAAATTATTTAAAAATTTATATGACCCAATGTTCTCTTTTATTTTATCTTATTTTTTTCAAAATTGTATTGCTTAACATTAGTTTTTTTTTAAACAATCATTTAATTTCTAATTAGACCTATTAAACAAATAAACTTATATTAATTTAAATTTTATATATTTTATTAGAACTCGCGCTTAAATTTTTTTTTATAAAAAATATCATTTTACCTAAGTTTATAGCATTATAAAAAAAATCTGCACTCTTAAAATTTGTTTTTATATTTTAAGAAATATGATTATGATTGCAGCAAAATATAGGACATCTGGCTCGTTCGTTAATTCACGTTGCTACATCGAGGCAGGTGTATTATTTTTTATTTTGGCCAAGTTAAAATAAAAAAAAATGAAAATAAAGACAAACAGGGAATGAATAAATGAAGTATTAAGGACTTGATTTATAAAATATCTACAATGGATGACATTTGGGTAAGGTCATACGCTAGTAACTAGCAAGCTGGCTATATTTGTCGGATCAAAAGTTTTTTAAAACTAAAAAAATGTGAAAGCATTATAAAGTGTTATCTAGCATTAAAAACAAATCTAATGACAGGCTAAAAATACATGCTTTTAATATAGAAAATAAAGAAGCATATTATTAGTAATTGTCAATGTTAATTAAAGATTGAGTCAAGAAAATAATATATATAATCAAGATATTTAAATTTATATCGCAGGAATCTTCGAAGTTTTTTTATTTAATTAATATATTTTTTTTTGTAAAAAGAGCAACAATTTAAATTCCATAAAAAAAGTTTTTTGCAAGTATGATTCCTCTTTTCTTATTAGTATTTTTTTCACAAAAAAAATATTATTTCTCATTGAATGTTCTTTACTCAATAAAAATCAAGAGCAATAGAAACAAATATTCAGAAAAATAAGATGATTTGAAATGATGATAGAACATATCTCTATGATAAAAAGTCTCTTAGCTTATTATCACACTTCATATTTTTTTCAACTTTGTTTAGTTTTTGTCAATTTTATTAAACCCAACTAGAAGGTTAACTTGGATCCTTTAACTTGGCAACTCACTTGACCCAAGTTTAAAATTATTTTAGGAGTTACCTCAATGTGACCCTGTAGACTTAACTGATCTAAGTGTAACTTGATTGATAAAGTAAAACCTAATTTAATTTTATTTATTTTCAATGTTGTGTGTGTGTGTGTGTGTGTGTATATATATATATATATTAAAACAATGATATTTCGAATTGATCCAAGTTCATATAACAAATACACAATCAAAGTCTTAGATCATGTTAAGTCTAGTAACTTTGTCATGAAAACTATTTTTGCGATAATAATAATAGGCATGTGCAAAAAAGCCACCATATAAGATTAAAAAAAAATCACAAAGGTTTATATAAAAAGAGCACTTGCTAATGTTTAACAAATATTACTATGAAACTAAGTAAAATATTATAAAAAGAGCACTTGCTTCCTTTGCTAAAAAAGTTGTTTTTAAATTTTTGTTTTTAAAAACTACTTTTTACTTACAAATATATTAAAATGATATTTTTTTATTTATAAAATTTATTTTTGACATCAATATATAAAAATAATTTAAAAATACTAATTTTTTTTAATGAAAAACTAAATTATTTATTTTTTTTTAAATATTTTTGAAATGTAATGTCAAACAAAACCTTAAAGAACACCTTAACAAAACTTAGTGAACTTATATCTAATTTTAAATCAACCTTTAATCGATACCCCCCCCTCCAAAGAAAAAAAATATAAAATTGAGCCCTAATCTCTCTCTCTCTCTCTCTCTCTCTCTATATATATATATATATATATATATATATATATATTATATAAAGTGCTTGTTTGTGAGTGTAGTTGATATTATTTTTAAAAATATTTTTTATTCAGAAATATATCAAAATAATATTTTTTTATTTGATAAAAATTATTTTTGAGATCATCATATGAAAATAATTTAAAAGCACTATTTTTTAATTTAAAATGAAAAATATTTTTTTTAATTTTTTTTAAAATTAATTTTAAAATACAATATGAAACCGTGCCAAAGAGATAAACATACCTCAATGGAAAATTCTTTCATCAAACAAAATTCTTTGACACGAAACTCATTTTTTTCCCAACTAGCCACTTTTTTTCTCCTCCATTGTTTTGGTGACGCACTCTCTCAACCCCTAACTTCATTGATTGAAACATGAATAAAAAGCATTAAAACATAAAAAAAAATAAAGTTTTGAATTATACAATAAAAGACTAAAACTTTAAAAGAACAAAAAAGACAAAAACTTCAAAATCTTAACATATAAAACATGAAAAACAACCAAGCAAATCAATTTAACGTAAATAGTTTTGAAAGGCAGTTTTTTACAGGTCGAAATTTGAAAAGAAGTTGAACTAGTAACTTGTGGTTACCATAAAAATAAATAAAAACAGACCCGAATTTTTGAGGTTCCATTGGCAAACGCTGTCGTCTGGCTCAAGGGTTACATGACTTAGTCCGCTCTACCCTCCATTTCTCCATAGCCGCCACCCCACTATTCGCAAAAGAGTGAAACGAATAATTAAAAAAGGCATGATACCCTCCTGCTTAACCCTACAGCTAACTCCATTTTTTCCCTCCCCATTACTCCCCGTCAATCGACTCTCTCTGCTATCCTCCTCTACTTTCCCTGCCTTTGCTGGTTAGCCTTCTCTCTCCCTTTCGATTCACTTTGCTCTTTCATGTTGCTTCGTTTTATTTTTTTCTTTAATTTTTAATTATTGTGAAAAAAGACAGCGAAATCTAGAAGACTTGCTTTTGCAGCAACAAAGGCGCCGTCAATTTCAACCATGGCAGCTGTATGTCTATTCTGCAACTTCTTTAACATAGAGTGGTGAATATTTTATACAGTGTCTAATATTTTTAGAAGAAAATGTTCAGGAACAAGAGAATGTTGGAAATTTAAAGCGAAAATTAGCAAAATTATTTCAACTATCACTTGACGCAACAGTCCCAGGTGAGCCTGATATCGAGCCGCAGGTTGCTGCTTGCACTGGCAAATTTGGGGACTACCAATGGTACTACAAACACTACTCTAGAATTGTTGTTTTGCTGTGATTAGTTATAATATTTTAATTCCAAAATGATATGGTATTTACTGCAGTAATAATGCCATGGGACTGTGGTCGAAAATCAAAGGCCGCCCAGGGATTGAATTTAGGGGACCCCCAGCAGTTGGACAGGCATGCTTTGAATTATTTTTTTCTGTAAAATATTTTTGTTACTTATTTTTTGAAAAAATAAATATGGTCAACTTTTCTGTTCTTGTGTAAAGATTTTCCTTTTTATTGTTTTTGACAGGCTATCATGAAAAATCTTCCCCAGTCAGAAATGATAGAATCATGCTCCGTTGCCGGTCCTGGATTTGTGAATGTTGTGTTGTCTAAAAATTGGATGGCTCAGGTTCTTGGAAATTGTCCAATTTTTTACTTGTTTTTGGTTTTCAATGCTTTACATTTTGTGGTCAATTTCATTTTTTTTCCTTTTTCTTTCAATTCTTAGAATGTACATCTGCATTGTTGATATCGCATCAATGGTTCTGATATTACTGGCATAGATTACTTAGGTTCGTTTGTTGTGCTGCAGAACATTCAAAAGATGCTAGTTGACGGTATTGAGACTTGGGCACCAAAACTTTCCATTAAGAGAGCTGTGGTTGACTTTTCCTCACCCAATATTGCTAAAGAAATGCATGTTGGCCATCTGAGGTCTACTATTATTGGTGACACCCTAGCAAGCATGCTTGAATTTTCAAATGTTGAAGTTCTTCGGCGAAACCATGTTGGTGATTGGGGGACACAGGTTAATTCTGATCTCTGATACTCTGTAATCAATGCAATTTTATTTCCCTTGCATGATAAAAGCTTCAGTGGTTCATGTTTTTTCTGTAACTGCGTGCATTTCATTAACTTATAGACCATCTGTATCATTTATCTCTGGTATATCTCATAGTAAATAACATGGATGGTCTGTATTTTTGGTGGTATTGAGAATATTGTTTGAATAGATGCTGTTGATACTCAGAAGATTCGTACTGTATATTGCTTCGTTTCCATAAGGTTTCGTTTCCGTACTGTATATTTTTGGTGGTATTGAGAATATTGCTTCGTTTCCATAAGGCTTGGCAGTTTCTAATGTATACTGCTTTTGACCCCTCTCCCAGCAACATCTAACTAACAAATTTGCTATGTGCTTTGCAGTTTGGTATGTTGATTGAATTCCTCTTTGAAAAGTTTCCAAACTTTGAAGATGTTAATGAAACAGCCATTGGTGATTTACAGGTGATTCATAACACTATAGCTATATCAATTATGAAAGTTAGAGAGTTGAAGTGGGGCTTCCTTACCTTGCCTCTAGATATGCCAATGATTTATACAACAATAAATCCCAATGCTAGGAATCGATTTGATAGGAACTTGACTAATGTCATTTTTAGGCATTCTATAAGGAATCAAAACAGAGGTTTGATGTAGATGCAGAATTCAAGGACAGGGCACAAAAAGCTGTTGTTCGCCTTCAGGTAAATTGATTACAATTGACTCTAGGGATTCATAAGCCTGACACCCTGTGTTGTATCTTTGGAATCTAAACTTCTGATGTTTAAGCATTGAATTACATTCATTTGTACACAGAGTGGAGAGCAAATGTACCGAAAAGCATGGGCACAGATATGTGAAATTAGCAGGAGGGAGTTTGATCAGGTCTATCAACGACTTGGAGTTCATCTAGAGGAAAAGGTATATTTTAGCTTTTTGTGTAATGCCTCTGAGGACACCAACATGAAACATTTTTAACTGCGTGAACATTTAGCACAGGGTGATTTGGGATTATGTAGTTGCTGTTCATCCTACTTATTTAATCTCTATCAAGATTTGATGTTATATATACTATTTACACACTCTTCCTTGTTTGCAGGGAGAAAGCTTTTACAATCCACATATTCCTGGAGTTATTGAAGCACTAACTAATCAAGGATTAGTTGAAGAGAGCAAAGGTGCTCGTGTGATATTTATTGAAGGGATTAACATACCACTTATTGTGGTGAAGAGTGATGGTGGCTACAATTATGCTTCAACTGATATGACTGCTCTCTGGTTAGTATTCCTGCTTTGCTCATGGGCCTCATACATATTTTTAGATAACTGATTCAGTTTATTAATCATTGTATATAGGTATCGCCTTAATGAAGAGAAAGCTGAGTGGATTATTTATGTTACTGATGTTGGCCAACAGCAACACTTTGATATGGTGTTCAAAGTATGTATCATTTGCATATCTTTTCTGGAGTATGATGATTGATTTTGCTCTTAATCTCTGTGTTACTTTTTATTTACCATATAGAAGTTCTTTTTTTCCCTTTTCATTTGTTACCTCTAAATGTCAATATTCATAACTGGTTATTTATTTCAAATTTTCTCTTTGCTGCTCCTATAAATACTTGGGGCAGTGCTATTTTTAATTTGTGATTGGATGTAGGAGGTCTAACGTTCTTTTTGCTACCTGATACAGGCTGCCAAACGTGCAGGTTGGTTCCCAGCTGATGATAGGCAGTATCCTAAAGCTAGCCATGTTGGTTTTGGTCTTGTTCTTGGAGAAGATGGGAAACGATTTAGAACTCGCTCTACTGAAGTGGTTCGGTTAGCTGATTTACTTGATGAAGCCAAGACTCGCAGCAAAGCAGCACTTATTGAGCGGGGTATGATAACTCGAATGATCTTTGATGAACATTTGTTAAATTTTACATGTCTGCCTTGTAACACAGGTTTCTTTATCTTCCTTATATTTGTACATGGAGTGGTTCATATCATTTCATGATGAATTGCTTCCACTTGGCCTTTTTATTACCTTTGAGACTTGGGAGATGTGCTCTATATCCTTGACAGGTAAGGCTGCAGAGTGGACTGAAGAGGAGCTTGAGCAAACTGCTGAAGCAATTGGTTATGGTGCTGTGAAGTAAGCTGTATATTCTATGTTGTCTTGACTTTTATTTAGCAGTCTATCTAGTCATCAGAATCATCACCACTGGTTGATTTGTTGATGCCTGTTTGCTTACATGTGATGTGATTGAGAAACTTGGAGAAATAAGGGTCGGGGGCTATGGAAGAGAGAGTTCAGGATTCGTGGTTGAGACTAGGTCAAGAATAATTAGATTTGATGGGGAAAAGATAAATATATGAATGAGAACAAGCTGAAGGAGTTCTGGCTGCAGGAAAGGGCATTTTGTTTAGTTAATCAAATTGCATTTAAATTTCAATAATAATGATGATTTGGGGTTTTGAAAGTGAATCAATCTGACAAATCAGGAGTTATAATAGTTTGAAGGAAACTTTGTTTCACTTTGATTATGAGGGTTTGCCGTATAACACCAATAAGCTATCATCACTGGCAAAATGATATCATACTTAACTTCTGTAGCCTGGTTTGCATATGACTTGACTTTCAAATGATTAGAGCTTAGTTTTATTAGGTGTATCATGAGTTTCTGACCCTAGAAAAAATTATGTTGCCAAATCTGAAAACTAGGTGAAACTAGCCTGCTCTATGTTTTTACGAGGCTGCATCATCTATAATATCATGAAGAATAGTTATTTTCAGTACTTGCTCGGATGTTTTTAGTCTCCAGAATTGAATCATTTTGCAAGATGTTCCATTTCCATTTGCACCATTGTTTTGTGGTATGATTATGGTCCAGCACTAGAATATCAATGCCTGCTTTGACAATGTCAAATCTTTAATATTTAATGGCAGGTATGCTGACCTGAAGAACAACAGATTGACCAATTACACATTTGATTTTGATCAAATGCTCAACGATAAGGTGAAAATGCCATTTCCTGCTTGCTTGTTACTGTGTGAGGTGGTTATTATAGGGATAATTGCTTGTTATTGAGGAATGAGGACCACTCCTGTCTCATTTTTTATAATTTTGTTGCTCGCTTGTTCCCTTTTTCTTACCTTTGAAAATTTGACCAGGGCAATACTGCTGTTTATTTGTTGTATGCGCATGCTCGGATCTGTTCAATTATCAGGAAATCTGGCAAGGACACAGAGGAGCTGAAGAAGGTAAATATTCATCTTAGTTGAATACTCTGCCCAACTGTTTCCGTTACTGTTACATTTCAGTATTCATTGACATATTAACATCTTTTTTTCTTTCTGTGATATGACAACCACTGATGAATACTTGGAGTCTATGTCACAAGACTCATTTTAGAAGCTACTTCTTGTAATCAGTTTTAATCTTGGGTGTTTCAACGCTACTTGTGCAATACTGAATCATGCGATTGAGATTATATTTCAATAGTTGTGCCGCTTGCTAGTTTATTGCTAATCTGCTCACCCAAATTTCTTGTAAAACCACAATTAGGTGTCTGATGCAAAAATGTTAGTCCATGTGTTTTAATTTTCTATTGGAACATTTGCTCTGAAAGGTTCGACATTTGACTTTATGATTTGCCCACATAATGTTTGGTTACATGGTTATTGATATCTCCTGAGCTAGTGTTGAGGCATCAAGGTGGCCTTGTGCTTCTTATTTTGTTGCTTTCTTGAAAGTTTTTTCTCACATGGGATGATGCAGCTAGATAATTCTCTCCATGAGAGAATTGGTGGTTAACAATCTCAATTTGTGAACTTTGATGTTATGTTTTGCTTCTCATATCTGTTCTGATCATGCAGACTGGGAAGATAGTGTTGGATCATGCTGATGAACGTGTGTTGGGGCTTCATCTGCTACAATTTGCCGAGGCAAGACAAGTTTTTATAGAACCAATCTGTCCTTTACCCGCTTTAACTTGCTTTGCTTTCATTTTATTGATCATCTTGCAAATTTTGAGTGTATCAATTCATTTATAATTTTGTCCCGTGCAGGTTGTTGAGGAGGCCTGTTCTAATCTACTGCCAAATGTGCTGTGTGAATACCTCTATAATTTATCTGAGAACTTCACAAGATTTTATTCCAATTGCCAGGTATGATTAAACAATGATTGTGTCTTCATACCAATGGAAAAGACATTCTCTAGAGATTTAAAAAATCTTTGTTGGAAAATTGTGTAGGTTGTTGGTTCAGCAGAAGAAACAAGTAGACTCTTGTTATGTGAAGCAACAGCTGTGGTGATGAGGAAATGTTTTTTCCTTCTTGGTATTAAACCTGTTTACAAGATATAAAATCACATATCCCTGATGAAGAGTTCTACTACTTAATTGTACGTTCAGAATTGTATAGAACCCTAATGGCAGATTTTGTTGGACGAATTCAATGTGCAATTGATGAAGCATCAGGTTTTCCATTTCTACTAGATAGTAGCATTGTTACGCCGCGCCGCCAGTTGGGTCAAACTTTTGTTCCTTGCATAAAAAATTTATGCCCAGCTGACAATAAAAAAAAAATCTAGCTAATGAAGCTTAATTTGACTAACTTGCTCTCAAGATAACATAACAAAAAAAAATAAAAGTGAAAAATAAGAAAGTTCAAGGAGGGTTAATAATTTAATATTAAATGATATTTTTATTTATAAAAAAAATCAATGCCTAGATAAAATTTCCAAGAGTAAACAATTTAAAACTCGAACAATATGAATCAAATATGGTAAAATAAATACATAAAAACAATAATTAGGGCTAAATTGAAAAACAAGATAAATTAAGAAAATGGTACCAAAAAAAGTAACTAAAAGAACAAGTGTCAAAATTGAATAAAATAAAATAAATGAAATAAAATGTCGAAGGACAATAAAAAAGAGAAGATAAATTAAGAAAAAATTATAATAAAATACAAGTAAAAAAATAAGAACTAAAATTGGATTAAAAAATTTAATGCTATAAAATGATAAAAGATGAAATTGAAAAATAAAAATCAAGAAAAATATAAAACATAAAAAAGAGCAATAAAAAGTAGAGTTGTCAATAGAAATAATTTAAAACTTAAATAACGTGGATAAAATATGTTATGAAAAATTAAAAGAAATAATTAGGGTCTAAATTGGAAAACAAGATAAAATAAAAAATGGTAAAAAATTGAACTAAAAGAGTGAGTACCAAAATTGGATAAAAATAAATTAAATAAATGCTGTAGGAAAAAATAAAATATAAAAGATTGAGGAGTGTAATTTGAAAAAAATAAATACAATAAAATGGTTAGGGACAATAAAAATAAAAAAAAGTACAAAACATAAAGAAAAAGCAACGAAAGTAACAAATTGGTACAAAAAATCAAATGGAATAAAATAATCAGGGATGAAATTAAAAAAGCATGAAAAGCAAAATAAATATTAATAAAAAGCATGAGGGCCAAAATCAGTAAAATTACAAATTGGAGGATACAATTGTGTTTTAGAAGGGTTGAATTGAATTTCAAGGGCACGAGAAAGAAAAGAAAAAAGCTTCACGACTATCCAACCAAATTTTTTTTATGATCTAAAATTCAAAAACCCATAAAATTTGTACAGGAATTATATCGTAACTGTTATAATTTGATGATTTTTTCTATAACTACATGGTTTAGAACATTACACTTCATATCTTATAATTTATAAATTGTACAACACATTACATCCATGAAAAAAAAGTCAGAAAAAAAGTTGGAATTATTTACAAAATTTCCATTTTATTTCAATTAATAGCTAAACATCGTTATATTGCCGCCACCCCTTTTGTTTTTGCCAAATATAAACCTTTAGCCAACATTTTTAGCTATATAGTCCCTTTAAGATTCATGATAGTTTGACATCGACAACCATTTCTTCTATCTTTTCTCACCTAGATTTTCATGCCAACCTTTTAAAAATTCAAGAACAACCTTTTAATTTGTTGATTTTTTTAGATTGATCTCTTTTGTTTTTATTATGAATCTTTATCTTAAATAATTTATAAAATTGGCATGCCTTTATAATTTCACCCGTCTTTTTTTTTTTTCATCTTTCAAATATGGTCTATTTTCTTTTGATTGTTATTTTGTTTTTTAAATCACTTTTTAAATTGATTTTGTTTTGTGATTTCACTCTCCTTTGTTTTTTTATTTCCATCAAATTTGATTCATATTCTTTTTATTGTCATTTTTTATTTGCTTAGACAAGTTTGTTATATTGGTTCGTTATACACTTTGTGATTGGACCTGGATCCAAGGTTTCAATGGTTGTGAGCTTCTAAGATTTGATGATGTTTATGAAATTTGCCTGTTTTTGTTGGATTTGTTTTCCTTTGTCAAAACTAATTTTTTTTCCCATTTCATCACTCACTATTTATTCAATTTAAGACCAGAGATTTTTTAGATCGCTTTTTATGAAACTTTTTTTGATCTTGAAAATAAACTAATTATTTCACCCTCTTTTTTTTTTGGCTAATTCTTTAGTTTATTTTTATGACTCCTTCCTTTACTATTTAATTTTTTTTATAAAAAAATTACCATGCTATAATTCCCTTTCTATTTCATATCACTTTTATTTTTTAAATTTTATTTTTATTCCTTTAATTTCTATTTTTTCAATTTGAGATAATTTTTTAAAATTATTTTTATTTATTCTTTTTCTCAAGGAATTTCAATTGATTTTGAAAATAACCGACTTTTTTTCTTGAATTTTTTTAATTGTTTCTTTTCGTTGAACTTGCTATGACTAATCATTATGAAAGTGGTTAGAAATTGAGCTTCTTAATTAAGCTAAAATTTAGAATATAATGGGTTTTGTGATTAAGATAATTTTCCAGGATTAGAAGGTTCACATAAGTTTTTTTTTTTGTTTTCCTTCTTTATTTTTTTCCTAGTTTTATCATTCATAATTTATATCATTAGTGACTAGACCTTGTTTTCTCTCTCCTTATATGCCTTACATTTGATATATTAAAAATTGATCTTCATGCTTCTTCTTTTTTCATTCCTTCCAATTGGTCTTTTTTTACTGTTTTTCTTCTTATAAAGCTATCTTATGTTCATTGCCAATAGGTTTGAGTTAGCCTGCTTTAACTAGATTTCTTTATTGCTTTTTTTTTTTCCTTTTAATTTTTTTTTGTAATTTCACCCTTGAATATTATGATTTTTTAGACTCCAAATGCACTCATGTTGCTTTTTTTTCCAACTTTTTTGTTAATTTTATTTATTGTTGTTACATTTTTTATTCAGGTTATTTAAATTTCCAATTGGTTTGATGACTTGAATTTAAAAAAATTTCCTTGGAATTGTTTTATGTAAAAAAAAACATTGAATTGCCTGCAAAGAGCATCCACAAAATTAATAAACATTTAAAAGGAGAAAGGGGGGGTTTTACTGTACTCCTCCTCACATAAAACTATTCACTTGAATAATATTTTTTATTTCCTTCACCTTTTCCTTCTAATCTATATTTTTAATTTTTAATTTTATTTTTCAACATTGATACATTGTGAATGAAACTATATATTTGTTTTTCAATTTACTTTTTATTAGTTTATCCAAAACTTATGATTATATCACGAGTTTGATGAGTAAACTTGGTGGACTCAAGTTTTTTTGCCCTTTCCTGATTGACACTTTATGATTTATCTTTGTTTAGTTTCTTTTAGTTTATCTCCTTCTCATGATCCGAGTCACAAGTTTAACATATTAACTTTGATTGACATAAGCTATTTTTTGTCTTTTTTATTGTTTTGTATTTTAATTTTATCTTTCAACACTAGGTTGATTGATAACTAGACTTCATAATTTATTTTGTTTTGCATTACATTTATTCATCCTTGTCTTATAACCTAAGTCATGAATTTGATAGGTTAACCCGGATTGACTCGAATTATCTTATTAAGTCTTTTTTTTTTATTTGTTTTTTTCTTCAGTTTTATCCTTCAATATTGAATTTATTGGAAACTCAATTTCATAATTTATTTTGATTCACTTTTTATAAGATTATCATAATCTCATGATTTGATATTCATACTAGGAGATTTACCCAAATCAATCCAATATGCTATTGTCTCAATGTTTATTAAGAAATCTCATTTTAAATATTTATTTTGAATTGAACTTTGTTTTTACTAATTATAATCAAACTATATTTTTATTGATTATCAGATTGTCTTTGGACCAACCAAGACTGTGTCATATTGAGTGGTCGTTTGGCTCCGCGGTTCACGCTGCGTTGCGTTGAACCGCGGAGTAAAACGCAGCTATTACCAAACATTGAACCAATTTTTTGGTAGTGGGTCCCACAAAAAAAAGAGTCGTTGTACCGCAACTGCAGAAGCAACCGAGAGCTGCTTATGCAGCTGCGGCGTCTCGCAAAAAAGGAAAACGCAACAACAATTGACAAGCTAATTCAATATCGAAGAATCAAATAAATAAAAAAACAAACAAAAAACACTTGAAAGCAAGAAGGAAACAGAGGAATGGATACATGAACTTCATTCTTTACACATTCATCAAAGAACCAAAATGAAGAAAACGAAAAAACAAGTTAAAAAGGGGGGGGGGGAGGGGGGGGGGGGATTTGGCTTTGGATTACAAAAAGGCATAGTGATCACTGCTAAGCACTTGGGTTTAGAGTTTTAAGGAGAGCTTTGTCTACTTATCGAGAGTGTTGGAGGGGCTGGGTGTGCTCGCTGGGGCTGTCTCTGTGTGGGTGTGAGGGGAGGGGGGCTGGCTGGGGGCGAGCTGAGGGGAGGAGGGTGGGGCGTCTGTGTGTGTGTGTGTGTTGGAGGGGCTGGGAACGGGATGATATGAGGGGAGGGATATATATATATATATATATATATATATATATATATATATATATTAAATGATGTAATTATATCAAAAAATATTTGTTTTTATTTTTATTAAAAGAAACTCAACAAGTAAAAAATTATATATAAAATTATTAAATTATATTGTTGGAGGGTTTTTTAAAAGCAATTATTTAATTATATAACTTACTCCTATTAATTTTATAGTTAATTGTATAATTAAATTATATACAAAATAATTGCACTATATTTAAAATGAAGATATTTTACCAGATAGTCAGGAATCACAGACGCGTTCATGTATGAATTTAGTTCGTGATGAAATTGCAAGTAGTTTGATGGAAGAATAAAAACAAGTATCTGATTTACTTGAATTATTAATTACATTTTATTTTTATGATTTTTAATCTACAATATTTAAAAAAACTATATATATAAATATATGTGTGTGTGTGTGTGTGTTCTTTAAAATAATTTCAAAAATTGACAGCAATATGAAAAGTATGGTAACCAAACACACAAAACTATTTTTCATTAAACTCAAACTCAACCACAATTTTAACCAAACACTTAAATTCAGTTACGAATCACAGCTAAAAGCGTTTTTTCATAAAATTGTTTTTTTTCAACCTCAACCACAACAGCAACAGCTATACCAAACAGGCCCTGAATGAATCCCTTGACAACTTATTTTTTCCACTAAAAACATTTAGCAATACCAAAATATTTTTTTATGTTAAAAATTATTTAATTCAAATCACAACATAGCTCATGCCAATTATCTAGTGGGGTCTATCCGTAGATATATCTAGACGTCAAAAATTTATTGCTTATGCATTGGGTTATCTAGTGCCCAACACATGACCTAGCCTAGCCTAGCCTCATCATGAGTATTTAAAAATATAGTAATAATTGATTTTTTAATTTTTTTTTTCACTTAAAAATACATTAAAATTATATTTTAGTTTTTTTATATATATTTTTGATAACAACATAAATAATAATAATAATAATATGTAAAAAGCTATTTTCTTACAAAATAGTACCTTCCAACCAAACACCTTCATTTGTTTTTTTTTTAGTATAATTGAAGTTGTTTTTGAAAATATTTTTTATTTAGAAATATATTAAAATAATATTTTTGTGATTTTTAAAATTATTTTTGTATCAACACATGAAAATGATCTAAAAACAAAAATACAAAAAAAAAAATTAATTTTTAATTTAAAATAAAAAATTTAATTTTTTTCATTGTTTTTTGAAACGTGCTGGCAAAACTTTTCACTTTCCTTGCTTATCTCTTATCTTTCGACGTTAACTCCAACGGTAACGTAAAGAAACGACATTTCCATCTACGAGGTTAGAGATTTGAGTTAAAAGACAACACAAACACACACACACACACAGAGCAGGAATTAATGGGTTCGGATTCTTCGAACGCAGTACCATCAGCATCGACATCAACACCATCGACACCAAATGGGAAGCGGAGTAGAGATCTTGAAGACGAGGTCTACCTTGACAATCTCCATTCTCAAAAGCGTTACCTCAGCGAGGTTCGTCCCTTTCTTTTCTTTTCTGTAACTCTAATATTTAGCCCTATGAATTTTCTTTTCTTTATTTCTTTTGCTGACAACTGGCCACCCTTTTCCTCTTGATCTAGCTTTTATTAATCTTTCTCGTTATACTTTTTTTTTAACTTTCTTCATCGTTTCTCTGGGGTTTAATTCTGGGCTGAAAAATTGTCAACTTTTTGGTTGCAGATAATGGCTTCTAGTTTGAATGGATTAACGGTCGGAGACCCACTCCAGGAAAATCTTATGGAATCTCCTGCCAGGTCTGCTGACACCATGTTTTTTGCCCGGTGATTTTTTTCTTTTTTCTTTTTATCACTCATGATACTAAAATGATAAAGTTTTGAGGCACAAATGTTTTGGATTGCACAAGCACTTTACTAAAATCACAACTTGATTAGTTCATATTTCAGGAAACAGGAGTTGACACAGGAATTTGTTTCCTCACATTTTTTATTTTTTTCAGGGATGAACTGTCCTTGCAATACTCACCAATGTCAGAAGACTTTGACGACTCCAGATTTTGTGAGACCCCTGTAAATTCTTGCTCGCCTCAATCTGAAAGTCTACCCGGCAGCCCGGTTTCTCCATACAGGCAGCAAAGATCACACTGTGGATTCTCTTCTGCTCCTTGTAGCAGCTCTTTCTCTTCACATGGCTGCAGTGTGCCTTCTTCACAGCCTCGTCAAAGAGGGTCGGATTCCGAGGGTCGGTTTCCGTCATCACCTAGTGATATATGCCACTCGGCTGACCTGAGGAGGGCTGCACTCCTGCGTTCTGTGCAGATGAGAACACAACCCGCTGGTTCATCGTCCTTTGAATTGCCATTTGGTTCGGGAGACGAGCCTGGATCAAACATGGAAGCGGAGGAGCGGCCATGCTCATATATGAAGTCCTTGGCGGAAGAGAGGGAGTATCCACTCGAGGAGTGTTCTTCAATGAGCATCTCAGAACCTGAATTTTATGAAGAGAAGGCATGTCGGGTTTTAAATATGAATATAAAAGGGGATGACTCTGGAGGTTAAATACCATCAGACCATCATTTTAACGATTCCATTTTGGTTGGTGCTTCGTTTTTTTAATTAGAATAAAATATTTTAATTTTGAAGTGTTTGATATATCATCTCGGGGTTGTACTATTTATGTGTGTATATATAATTAAATATATTAATTTAAAAAAAATTAGTTCAAATCCAAAAATAAAATTATTTAGAATTGTGTAATTTAATATAAAAAAACACAATAAAATAATTTTTCAAAATAAAATAATGAATATGCTTAATATATGAGAATGTTATCATCAATCTCGTAAGATTATTATATTATTTAATTGATCTAAAATTTTAACATAATATATATGTCAAGAAACCCTTCGTAAAATTTTATCTTAATCTAATAATTGGATTAAAAAATATGAATGATATTATAAAATTATTTATTATTTAAAAAAATATTATTTTGTTAAAACAATATAAGTTTTAATTCCAGTGCATTTTAGCTAGAATTTGGCCAAAATAATCTGGACTAGACCAGAATTTAACTCAAGATAAAAATAATATTATTTTATCTTGTTTTTTTAACTCATACAAAACAATATTGACATCTCTCATCAGACTGCTCATGCTCAGCGTTTTTTTTGTTTGGTTATATAGTTTTCACAATTGTAATATTACAATTATATTTTCATACGTTTGAGCAATAACGCGGGGATCTAACTAAACATAAATAAATGTAATTTCTCTAAAACACGAGGACCGAGACAGTTTCAAGTAAATGCGACTATATCACATCACATTACAAGATTGCTCCACATGTATGTTGCCCGATTACTCAACTCGTGAGCTCGACATGGATCGGGCTTTCAACAGAAAAGGGATGATCATCAATATATGATTATGAATGATCAACATCGGTTAACAATGGCTAGGGCTTCCAAATTATTCCAGAACAGTCACAATTCACATAGCCAACGGGGATGATCCATACTGGCAACGCTGATCATATTAACCTTCCAGAACATAGCTAAACTTCTCAAAATTCCTGATCATACGTTCAATCATGGAATCGCAACAGATCAATTGGCAGATATTCATTTGTGTAATGCTAGTTTCATTCGAAAGTTATAAGTTTCTCCACTGAAAATAAAAAGGTACAAAAGTAAAAACTAAGGCATATAAATATACTTCACGAGCCAGTTAAGGTTTCTCAAAATCATTTCGTAATACGGAATTTGCAGAGTCAAAATCCGAGGCATACAGATTTTAACTGCGAGAAGATGCCTTGCCCAGTGAAGGTTGGGTAA
This sequence comes from Salix caprea, assembly GCA_964035475.1. Taxonomy (NCBI): domain Eukaryota; kingdom Viridiplantae; phylum Streptophyta; class Magnoliopsida; order Malpighiales; family Salicaceae; genus Salix; species Salix caprea. The sequence continues at coordinate 3,133,880 of OZ037755.1, read as the reverse complement.
CTGGATATGATGTTTACCACCAAAATATTGACGAGTGAAACAAAAGATCAGAAGATCAAGCAAAAGCTGATAGAATGTTCTTCTTCAGGGTGAATTCATCTGCCTTTGCCGGGCTTATTGACTGCATCATCATCAAGGAAAAGATATGATCAATTAACAGTCACCACAATTTTCACATATTTACTCAAACCCATTTCTACTCATGCAAAAGTTCTTATCATGATCTGTTCAAACCTCCCAATTAGAGTTCTATAAAATATCATGAAAACCCTACGGTATAATTATGTATGATCTTAATATGAATCTTGCTCCAACTTAATGCTATCTAAAAATGTCACAATATAGCTGTTTGACTCCTATTACAAACATGGCATGCTTCAACTAAGAGAGACAATCTATCAATCTTACCTTTTCAAGCAAACGCTGTAGCCGCTCAATCTCATTCTTGGCATAATCAGCACCTTTCACCATACAAGTCTTGGCAGCCTTCAAATAAATCTTTCCATACCTATAAACATGGAATAACATGTGGTTAAATTTACCATTCACTAGAGATTTAACAAGAATAAAGTGAATTGTACAAGACATGACAGTTTTGAGTGATTCTGTAAGGATATCAAAACAAGCCAATATGAATTTTAAACACTAGCCGCGACCATGCCATGAAGTACCTTGCTGTGGAACCCTTGAGTTTCTCAACTTCCTCTTCAATTCGGGAAAAGACTGCTTTCTTCTCATCAGCACCAGCAGCTATAAACTCTTTTACCAAGGCATCCAAACTTTCAACTGTACCAGCCTATTGAGTACATAAATATAACATGATTAAGAGATTCAGTCAACAACAAAAAAAGGATTAAACTTCCATTTTAAGTACTAACAAACCTTGGAGGTCAGTTGTCCTTTACCATCACGACTGGTTCCAGACTTTTCATTGATGAAAGCAACGAAGTCATCCAAATCTCTCCCACCATCGTAATCTTCCCCAGCTTTGTTGCCTTTTGGAAAGAACTTCAGTGTAGGGAATCCACTTACTCCATACCTGAATTTAGCATAGATAATTAACATTGACTGCTCCTAATGTGGAGAGCACTTTTCATAAAAATAATTAGCTAACCAGAGAAGTTTGCCCTTACTTTTCAGCTAGATCCTTATATTTGTCAGCATCTAGATTGGCAACCACAACATCTTTCTCGGATTTAAATGCTGCAGCTACCTTTTCATAAGTCTGAAGGAACAAACCAACAAATTCCAGATAATCACTTGTGCAGGAAAGAACCAGATAGAACCATGAACAACAATGGGTGTATGAACACGCCCACACCCACTCATGTGATTTACAAACTTGCCTAGTATTTGGGCAAGTTAGCATCGTGCCCACTTTTCAGTCGGATGTAATACAACCTTTAACTTAAACTCTTTTAAGGCTATATGTGCCATACCATTAACAGCTAAAAAAAATTAGACCTAAACTCTCTCCCAGATGTAAAGTGTTCAATCATCTATCTATATATCTCTCCACCACATTCTTCTTATCTTACCTTATGGCTTTTCACATATAACAAAGAATCAGAGAAATAGACACAAACAACAAAGAGCAAAGAGGTGAGAGAGAGAAGATAAGTGAAGAGGAGAGAGTTGCCTTTTTTTTTTTTTGTGAATTGTACCCTTAAAAAGTTTTAAAAATGACTTCATGGATGATTTGTAACTAACAAAAATGAGAACAATGTAACCTGTCCAGATAATAAGCAGGTTAGCAAATCACATATTCCTACATGCATGCACACACACACATAAATTATAAAGGGAATGGAAGTAAGAAGGCGCTAAACATACAGGAGCTAGATTTTTGCAATGGCCACACCTGTAAAAAGAAGAAATTGAAAATCACTAACATGTAACACCTTCAAAACTGAGATAAAGGGAGATTTAACAAAAACTCAAGACAACTATGGTTACTAACAGTGGTCAGCATACAGAAGGATAGGAGCATACCAGGGTGCATAAAACTCAACCAAAACATCTTTGTTTTCATCCAAGACAATATCATTAAAATTATCAGCAGTTAGCACCGCTACACTGGATGGAACTGCTGCTATCTTCACATTTAACCCTGTAAACAACACAGCCCATGAGAAACCTCTAGTGTTTTTTTACCAGTTCACATGACGCTGATGGCAAGATTAAGGAAGTATTGCTTTTGTAAAACAGATCCTTGAAGATGCAATAAGTTAAAAACTATAGCAGAAAGACCAGTTTTATCAGATAAGCTTAGGGGAGATTAATTTTAATAAAAAAAGAAGAGGCAGTACCTCCTTCATTATTGACAAACTCAGCAAGAGCTTCCGCAGTTCGTGGTCCTTCATACCTATTGTATATAAACCACAAATTCTCATTTCATGTAAAGCATTAAATTTGGGCATTCTATCGGTGAAGTTTAATAAAATTCTCACTTTTTCGGTTCAAGCGATCCTTTAGGAAACCACTGAAGAGTTGGGTATCCAGAAACCCCATATTTGCTGCACACACCTTTATGCTCATCACAGTCCACCTGCACCACATCATCAACAATTCACACAGTGACGAAGTAAGGTGAGGTGTCAAAAAATCTCTAACAAAAACGGCAGCTTCTATTTTCCAGCAAGGATCAAAATAGTTATTTGCGTTGACCAAAATGAAGGGAAAAAAAATAGTGAGTGATAATAAGGCTGACCTTTCCAATCAAAACAGTCTTTGCTTTCTTAAAGCTGCTTCCAAGCTTCTCATATTCAGGAGCAAGCTTTTTACAGTGCCCACACCTATTACATTCAAAATTACAATTCCGTCATTCTCACAATGATCCCTCTAAAACCCACTGATCATTTCTTAACTAATGGTTAACCAAATGATCGAAAATCTAGAAGTTTCGTGATGGTATGAAAATACTAGATTAATCAAAATAGCAAGATCACATACAGATCTATGGACAACGAATCACGATCATTTCATCATCTAAAGAATTCATATCAGCTTAATAAAATTAGGATGATTTGAAATAGTAACTAAAAATCACTGACCAAGGAGCGTAGAACTCAACGAGAGCGCCTCTGTCTCGACCGACTTCCTCCTCGAAGTTACCTTCCGTTAACACAACGACATCGTCTGCTAAAGCTGAAACGGCTAACAAAGCCAAGGTACCAAAGGCATACCAGATCTGATGACACCTCTCCATTTCTTTTTTCTTTTTTTTTCCTCTGCTTTTTGTTTCCAGTTCTTAACTAAAACAGAGTTGGAAGATGTATTTATATGCTAATTCCTGCAGTAGGATTTTTATATAAGAGTCGATGGAGGAAAGGGAACCCCATCTATTTACCATGTGCTCTATCTGAGGTGGAGCAATTTGATTTGTTGAATTCTCTGTTTTCCTTGGGTGACGTTTTTTTATTACATGGCAGGGTATGAGAGGTCGAAATGTTCACATCCACATATAATTATTTTCCCCTTCCTTTTCTACCAAGACTGATGCCGCATCGAGCCTGTATCGAGAATTACTGGATAGGTTGATAATAGTTTATTTTTAAAATATTTTTTATTTAAAAATATCAAAAAATATAGTAAGATAAAAAAAAATATTTTTTTATAATAGCATGTTAAAATATCTAAAAACACAAATATAATTTCAAATAAAAAAAAATTAAAAAAAACTTTTAAATACAGAAACAAACAGACTCTCAATCCTTAATCTGTAACATATAAATATAAAAATTAATTGCTTTTTAAAGAAAACTTATTTATTTTGCAATTATTGAATTGCAGCAAGCACATTCCCTTTGAATTTATTTATTTTTAAATAAAATTCCCCCATCTTCAACCGGTCGATAAAATCTTATGCTATGAATACATGGATGGCAAAATTGTTTCTCAACATCTCTGTTAGCATAGGTCAATCTGCTGCTACAGATAGAGCTGAAAAACACTGAGGCGGCCAACAAGGTCTTGGCCTGGTGGTTAGAGAGGGAGCTTGTCTTCCTCCCACCCCAGGTTCACGTCTGTCACCTCTACGGTGCCTTACCTACTTATTGGGCTTGCAGGATATTCAGTGGACCCGGAAATTTAGTTGTGGTGCCACAAGCTGACCCGGACACCCCAGTTATTAAAAAAAAAAAAAAAAACCGAGACGCAAATATTGCCTCCCAAAAAATGGAGCTATCATAAGCTTGATATAAAAGCCAAAACAAGAATTCTCTGGTTTGTGAACCTCCATCTAATAATTATTTTTTAACTGACCGTACCCTTCTCTCTCTTTTTTCATTTAAGGGGATGAGTTTACCATAATGTATGAGCTCTAGTTAGTGCTGGGAAGATTATTGCTGGTGCTTGGATGAATCTGAAGGTGCAGCAGCGCGTGATAGAGAAACTCCAGGTCTTCTGAAAGCACTTGAGCCAGTGAAATTTGACTCTTCAACTTTTGTATTTTATCGCTAACCTCGAACCCCAAGTGCAGTTCAGCATTGTTGTCGTTGTCTGTGACCACAGGGGTGGGCATTCCAGTTTGCAAACAAGCTGACCATTTGCAGGCATCCACAATTGTTTGGTTCAACCTAACAGTACGATGAAGAAATATGTTATTTTGAGCTGTTTGATTAATAAAGATGACACAGCAACATCAGGATAAAAGTAAATTTCATAACATGCACATGACACAGGAAAGTTGGCCTCAATTTAAAAACCTAATCAGATAATATATAGTGAACAAATAGTTTCTTTCCCATTGTTAATTTGAAATCACATTTTCCATTGCAACTTCTTATAGCACACCAGAAAAGGAAGTTTACGAGTAGAGGAAATCTTCCTGTGAGAGGGAAAAGCAAAAGGACTAGTTTGTTATGCATTATTACATAAATTAGTATTGCTCTAGAAAGCAAAGTTGTACTTCAACAAAATTAGATAATAAATTTAATTGAAACAGTCACTAGACAGTCCATTTAGACAGTAGTTTCATACACAAATATTTTTGGAATAAGCTAAGGACCGAGGCACAGGTTTCAAGAAATATGGGGGCAAATGTCTTAAAAGGGGGCAAATTTTAATTCTAAAACAAATAAGGGCTGTTATGAATTTTTTTGGAAAAAATAAGGGGAGAAATTGCCCCCCTTCTCTTGTCAAGTCCATTATTATACAATGACATTTTGGTAGACGCTACAACGGCAAAAGGTATCAGCATCATCTAAACGCTTCTCTTTAACATAGGTATATCAACAAAAAAAGAGGAACAGAGAGACTGAAAAGGGAAAAGTTGAGAAATTATTGAAGGACCCTGAAAGAGAGGGGAAATGCTTTGAAAAACTTCAGCTCAGCCATATGAAACTAAGGAAATCATGACCATTTCGGAGAAGATACCACGCCCACTTTATATAGCAAACAGAACAGCAAACATGGCTATACTTCATGGAAGTTAGTGTATCTTACCTTTTTTGTATCTTCTCTGTGTCTGATTTGTCCCTCATGCTAAATTTGGCGTCCACAATATCTTTATCCCTCACCATCCCCTCCAAAGGACCACATGACATGCACGACGAGCGAATCAAAGAATCATCAGTTTCTGAGCTAACGTTACTAATTCTTATTGAAACAATATCCAGGACATGTAGAGGATGAATAAGAAGGTTGAAGTTCTTCACTGTAATCCTACCAACTGACACTGCTCTATTCCTTGATTCCACACTCTTCAAAACAAAAAATAAAAGTACAATAAATCAATCCTAGTCAAACACTCATGTAATAAGGAGAAGAGAACCGAGCAAGAAACAGAAACAGGATGGGCTTTTATTTATATTACATTTCATTAACTACCTCAAATTCAATATCACAGCAGTCAAGTCCATTTGGAACAGCCCTCATGGAAGCATTTGAGACCATCCCAAACGTTGACACTGCCTCTTTCAACCGGCAAAGATGGATAAGAGAAGGTACATTCTCAATAGTAACTGACGTAGAACTTTTGAAGTTGGATGCGTTTTTTTTTCCAAGATTAGAACAAGAGGCATCAGTGTTGTTCTCAGGTTTGAGATGTGGAGTTGAAGCACAGTTATTCTGTTTCGAGAATGAGTTCACCAACTTCCTGGTGCTTTCTGATGGCAAAGATGAAGCTTTTTTGGTACTGGCACTTACCTGCTTCATAAGTGAGGAATTAAGCTCAAGTCAAGTCACACTTGAAACTATTCAATTCAGTACAAATCAAGAGGGAAAGAGAGTCAGTTCTGGTGGAAACACACCTTGAAGGCGCAGTTATTCTGTTTTGAGACTGTGCCCGTCAACTTCTCGATGCTTTCTGGTGGCAAAGATGAAGCTTTTTTGGTACCGGCACTTTTCTGCCTCTAAGCGGGGAATTAAGCTCAAGTCAAGTCACTTGAAATTATTCAGTCCAGTACAAATCAAGAGAGAGCAAGAGAGTCAGTTCTGTGGAAACATACCTTAAAAGTTTCAGGTTTCTCTGTCATCAACATGGGAAATGTACCAGCACTTTGTTCCACAGGTAGGCCCAACTCTGAGAAATCATCTTCTTCATCAGCACAGCTGTGTGTAGACCTAGTCAGCCTTTCACTCCTCCCCAACTGAAAACTGGCGAATGGTCGAGCAGCAAAACATCTACCATCCACAGACCACAATTAATTCTCTCAATAATGAACTATCTTATTAACAGGCATGCAGAAATTCATGTCCAATCTGCTGCACAGTTGAGCTCCTAATAAATTTCAAAGTATAAGCAGACCCCAAGTTATATAGCATGAATTTTCAGTTATCCAAAATCTATAGACTCGCGATACAGTGGCTGCTCCTGTCCCAATTCAGATTCATAGGAAATTTTGCCTTTAAGCTGAATCTACATTAAATGCCCTAATCGAGACAAAGTTTGGTTGGGTACTGATAACATGTTTTTCTTTTCCCATCAATTTGTATCTTTTATCTCAAAACTCTGAATCAACCACGACGAAGATGCACAAATTCGTTCAGAATTCTGATAATTAAACAGCTGAGAAAGCTAAAACCCTAATGCAATGTGTGGGTTCAGCAACACTATAACCAAACATGTAGAAAATGAGCCTCGAAAAATTACTTGTTAAGCAAAGTGGAGCTTTTTGATAGAGGATTTAAGCCGTGTTCACCTGAAAAATAAATTCAAATCAAATCAAGTAATTGCTCCCTATTTGAAAATAATGACAAAAGCACAGGGTTAGGGTTAGGGTTTTGTAAGGAATGAGTATTACCAGTGAATAAAGGGAGTAGACTAGCTTGGATTCTACTCTTCATCATTTTTCACAGACTGGTGAGGGAACCAGGAGGGATCCGGTGATCGGTAGCTTAGACTGTGATCGTAACGGCAACGTTTTGGCTCTTTTCCAGCACGTGGCAATTGCTTTGAACCGATCCCATGTGGTTTATCAATGATGCAGTCATGTTTGTTTGCCCAAAGTAGTTTTGTTTTTAGAGAAAGTGAATTCATACAGTGAATTATTTAATGATATTTGATAGTATTATAAAAAATAAATTGATGAAAAATACATTTTAATTTTATTTTCAAGTTTATTAAAATAATAGAGACCAAAACTAATATATAAAAAAGTTAAAGAAAGATAAAATTGAAAAACAAATAATTTCATAAATTATTCAAATAAAATAATAAAAAAGACCATATCAGAAAAATTAAAAGAGGATGAAGTTGAAAAAAAAACTCAATTTCATAAATTATTTTAAATAAAATAAATAAAAATTAAAAGAATGATGATCAAATCTGATAGATAAAAAAGTTAAAAGCAAGATGAAATTGAAAAAAAAAATCATTTTATAAATTATTTCAAATAAAATAAATACAAATCAAAATAATAAAATTAAATCTAATAGATAAAAAATCAATAAAATAAAAAAATAAGAATGTAAAAAAATTAATAAAAGTTAATATAAAATTAAATTAAGTTAGATTTTAAGAGAATAAAATAGAAATAAATAAATAATTCAAAATAACATGTATAACAATTAAAATACTAATAATCAAATCTGATATAATCATCAAATAACAAAATATTTTTTGATTTTTTTGCAAGTTAACAATGTATTTCTTCTAGAATAAAAATATTTAAAAAAAAAACAAGTTAAGTTTTACTTTGACTGGATTGTATTTTTTTATTCATTTAATAATAAATAAATTTATAATAATCTTCAAAAATTCACTTTCTATAAAATTAATAAACGGTTTTAGAGCATGCGTGAAAATCCATCCCAAGCTCATTCAGCAGACTGAAAAATTTGTTGGCAATCAATTCCCAACGAACTTGCTAATAGAAAATAGGTAATTAAATGCGACTTTTAGGGGTGACTTGTCCATTGATATTTTGTTAGAAATTCTTTCATTGGATGAAAATACCGACAGAAAATCAAATCAATCAACGAGTAACTCTAACTTGACGACCACAATTTTTTATTGAAAAATTTATCGATAATTAAAATATCAAAAAAAAATTCTATTGATATTTTTTAAATTTCTAGTAATGAATATAAATATAAAAAAATTATGAGGTTTGATATAATTTTTCATGCGATATATTATTTTTAAAAGTGTTTTTTATTTAAACATATATTAAAATATTTAAAAAAAAAATATTTTTGATATCAATACATTAAAATATTTAAAAACACCAAAAAAATAATTTAAAACAAAAAAAAATTCAAAAACATTTTAAAAATAAAATATTAAACATGCACTTCGTATATGGATCTTTAAATGAAGATCTTCATTTATGATTTGTTTTATCTTGATTTTTTGGCTTGAATGGTTGGTAGATATTCAAACACCAAAGAAACAGGACTACAAATCATGATTAAGTGTTTGTTTTCATTGTATTTTAAAAGTATTTTTTTAAATAAAAAAAATATTTCTTTTTATTTTTATTTTTCATTTTAAATTTATTTTAGTTAGCGTTATCTTGACATTACATCTCAACGAATTTATATTTTTCATTATGTTTGTTTTCGTTGTCTTGACATTACATCTCAACAAATTAATACTTTTCGTTATGTTTGTTTTCATGATTCGGAGTTTTATTTTGACAAATCTAAATAGATAGATAGCAACAACAATCACCATTTCTTCCCCATCATAACTCTCCCATGATTTGATGTGATAATATAGGAATTACTTATTTGTCCGCGAAATTTATTTTCCATGCTCACACCAATTAAATATATTGAGATTAATTATCATTTTATGCATAACTACTGCTATGATATTTACACATTATATGTCGACCCATTCGACAACCTGGATGATTAAACTAAGAATTGAAAAAAGAAAAAGACAAGCTGATATATAATAGAATCAATCTTTTTGGAAATCAAGAAAGAAGCTACGCAGCCATGGCGTTTTTCTTCTCATGATCCATTGCCTCTTCTAGTTTTTGAGCACTCTCCCCTTCTACCTCATCGCTCTCCCGCAACCAAGATAGCATATCATCTCCTCCCATCACATCATCCCAGCTCCAATAATCAAAACCCGCTGTTCTTATCGAAGAACACGAGTCCCACTCACCACTCTCTTCAGTATGAACCACGAGACCTTTTTGTCGCTCCTCATTTAATGTCGAGCCCCCATTTGGATCCGTAACCTCATTACAGCACAGTGCATTGTCAACGCCATGATAGAATGGTCCTGAGCTCTGATCATTTTCGATCTCGCCGACACTAGGGCACGGCAATAATGAATTCCCACTTGTTTTCTCGTCGCTTCGGCTCCAGACCAGGGTTTCTCTCTCCCCACTTGAACCCACCATTCTTCTTCCAGCTTGCTCCTTGTCCTCTTCACATGGATCCCGAATAATCGTATCATTGATTGCACTTGACAAGGTTTCTTTCTCGATTGATGGTTTGTGCAGCGATTGTATGGCTTCAATACTTGAATTATAGCAATTACTGGTACTGTTTTCCCCGAGAGGTTTCTTTGCCGACGCCCTGGTGACATCTTTTGGAGTACTGTGGCTGTTTTTGTTCTTCTTTGCCGGAAATCTACCTGCTCGACCTCCTTTTTCTTCGCTTAACATGGCCTCCTTGGCTGTTTCCAATGGTAGACTTTCACTGGCAGACGTTCTAAATCTGTGAATTCTTCTGCTCAGATGAGAATTCCAGTAGTTCTTTATCTCGTTGTCTGTTCTTCCGGGTAAGTTACTGGCTATCAAAGACCACCTGGAGCACAAAACTGGGTGATCTTCAATTTATAGAATCATCCAAAAACTTAGGTGGGGATCTTTGATGTATAGAATTTTCTCTAAACAAATCCGATGTCATAGAATCATCCAAAAAGATAGCAGCTATTAGCTAGCATGATCAGTAACGGGGCGTTAGCATTGCATAATTAATGGCCGATATCATCGAGATGCTTGCAAAATGTTTTATAAATTTAAAAACATTTCATAACACGACGGGTGGGTCAAGTCCCGTTGTCAACAGCCTGTTCTTTAAAACCATGTTGAACACATCTACGATCTTGGGGGATGCTATTCAATTATTTATTTGAGTTTTTAAAGTTGATTAGGGTAAAGAAAAAATACAAAATAAAAATTTTGGACAATTTTTTAAAATATAGACAGAGGAGTAATTAAGATTCATAGTACGTACCCCAAATGATCCGAAATTCTTTCTGTTATTTATTTATTAATAAACACGGAAATTGTCTAAACTCTAAAGCTGAAATTCAATAAAATATATGGAGCCAAAACAAAATTCACATTATTTCAAAAAAATAAATTGTTTTATGACTTATGAGAGGTGATCTATGGTCCATCCGGACCCACCCTTTAGTCCTAATTTATTAGAAGATAAATATGAGCTTTCGGTACCATTACAAGAAACTCTAATTTTTAGAAAATATATTTTATGGGTCAACTAAACGAGTAAAACCTTAATTTTTTTAGGTCTTTATAAAAAATATATATTTTAACTTGAACTCTAAATCTGTCATGCAAATCACAAAATTTTTACCATCACGTTACGCTTCTTGAAATTAACAAACATATTACTTTAATGAGAATAACTCAATCGGGTCCTAAGTGTTTGACCTTGTAGTTAGAATCTATTTTTGAAAGAAAAAAAACTTTCAATTTTTTAGTTTTAAATCATATATATTTTTTATTTTTGAATTATCTTTTATATTAAAAAGTATATATTTTTTATACAGAAAATAATAATCTTCAACATGCTTGAAAAAAAAAAACCTTGTAATTAAATCATGTCTAACTAATTTAGCTGCCCGCATTGTAGCTTCCGCTAGCTGTCATCATTTAATTATTAATTAAATCACAGCTTCTTACAACCTTGACTGGTTCCCAACTCCTAGAGATCACAATCTAACTATCGGGTAATTCACTCTGCATTTTTTAAATATTTTTGAAAAAAAATTATTTTAAAACAATTTTTTTAATATTTTTATATCATTTTCATATCAAAATAACTTTTGAAAAAATAAAAAAAAATAAAAAAAATAAATTTCAAAAACAACTTAAACAACATTCACATTCTATAGACACTATACTAACTTCACTCACAATTCGTTTCCCTTTCATCTTGAGCACTCACTTTGTAATGATGCAGTTTTTCAACTATTTTTCTTTTTAAATTACCAATATATATATATATATATATTACAGGAAATTCTTAAATGATTTGGAGTGATCACATCTTCGTTGTTTAAAAGTTACTACAGCACATAAATTATGAAAAATCTCATAAAATCTTCGAGTAAATAAAAAAGACGTTGAAGAAACATATTTCGTAGATATATTTTTCCCTCAATCGAAAGTTTAATCTTTCTTTTTCGTAGCGAAGGCCGTGATGATTCCAGCCACCTAATTAGGCATTTACAGCAATATTGTTTTTCCAGTTCACTGCACCAAGGCAGGCGCGGCCATTTTTCTCTCACTAAACATTTTTGAAGGGAGATTTCAAAGCTGTCAGGAGAGGAGGTGAAGGATAAAGAAAAAGGTGAAGCAAAGCAGGAAGGAGGAGGACCTGCAGAGAGTTGAAATAAGTAATTAATGGAGGAAAATGTTGCCCTGATAACGCACTTACCTGTTGCCCAGAGAAGCATGCAATTTCACGATGATATCTTCCTCCTCTGCTGATATGTTTCCTCTCTTCAGATCAGCTCTCAGATAGTTAATCCATCGCAGTCTGCAACTCTTCCCACACCTCAGTAACCCTTCAAAACGACGAAACTCCCATAAAAAACCCAGGAAAACGCTCTGTATATTAAAGAACCAAGCTCGCAACCCATGATTACGATCGGCTTTCATTTGATCAAGGAAGCAGTATACCTGCATGTTTGGGCAGTGACCTCCAGGATCCTTCTCCATTAGCTTGAATATACTTCGCCAATTTCTCATCCTCTTCTGCAGCCCATCTCCCTTTCTTCAAGCCCACCTTTTCACAGCAAGGTGCCCTTCCCATTTTGTTTTCAGTGAGAAAGGGCTACTGGAACTGCTACAGATTATAGTGTGTAAGTTTTGGTCTGGACGAAGAAAAGTTAACTTTGTTTTTGTAGCCGGGAGAGCTGAGTTGGAGTGGTTCTTTTTATAGAAACTGAAATCTTAATGTTTGGATGGTGATTGAATTGGTTTTATTAAAGTATTTTTAGAAATATATAAAAAAAATATTTTTTAAAAAAAAATATTTATTTTTATATTTATATATAAAAATAATATAAAAAATTAATTTTAAATAAAAATAAAATAAAATATATTTTTAAAACGAAATGTAAAACATCCGCGGCAGACTTTACTAGGATAGGGACAGCGGGAGTAGGCTAGTGATGTACACAGATCTGTGGTGGTTAGTTGGGCCACGAGAGCAACAAAATAACAACACAGTCGTGGCATCTCCACCGTCGTGAACCTGGTGCGTCTTCTCGTTGATGCCCCCAACAAAGTGTTTTTATCTCATAAATGATTTAATGTTATAATTTTTTTATTTTTTAAAATCAACATATAAAAATTATTAAATAATTGATTTAAAAAAAAACAAATTATTTGAGTGTTTTAGTTAGATGTTCATAATATTGGTCAACCTTTGTTGAAATCATTTTCTTGGATTTTTGCCCATAACTTGATTAATTGATTTTTCACTTCATGATAGGTGAAAAATCAATCTAACAATAAGATAACCAATGTCATTTTCCTAAAATGGGTTTTAAAAAGTGAAAACTACCTTAACCCTTCTATAATTTAGTTATTTTTTCATTGTCTCCTTTTAAAAATTATGGTTTATATCCTAGATCAAAGCAATTTAAAAACTTGTATAATTTTTTATATTCTCCTTTTAAAAATTATGGTTTATATCCTAGATCAAAGCAATTTAAAAACTTGTATAATTTTTTATATTCTAAAAAAAGTAAACACAATAGTTTTTGTTTAGGATTGCCATTAAATTCTATTTAATGACTAAAGAGTCATAATAAAATTATAAAATCATAAATCATCATATCTTTAATTAAAAAATTGTCACATCTTCTCCTTTAACACTAAAATATAACTATTAGTAATCAAAGATGACAAAACTGGAGCTTAAAATAACATAGAATTTGTGAAGTAAAATGGGACACCAAGAGCTTTCCAGAAAGATCTTTTCAAGAACGCCAAGATCATTCCAGAAACCAATTCCTTGTAATCCTATATTCTTTTTTTTTTTTAAGAAAGCCATTTGCAAGTTTAGCAAATTAAAAGACCTGGAAGGCAAAAGCTTTTGGATTTAAATTATAATTTACAAGTCTTATATTTTTTAGTGATGGAACGGCTATTTAAATCGATTTTATGATAATTTATTTTATATGTTTATTCATTAGAGAATTTTCTTGTAGTTAATCATTACACGTCAATAATCCTCCTTAAATAAAGAATTGCGTTAACTCTCGAGCATTAAAAAATAGTAAAATAAAATTAAATTGGATTCCACCGTATGCTGAATTTAATTGGGAGTTCGCCGCTGGTCGTTGAAAATCAGATTTGCAAAGATGGCCTAAAAATGGAAACTATCATAGACGACAGCCAGCAAGGGTCCGGGATATTCTCAGGGCTTACCCATATCTCTCAGGCCTTTTCTCATTCCATTCACTGTCCAACCACCAATGGTTAAAAGGCCAAGGCTTCAAGTCTAATTCTTAATGGACCTTAGCGACGTCGTTTACCTCCCTTCAGCCAGCTCTCTCCAAGCGTGTGTCGCGTGTACTTGCTGGCTAGGTCGCGCCATGACCAAAGAAACAAGACGAGCAGCGTTGACTTACGTGTCAGTACATCATTGGTCTGAACAACCTAGAGCCTCCTCTCATTGGTTAGTTTGAAGAGGAAACACGTCGCGATTGCGTCAAGTCAACTTCCACCAATCCATGCAGCCCGGGATTCGGACTCTCCCCGTAACAGAAACATTTTAGCATAGCTAGAGATCTAGTGTTCTCTTGTGACATTTCGAGAGAGAGGGGTGCGCGCGCGCGCGTGTTCAGAGACGACAAGTCATTCAACATTGCTCAGATGTGGCAGAAATCAATCACCAACAAACCCTGGTAGCTGGTGGTTAAGTTTTGGAGAGATCCACCAATTCTCTCTCCTCCTCCTGGCATCTTGTAATCTTCTCTTCTAATAATGGCCGTCAAGTTCTTATTCTTATTATGCGTGGTGGCGCTATCACACTACGCTCTTGTTGCCATTGCAGGGTGCGCGTCTCTTAATCTCTCACTCTTTCACGCTTACGGCTTATTATTAGAGCGTTAGATTTGCTGATTAGTAATGGTGGGTGCAGGAAGAGCTATTACGAAGTGTTGCAAGTGCCTAAAGGTGCGTCGGACGAACAGATCAAAAAAGCGTATAGAAAGCTAGCTTTGAAGTATCATCCCGATAAGAATCAGGGAAATGAAGAGGCTAATTTGCGATTTGCTGAGATTAACAATGGTATATTTCTTCTTCTTCTTCTTAATTTGCTCACTATTTTTTTATGCTTATTGATAATTTGATTGATGTGTTGGGTGGGTAAATTAATTGTTCAGCGTATGAGGCGCTATCGGATAGTGAGAAGAGGAATATATACGATAGGTATGGTGAAGAGGGACTTAAGCAGCATATGGCTAGTGGAGGCAGAGGTGGAGGAGGAGGGATGAATTTTCAAGACATTTTTAGCCAGTATGTTCACTTCTTCTTTTCCAACATCTGCTTATTCACTTCTTCAACGTTTATTTTAAAATGGTATGATGCATTGCTCATGCATTTCGCGCAACTTCAATCAACAAAGGGTCACAAGATCTTGCAAACATTTTGTTGCACTTTAGTTTGTTATATGAGGTTAGGATCTTTGCTATCTTTAGATTTAATGTTCCTTTTGCTGTACTCTGATCTTAAGAAACCACAAATATATATAGAAAGATGCGTTCTCTGCCTTGCCCTCACCCATTCATTATTCCTATCCTGGTTGCTTGGGATAGCTGGAGCTTGGCTTTTCATGTTTATGTCGGTTTGGGAAATGGCTCTGTGATAGCTAATACTTCTGTTACTTATCTTTGATCATGCCTGCATAAACTGCTGTTTAGCTGTGCTGGTCAGCTATTGCTGTCTGAAAACTAATGTTACCATCATGCTCATGCACAAGTGGAGAGTGTTAGTGCCGAATGTTTTTCTTTGAAATTAGCGGGTCTGTTATCCGTACATAAACTCCATTTCACTTGAGCTTTAGTAGATAATGACATTTCAGCTAATTTAGTAATATGGATTTGTGCTTTGCATAACCATCATTTTCTTTTCCTTTTAAATCGTAACATCAAAATCTCATATTTCTAACCAAATGGTTCTTCTAGATTTTTTGGTGGAGGTTCCATGGAAGAGGAAGAGAAAATCGCGAAGGGTGATGATGTGATTGTAGAATTGGATGCAACACTGGAAGACCTGTACATGGGTGGGTCACTGAAGGTGAGGGACACTTAAATCTGCAATTGAACATTCTTGTTGTAGAAATTGAATTCATTTGGTGTAATATGAGCATGTTTTTTGCAAGTCCTGTAAACCCTACATGATGCAATAGATAAACGTTTACTTTTAGCCTTTCTTATGGGAACTTGCGTCTTGATGGAATGTTGTTTGGTGGGATAAGGCTTAGTCGAGTCGATTCATTAACTATTGAGTTACAAACTCAAGCAGCAGTCTTTGAGATACATTTTGTACTGTACTCATTTCAGTAATTTGTCAATATGCTATGTAATAGAATGTAGTCAAAGTAGATAATTGAAGTGTTACCAGACTTGGGATTTCATGATAATGTAGTGGTAAAAGGAAGCACAAAAGCCTTTCTTTCATTACATTTCATCCTGTCAAATCTAGCCTTTTTAGCGTGTTAGAAATGTTTGCATCAGCGGCAATTGATGCATTTGGGCCATGCATGCAATACACCTATGGTTTTTGCATAGTAGTCTATTTTGCATGGACAGTCCAAGTGTGACAGTCACTGCTGATGCTAGCGCTTTTCTTAGCAATATGGGAATGTTTTTGTGCAAACTTAGCGAGTATGAGCAAACATAACTGTAAATTTGTGGCAGTTGTATTATTTTGTTAGTGTCTTGTGCTCTTCCTGGAAGCTAGAACATAAAACACAAGCTAATGGGCAAATTTGTGTATGCGCGTGTGCATTTACATGCAGCTGTAATCAACAAAAGTTAGGGTCATGTCTGTTTTTATTTTTTATTTTGCCCGTGAGAAGTAGAAATTGATTAAAGTAAGATTTTGGTTTGGTTTGTTTTTAAGCTCGACTTTTGTTTTTCACCCATCAGGTTTGGAGGGAAAAAAATGTTATAAAGCCAGCCCCTGGCAAAAGACGCTGTAACTGCAGAAATGAAGTTTACCACAAGCAAATTGGTCCAGGAATGTTTCAACAGATGACAGAGCAGGTATACTATGACTCAACAATCCTATTGTTGAGGTTCCGATGAATCTTGTTCTAAATTATTTATAAGTAATATAGTACTTGGAGTATTTTGACTCCTTGTTGGTTTAAATGTATAGTTTCACCCAACTCCAGTACTGTAAGGTTTCTCTCTAGCTTCGTTACATTTCCTATTATTTTTCTTTCAGGTCTGTGAGCAATGCCAAAATGTCAAGCATGTAAGGGAGGGATATTTTCTTACAGTTGACATTGAGAAAGGGATGCAAGATGGACAAGTAAGCTCCCTGCACCATTATGTTTAAGATAACAATTCCTTTCAGACATACATTTTTTCTTTGCTGCATCCATATGAAAGCTGTCATGAACTTCTCTTTCCTTTTAAATGCTTACCGCCTATCTTTGGTGGAAGTTATGTATATACAGTGATAGTAAAGTTATGTCTAGCTATGAGCTAGCATGCATGACCTTAATCGGTCCTATGTTTTGGTTTTCCATACTCTGTTTCAGTTACATTTTAAAGAAGGCTTCTTCACATTGGCAGTTTCTTTAGATTCCTTAATTGACTTGCCTATTTGGGGATGATAAACAGCAATTAGAACCCTCAATTGTTATTTGGAACACTATCACGAATGGAGTTGTGGGCAACATATGCCATTGTCCTACTTGCCATCTGAATACACATTTCACATGTGTGCAATCTGCAGATTTATTGGTCATATGTCATGCAATTTCAAAATCTATGGAAAATTATTCTCTCAAAATTTGGGTGACAAACTATAACTTTCAGTGTTAGATCTGCAAATATGTTTCTTTCATAATTCTTCCTGATTATTAATCTATGGAAAGTTATGTCTAGATATTTGGACATGATTTTTGCCAATAATATTTACAGCAGGGATGGTATCCATCATTCGTTATGGTTGTATGAGAATCCTTATTACCATAGTCTTGTTTTTTTAGCATAATGTTACTGTGCATGTTACAGGAGGTGGTTTTTTATGAAGATGGCGAGCCTATAATTGATGGAGAGCCTGGAGATTTGAAGGTTAGTTTTAAAACAGTTGTGATGTGGCTTCATTGCTGCTGCTGCTGCTGCTTTTTATTCTAGAAACAAAAAATAATTTGCCAAGCTTCTGGCAGTTCCGAATTCGTACAGCACCCCATGACGTCTTCAGAAGAGAAGGCAATGATTTGCATACTACTGTCACCATAACACTGGTAAATTTTGTGCTGATTGACGTATCCCTCCCTCCTTTTCCTTTAAATGCTCTATGAGATGAGTTCTGCTTCTAACGGTGAGTTGATTTTATGAACCTTTATTTCTCATCAGGTTCAAGCGCTTGTTGGATTCAAGAAGACCATTAAACATCTGGATGAACACTTGGTGGACATTAGCTCGAAGGTAAGTTTCGCATATTCTTTAGAGTTCTTCTGTGTTTGTTGACTTGGTAGGCCAGAAGGTTAAGAAACAGCAATGTCGTGTAAATTGTGTTCAGGGAATCACTAAACCCAAGGAAGTAAGAAGGTTCAAGGGGGAGGGAATGCCACTGCATTTTAGCACAAAGAATGGTGATCTTTACATCACGTTTGAGGTTCTTTTCCCCACGTCGCTAACTGAAGACCAGAAGACAAAGATCAAGGAAGTTCTTGGCTAGCCTGTAGAAATCAATTTCTTTCGCATCCTGAACTGTTCAGATCATAAAATGGCATTTTATAGAAAATCAGAAAGCGGCAAGGTTTTTGTTTCTTGCGCATTGTCGAGGAGTAGCATACATACTAGTACTTTTTGCCCATCGAAGCTAAATTCTACCTTGTTTGCTAATGTTTTGTAAACGAAAAGTGCAATAGAAGGTAAAATTAAAGAGGAGTCTCTTTAGGTGTTCGTGTGATAATTCAACCTGTACTGCCACGAATGGCATTTTATTAAGAAAATCGATTTCATAACCTGTGTTATTTCTCATGCTTCAAGGTCATTCTGAAGTTGGTTTGCATTTCTTTTTTCTTTTTGGATAAATTGTTAGAGAGAAAATATCAATGAACTGCTTTCGTGTTCATATGTTCCATCTTCAATGGTAAATGACTCCTTCATTTCCTGCATCCTGTACAGCCCTCATGTAAAGATGGCGTAAAGAGGGCACTAACAGAATTCATGCAGGGGTGAACGAAATGGATTGCAACTTTCAGATTAGATTTGAAGAAGCTAATCTAGGCTATGGTTTGAGTGAGATTACTGCGTTCTGGTGGGAAGATTGGATCCAACCAAGGCTTACTAACATGGCTACTCGGACAAAAGTTTTTGTTTACTAGATATTTTGAACTCTACAAAGGTAGTTCACTTTTCAAGTGGTGTCAAATAGGTCAAGTAGGATAATGTTAGAAAAACATCATTAAAGTGACCGTTATAGCATATAGATTTTAAATTAAGTGATTATTAAGGTTTAAAGCCCATTAAACTCTAGTAATGAGCCAATCACATGAATAAAAGTGTAAAAGTTAGGTTATATAAAAAAGATTCATAGTCTAGCCTAAAAGTGTCATGTCATGTGTCTTGTATCCACATAATGTAACAGCAAAAAGATTTCTAAGAAATTACTACAACACTTAAATCAATTAAGGAAAAAGATATATATTTTATTAGTTATCCATCGTGTATATATGCTTTGTATATTATAATAATTTCATAGTGGTCACAACAAATGCTTATTTCATTCACTCGCAATGATTGGTCATAAAAAAAGCTGGTGCAATTGGTGGTCCGAATGTCTTACAAAACATGAATGAGTCCACTATTGGTGTCATGATTTATGATTTTGACATGAATACATTTTATTCTAGTGAGAATCATGTGTTGAATTTTGAATTGAGTGGTTTTTGTGGTACATCACTATTTTTAGATAAAAATGAGTTGAAGCACATGATAAAGAAGTTCGAGTATGATATTAGTGTATGGAGAATTAGATTTTGGAATCTTGATCTTGGGTTATGTTCATCACTAGAAAATTAGGGTTTTGTTTTTAATATATATAAGGGTAATTGTGGTTATTTTATCAAGTTTAAAAGGCTTTATTGATTAACGATGTGAAATATAATTTTTCAAACCATAAAGGATAATTACAATTCAGACCAAACTAAATACAAAGTATAATTTTCTCAAAACAAAATCATACATACACCATCCAAACCTTACTTTCATTATTAGAGGGGAAAAAAAACTTGAAATAGCAGCCAGCATCATCTTATGAGCCTGGCTAAGATATGATTTTACCTGCATGATTCCTGCCAACTATTTCTATATACCAACAAGTGAAAAAAACCTGCAATCACTACAGCAATATTCTGATTAGAAAATAATATAAATTATATTATGAGATTTTATTTAATAGTTTGAATTTTTACGTAACATGGTTTTTTAATATGGTATCATAGTCTTGTTGACTCAATGATCATGTATTCGAATCTCATAACCCCATTCTATTTGATAAAAATCAAGCACAAAATAGTATGAGCATGTGTGCAAGTTTCAAACCCAAAGAGTTTTTACTTGAGAGGGTGTGTTAGAAAATAATATAAATTATATTATGAAATTTCATCTAACAATTTAAGATTTTAGATGACATGATTTCTTAACATATTCTACAGCAAAAACAACTGGGATCTTCCTATAACTATTAAATTACTCCAATTAAAACTTACGAAATTAAAAATCCGGCAATGGAAACCGGAAATAACAGTCACATATAATATCCATGGATGGTCCTTCCGGGACTGGAGGAGAGTGCTCTGCACTTTTCATGCCAATAGATAAGCGAGCAATCATTATTCTGCTGTTGCGCACTATTGTGATATAGAGGAGCCAAACTCAATCTCAACCATCCATTTTAAAGTGAGTGGTAAGAGGACAGATAGCAACACTTGCATCATGTGCTGCACTGCTGCATCCATGGAAAAATAATAAGTGGGTGGTCCAGATAGCAACACTCCCATCGTGGATTTTGCTTTTACTATGATACCAGTTTCGAATCCTGTGTTTTCAAAGAAGATGAGATAATAGCAAAGAACTTGAAGTTAATGCATGTATTTTTTATAAAAAATTGAGATAATTAAAATTTTATTTGTTTATTTGAATTCACAAAGTATATTTTCTGGAAGGTAGATTTCCTTGTATCCTAAAAAATAAAAAAAAAGTTCAAATCCTATTATTATTAATATTATAATGACTAAAAACTTAATTTCACTACCGGTGAAATTATGAAATGCAGGATATCACGTTAAAGTTAAAGTTTAAACTGTTAAGGAGTCATCTCACCTAAAAGCTTAAGCTTGTAGGTGAGGCCCCATAATATGATTTATATTATTCTCAAACACACCCCCTCAAGTGAAAGCTCTTTAGGCTTGAAACTTGCATAGACCCACAACATCTTGTGCTTGGTTTTTATCAAATAGAATGGGGGTGGTGAAATTCGAACTCGTGACCGCTAAGTCAATAAAGTTCTGATACCATGTTAAAGAGCTTAAGCTTATAAATAAGACCTTGTAATATAATTTATATTATTCTGAAAAATAAACATCTTTAAAAAAAGAGCAAATGTCGATTCAGTCACTTGTTGTCTTGCTGAAAGATTCCTCGCTCGATTCCTAGAACTCTTGAAAAAAGGTTACTATTGTGTTCAAGTACTTTGGGAAACCCAACGCCACCAAATTTGGACAAAATCATTGTTTAACAAATGTCTGTTTACCGAAAACGATTTCAAACTATATTATAAAGAAAAAGCACCCAAGTTGAAAACTAGAAGATTGTGTTTTCTAATACCATAGATAGAAAGAAAAATATTCACCTAATTTTTTACTTTTTGATGGAGATATTTTTCTACATTTGAAAACAACTAGTGTTGCTATCCGTTAAACAATAAAGTATGAATTATATATATATATATATGTATGAATTATATATATATATATATATATATGTATGAATTATATATATATATATATATATATATATATATATATATAAACTAAGATAATAGTGTTTTACAAAATGAAAAAGATGCTTGGCACTGTGTTTTAAAAACGTTTTTGAAAAAAAATAATATTTTTAATTTTAATTTTTACTTTAAATTAAATATTTTTGATGTTTTTAAATTATTTTCATGTGCTGATGTCAAAAATATATTTAAAAAAAATATAAAAATGTCATTTTGGTGTGTTCTGAACAAAAAATACTTTCAAAATCAACTTCAACCACACTCTCAAACTGATACGAAACACCCTCTCTATTAGTTTATACTATAATATATTTGATAATATTTCGCGTACAATAAATATTATACAAATAATAAAAAAAATTCTATGATAAATAGACAAGTTTCATTCTAGAAAAGGGACCATTGTTTGTGTATGTTTGGATGATTGAAATTACTTTTGAAGTATTTCTTGTTCAGAAATATATTAAAATAATATTTTTTATTTTAAAAAAAATTATTTTTGATATCAGCATATAAAAATGATTTGAAAATATTAAAAAATTAATTTAAAATAAAAATAAAAATAAAATTTTATAGGTTTTTTGTGGTATACGGTGTCCATCATTAGACAGACAAAATATAGATATGGATCTTCACTATTGAATAGTTGGGTTATATATACACACACGAAACCAAATTTGTATTTGGTTTCGTGTAGTAACAAATATAAATCTAACAAGCCACATAATTGTGTGGATGTTAATCGACGATCAATTCAATCAATAAATTAAATATAAAATTAATAAAACCTAATTCTAAAAATATGAAAAAAGAAACAATCAAATACATAATATATTTTTATCTACTTTTTATTCCAAAAGTAGAAAGAAAAGAGGCATCGCATTAGATTCTCTGTGTGGTAGACGTGGTCTATATAATCTATATCTAAATTGTTTTTAGTGATGTGTTTCAAAAATGTTTTTAGAAATTAAAAAAATATATTTTTTATGTTTTGATTGAAATTAATTTTTTTTTAATTTTTTCATATTATTTTAATATGATAATATTAAAAATATTTTTTAAAAATAACTGGTATATATTTTTTTATCTATTTTTTATACCAAAACGAGAAAAAAAGACACCTCTTTTTGTGGTACATGTGGTCTATATACCCTCTATTTAAATCATATTTGGTAATATATTTTAAAAATATTTTGAAAAGATTAAAAAAATATATTTTTATTTTTTGATTGAAATTAATTCTTTTAATCCTTTCATATTTTTTAATATGTTAACATCAAAAATAATTTCTAAAAATAATTAATAAATTATTTTAATATGTTCAAAAAAATAATTATTGGAACACTTAAACCAAATATATAGCCGCACCAATACCGATTAATAGCTAGCTGATTTCCTGTCTAAAAAAAAGGCAAGGTGGGGCGGGTGTAGTAATAAATATTTTTTATTTTTTTCATAATTCTCAACCGCTTAGAATCAAAACCCATCAATGAATGCCAGTTATCATAGCTAGGGGTTCAACTTCATCATAAGGGAAGCATTATTTTCACTCCATTGCAGTGTTTGAGAATGTAATTATGGTTTTTTTTAAATTAATTTTTATTTAGAAATATATTTAAATAATATTTTTGATTAGTTTTAAAAATTATTTTCAACATTAACACATTAAAATAATTAATAAAAAAATCATTATTTTTTGAAAAGTACTTTTGAAATGATTCCTAAACATCCCCTGAGCATGAAAAGATATCTTTTTATGGTTGAAACCTAATATCAACTACAAGTAATTAATACTTGTTTGACATTGTGCTAGATGTATCTCTTAAAAAGTTAAAAAAAATTATTTTTGATTATTTTAATGTATTGATATCAAATTTGTTTTTTAAAATATATTATTTTAATATATTTTGAATACAAAAAATATTTTAAAAAATAACTTTAATTATATTTCCAAACATATCCTTAATATATAATGGTAATTGTTTAAATAAAAGATTAAAAAAAAAAAGAAACCAGGTAGGTTTGGTTTAAGTTATAATGCGCACCAAACCCCCACCTATGGGTCCCTTCAAAATCAAGTAATGTGCAATTGTTCATGCTACCCCCATATGGAAAGCTTAGAAAAATAAAAGTTATGAGCGATACAAATTGTTTTTTTTAATTTGTATTTGTTTATAAATGTATTAAGATATTTAAAAAAAAAACATATTTTTAGTATTAACACATCAAAACTATCTAAAAATTAAAAAAAACTTCAAAATCCTTGAAAAATATGATTAAATTATAAAACGAAATACTTCATTAAGTCTCTAAAGGACATAGCGTGATCATAGAAAACTTGTGATCTACATAACAGACAAGTTTGAGTTATGACATGTATCCCTTGTAAAAGATTAAGATAATCAAAGATTTACTCATTTATCTAGATCCACAAAACATGTTTTCCAGAAAATAGATTTCTTCATATTCAAAAAAAAAAAAAAACTTCTTTAATAGTTAAAGAATGTGTGCTATATTTTTTTAAAAAGTTATCAACTTCAAACTTTGTAATTAATATTAAAAAAGAAAATTATAAAAAAAATTAATACACCATGTAAATGTAAGAATATGTTCTTAAAATTGTTTTAAAAATTAATTTAATTTTGATTAACACGTAAACTCGTTCAAAATACCGCTTAGGTTGATTACTTGTAAACTCTTTCAAAAAAAAAATGGTCTGGATTAGAAAATTTTATTCCTTCTGGGCTCGTAAGAGAATTTTTTTGTAAGAGAACTTCAGAGGCAGAGGAGGACAGGTGTTGACTACAGAAAGAAGATGCACAGATTATTGATAACCTCGGTAATCTACAAAAGGTATAGAAGAGACGTGTAAGCTGCGGAGTTAGGACACCTGTCTGAAAAGTCCACACAGATGGAAGACACAGCCAAGAAATTAGGAAAGCCTTACGGACACGTAGCCTGGAGATATGCTGCCGTAGTTTGTTCCATTTCCATTCTACTAGTATTCATCAAAAGTTTTTTTATTATCTGGCTGAACATGTGACGTGGCATTTCCAGATAAATCTCCTCTGTCTCGTGTGTCCCATCTTCACACGTGTTCTCTTAATGGATCGGACTGCCACACGCTGTCGACGCAGAGAATCATTCCAAGTGAAGGAGAAGCAAAATATACAAAGATATAAAGGAAATAATAACGTTGTTCAGTGTAGTAACGACGCCGTATTAGTGAATATAAATATATATAAGCGAGGACAAAATGGGAAATAGCTAATAGCTGCGTGATAAATGCCAGATATTTAACGGATCTGACGTCCTTAGGTTGCAACTAGCTGTCCGCGTATAGGAATCGTGGATTTTGTAAAAACTTTAAGGATTTATAAATTATTTATTGAGCTGTAGATATTTAATAAGATTTTATTAATTACCAATTAAAATAATAGAATAGTTAGTATATTGAGAAATTAAATATTCTATATATATATATATATTTAATAACGTTTGGATAGAATATACATAGAGTAAAAAAATTCCAATCCGTGTGTGTCAAATCACTGCAACGACGTCGTCGATCGACGATGATTATTTTAGTAAATAGATAAAAATAAAATAAAAAATATAGGGAAGTAGCTAACCAAACCTTAGATTTCTTGCCTCATGCCCTTTAAATTTACATCCCTCTCTTGAAGATCTTGTTAGAGCAAGAACAGAAGAAGACAGGGGCGAGAAATCCAAAGATTGTGGTTTGTCCATAAACATCGGCGTCTTTGCTTGGTAGAAATTCTTTGGTAGGCAGACGCAACAGGATCAGAAGAAGCAAACACAATAATACTCTGGTAGTTTATAATCATAATAATATAATAAAATGGATAGTATATGCTTAAAAACAGCAGGGATCCATGGGATAGCTTCAACGATATCAACCGTGAATGGGTCCCAGGTGGAGGCGCGTTCAATTACGAGCGCATCTCAGCTTAGTGCGGTGGCGAGGGATAAATCGACGGCGCCTCAGAAAAAGGCCTCGTCGACGTTCTCTTTTAGTCTTAGACACCCTTGGCAATCTCTGTGGTCCGGAGGAGGTAAAAGTACCAGGTACAATGGGATGGCTTTAGACGATGCCGTGTTGGTGGAGAATGGGGTAGAGGGAGAGAGCGAAACAGTGGGATCGAGTGAAGGGGAAAATGGGAACTGGGTTTTGAAGATTTTGCAAGTGAAGTCGCTCTGGAAAGATGAGAAAAAAGGAAGCTTTGATGGTGTTAATGAAGAGGTAAGGAAAGAAGGTGATGTTGCTATGGTGAATGATGAAGAAGAGGAGTGTGATGTGTGTAGAGTTGGAGACGATGATGATGAAGGAGGAGGGAAAGAGATTAAATTTGATAGAGATTCGTTTTCGAGATTGTTAAGAAGGGCCTCATTAGCTGAAGCCAAAATGTATGAGAAAATGTCTTATTTGGGCAACTTGGCTTATTGCATACCTGATATCAAGGTACCAAATCTATCCATTTCTTTCTTTTCATTTGCTTTCAAGTTTATTGCTTTGGTCGCCGTTTTCTCGTGCTGGAGATGAGAATTCTGCGTAAATATTTTTTTTTCTTACGAGGTCTTGGATATGATTGGTGGATTATTGGATCTTGGATCGACCTGTAGATAGTGGATTTTATAGTTTTGGTGATCGGATTTTCTATATTAAAAGAAGATGATCTTGTTGTTAGATGACTTTCAATTATATTGTTTGTGCTTTTTAGATATTCAAATTCGCCGTTTTCCTCCCTGTTTGGGGAATTTTTTGTTAACAATGTTAGTAGGACTCCACAGCTGACATCTGTGAGTTTTGGGATGCTTTAGTTTATGAAGGTTGTTGTTTTAGGTATTGCATGTTGTGCCTGTGAAGCCAAAAGCGTAACAGGGCAAAAAAGCTATCAATTTGAAACTTATTTTCTCTAAATTTACTGTATCCGCTGTTTCATCATCTTATTTTCTGTTCCTTGCTGATCGAGAAATTTACTGCTTTGTCTTTGCAATTTAAATGTCTTCGAGTTGATAAATTGAACTTTTCTTCCTTCTCTTGGTAAATTCAGCCAGAAAATCTCTTGAAACGCCATGGGCTCTACTTTGTGACTTCATCAATAGAGAGAAGGGATATGGCCATGAGAACTGAGAAAAATCATGTGCCACCTGAAGATCAAGAAGCAGAAAGCACGATTGCAAAGGATGAGCTGGAAGGCAATGAACAGGAGAATGCTGGGTATCGCATAAGTGCTTCATCTGCATATCAGATAGCTGCCTCTGCTGCTTCTTATTTGCACTTACATACAAAGAGCATACTTCCTTTAAATTCCTCAAAAGCTGATGCTAGTGAAGATTCTTGTGAAGGAGACGATAAAACCATTGAACCCATTAACACAATGAACCCAGATGTGGCATCTTTTATGGCAACCACTGACTCAATGACAGCTGTGGTTGCTGCGAAGGAGGAGGTGAAGCAGGCTGTTGCAGATGATTTGAATTCGACACGTTCATCACCATGTGAATGGTTTATAAGTGATGATAATCAGGGTACTAGATTCTTTGTGATTCAGGTACCACATATTAATTTATTCTGTAGTGTAAATTGTGGTCTGAGTGTGAGGTAACTGGAGAATGGTCGGTGATCTCTGTGTATAGATTGCATCTTTGTTGAATATTTTAGACTGATCCAAAGATCATATTCCAGCTTGCTAAAAATAATTCCCATCGGACCAGTCATGACAATGCTCAAAGCAAATTCTAATTTGATTGCTATTAACTTATTGTTGGTATCTTCTTTGTATACTGTAATCCTCAGGCAGGTTCTTATTTTCTGATGTGCAGGGATCTGAGACACTAGCATCTTGGCAAGCAAATTTACTGTTTGAGCCAGTCCTGTTTGAGGTAATAACTCTTTGAATTTTCAAAGCATCATTCACTCTGTATAGAAGTTTCTCCACCTTTCTTGGCTGGTATAGAATGTTGGGAAAAAGTGTTAGCAGTTTAAGCATTATCCTGAGAAAAGACTTCTTTATGCAGACATTTAGTGTAATAGAACAGCGTGTTAATTATGTACATAATACAACAAATTGATAGAGGTGATTTGCCTTTGTGGTTAGGGATTCCACAAATTGATAAAGGTTATTTGCCTTTGTGGTTTAGGGATTGGATGTGCTTGTGCATCGAGGTATTTACGAGGCTGCAAAAGGAATGTATGAACAGATGTTACCCGAAGTTCGTGCCCATCTAAAATCTCATGGCAGAGGCGCTACCTTTCGTTTCACAGGGCATTCTCTTGGAGGAAGCTTGTCACTACTCCTAAATCTCATGCTGAAGATAAGAGGCGAAGTGCCAGCCTCTTCCTTGCTTCCTGTTATAACATTTGGTGCACCCTCCATCATGTGTGGAGGTGACCGTCTTCTTCGGAAGCTTGGCTTGCCACGTAGCCATGTTCAGGCAATTACAATGCATAGAGACATTGTGCCTCGAGCCTTCTCTTGCAATTATCCTAATCATGTTGCAGAACTTCTGAAGGCTATTAATGCAAACTTCCGGAATCATCCTTGTCTCAATAACCAGGTAAAGTTTCTCTTAAAAGTATCTACTTAATTGTAATTTTTATCTTGATTATTTTACCGACTTGTTTGTGTACTTTTTATCGCAGAAGCTACTGTACGCTCCAATGGGCGAGCTTCTGATTCTACAGCCGGATGAGAAATTCTCACCTCACCATCATCTTCTTCCATCAGGCAGTGGTCTATATTTTTTGAATTGTCCACTGTCTGATACCAGTGATGCAGAGAAGCAGCTCCGCACAGCACAGATTGTGTTCTTAAACTCTCCGCATCCTCTTGAGATCCTAAGAGACCGCTCCGCATATGGTTCTGAAGGAACCATCCAAAGGGATCATGACATGAATTCATACTTTAAATCTATCAGGAATGTGATTCGCCTAGAGCTAAACCGCATCAGAAAAGCCAGGAGACAGCATCGCCGCAAATTCTGGCTTTCCATCCTGTCCCCGAGTGGCAACGATGCCAGTATCCTTGTAGGGAGGCCTGTGGGATCTATGAACATGGCCCAAAACCAATTCAACTTCGCAGGAATCTTGCAGACTGGAGGAGAGTCCTTGAAACGGTTCGGCAGGCTCGTTGCATCACAACACATGCATTTGCTTGTGGTTCTCTTGTTTCCTGCTCGAGTGTTGCTCTTTGGGGCGTACAGTACAATCAATTACTATTGAATAGCCTTGTTGTCATGGGCACATTCTGTCTCGTTGGTGGAATATTGTACAGGCTGCAGGCACATGGCTGGTAAAACCATTAGATTATTCTTTATTCATTGCTTCCACCAAAAAAAAATTAAATGATTCAAGTTCTCTTGTTCCTTATGTAGAGTCGAACTACAATTGAATATTAATCAATATAATAGAATCACCTTTTGAGCTCAGCCATGAACTCAAAAAATATCTTCTCTGGTGAAAGTAGTTTCTTTTTATCTTGATGCTCAGCTTCCTGTCATTATTTTTCTGACTAAACTGATTATTGCTGTAGCTTGCGGTATTTGTTTTCTTAGGCTGTCTACATGCGAAATGCGAAAAGACATCAACGTATCAAAGTTATGAAAAAGTGAGATACTTCATAGGTAGGTGTTACAAACACGATATTCCAGCCACCTCAGCTCATTGATGTCTTGTGGACGTTGTTTTTATTTAATTTTCAAAATATCCTGGTCAGCACTCAAAACTGTGAAGATCACAATCAGCCCACCAATAATTTAGCCATGCCTTAATCTAGCACGCAAACCCCGGCAGATATAAGTAGGAAAACTTGCCCACTTTCCGGCAGATATAAGTAGGAAAACTTTCCGGCAGATATAAGTAGGAAAACTTGCCCCCTTTCCGGCGAATCTTTCAGCTTGTGAAGCTCCTTCAACTTGGATTTAGCCAGCTCAAAACGCAAGGGGAGATTTGAATTTCATGGACAGCAAGTGGGAATCTGTATCCAGAGCCATTCGTTGACCCACGTTAAGAACATGGAAACTTACAAGTAGGACCGTGCACAAATAGACAGGCAACGAGGCTGAAGTCCTGGTCTGCCCTAAAAGGCTCGCTTGGAGACAACATAAGCGTCACCAGTCCAAGATGTCTGTTCGGAACACCAATCCATCCAACAAGGCATCTAGTCAGCCAGCCAGCCAGGTCATGGATCAGCAGTGGGTGCTCTTTTGAAGCTCCAACCTCTGTCTGGTTGTGGAGTACTATCGCTTTCATTCTTGTGTCGTCTTCCTCAATGTGATTTGAATGATTTTGCTCTTCCAAAATAGCCTCCATTTATTTTCCCTTTATTTTACAAATTGGCCAGTTAGCATGCACACACACACACACACACGCACACACACATATATATATATAAGCAAATTAGCACCACTGATGAAAGAACATATTTTTTGGATGTAATAGTTTTGAATTGCGATGTTTAATCAAATATCGTGTTTATAAATCACTCCATCAATTAAATATTGTGGTTCCTAAACCGCAATATCAATTAAATATAATGGTTTTTTGAACCGCAACATCAATTAAGTTTCAGTAGTCTTCCGACAACAAATTTCCCCGGCATCTAAATCTAACAAAAAACAATGTTTTTTTTTATATCAGATTTACTATTTAGTTTCTTAATCTGATATTTAATTTATTTAATAATTTAAGAGTTAAACATTTTTAATTTTAAAAAAGTTTTGACAGTCTACTATATATAAATTATACCTAAAATTTATCTTGTTTTAAAAAATCTACAAGGAACCATAGTAATCAAACTTAACAAAATTTCACATTTCATAATCAAAAGTAACCTAAAGAATGCAAGTAAAAAAACATATATACATGCAAAATGAGTCTCAAATACTTAAATAATACAATATTCTAGTAATTAAAATCTCAAAATATATCAACATAATTTATTTATCTATCTGCATTTACATCGTCTACTAAATGATCTAGGTTTATCAATAACACGACTAGATCCAACTCTTACCCCTGTCTGAATAGTCTCATCGTTTGTCACTATATCATCAAGAGTTAACATCTCTCTAAAAATATTAATTTCAATATAACAAACATCGAACCAACAAGACATATAGGTGTATCTTTAATTTTCTTTATTAATATTACAAAGTGCAAATATGGCATCTCGACCTTCTCATAGCATGAAGCCAACGTGCTATTAATAAAATATTAATGTTAAATTAAAATATTAATAAATAAAACTCAACATCTGACATATATTAATTAGTTTCAAAATAATTAAGTGGAAACTGAAGTATATCCATTTAGACTATAAATGCATATAGTTTTAAAATAACTTTGCAATACTTTTATCTTAAGTGGAAACTGAATTATACCTCTATATAGACAATAAAAAAAGGTGACAATCTAGGTATTTAGGGTATGTCCATATAAAGATATTTCCATGACCATAATTGTTATCAAATAAAAACTCATTATTAATTTTGTGTTAACAACAAACATTTAAAATAAAATAATAATAATAATTTATACCTATAGAAGTCGCAAATGTTCCTCAGCTTGTTGAGCTCCTTTCATGCATGCAAGGCATGGATGTTTTTACAAGAATGCTAAGATAGAACATCTCTAGCTATATACGAGAATGATGTAAAGATCACTCAGATTATTAGATAAATTAATGGCATATATCTTCTTGTGAGGTTTGTGAGACTAAACAAAGACACCAAACATGGGTGACGAGCTATAAGTTTTGTAAAACATACATTTTGGTCCTCTAACTTCAAAAAATAATGCAATACAATTGTGATTCCTCAATATTTTTCAAATTTAATTTTGGTGCAAAAGTTCACTTTTGTTATTTTTTTATCATTGGTTGAGAGAAGAGAGAGAGGTCACTGGAATCAGACAGTGGAGAGAGAAACATGTTGACACTGATTTGAGCTACCAAAACAAACAAGATTTATGTCAAATTATTTTATTTGATGAGAGGAGTTTACATTAGATATTGTTTACTTGAGTTTATATTAGATGTTTTTTACCTCTAAAGTTCATGAAAAAACATATGTTAGCTCGAGTTGATTTTGGTTTTTGTAATGGTATTTTAGGTTTTAAGAGATTATGGTAGGTTTATCATGGTTCTTAAAGTTTTGTAGGTGTTTTGTGTTCAAAAATACCTGAGCCCTAATTTTCTAGCATTTATGGTGGCCAAAATTTAGACAAAATAGACAATACATCATTTGATATTTATTTATTTATTTAAAAAAAAAAAAGAAGAAGAAGATTGGGACGAACGACAGTGAGAAAAAAAATTAGGGCCTAGTCTTACGGGTCTGTTAAGGCACACCCACACATGGACCTTATCAAAATGGTTTAAACAGGTTGGCCTAGCTTTTAATGCCCAGTAGCATCTCGCCCTTTGTTATCTCCTTATTATTTATTAATGTTTTTTAATATATATATATATATATATATATATATATATATATGTGTGTGTGTGTGTGTGTGTGTGTGTGTGTGTGTGAATTAATACCCTTTCTCTTTTTAATTTGTATAAAAAGTCTTTTTTCAATGTTGGTGATATTTTTGTTATACATTTGATTTTCAAAGAGTTTTTTCATTCATATAAGTTTTTTTTTATCTTTTGTATAAATAAACTATATTTATAAAAATAAAAAAAAATATTTATTTTCATATAATATTTATAATATGAATAGCATTACGTAATTATTATAATTTTTAAATCAATTGAATGTGTTTTTTACTTTTATTATCTTTTGATTGAATAAAAAAAATATTTTAATAAATAAATTATGTCAGGTAATTGTCTAGTTTTGTGAGATTAAATATTTTTATCTATATTTTTAAAATTTTATTTTTAAGTATCTTTAATTATTATTTATTTATTTGCACACATAGTGATCAATTTATTTGATTACATACGTGCATAAATTTTTTGTTTTGCAAAAGTTTTTGAAATATAGAAAAACATGAAAAAACTTGCAAATACAGTGTGTGTGAATTAGAATGATTTACTTGAATCGAAATTTTACTCTAACTAGTTTTTTTAAGTTTTGACTTGTGAATTATAACTTATATCATATTCTTATTCAAAAACAAATTGAGTCATTTTTTACCTTGAGTTATTTTTAAAAAATAAATACAATAACTTAAAGTCCAAAGTTATTTTTAGTAATCTTATTTAAAAAAAATAATGAGAATAAAAGGTTGTTAAAATGAAGAAGTAAAAAGTTATTTTTAGTAATCTTATTGACTGCTAAGTTGTTTTCTGGTTTTGTGTTCTTGGAAGCTGCAACTTCAAGGTTATTCCCAGTTTTTTCGTTCCAAATTCCATAATTTTCTTATACAGCTATGTTTTTTTGTTTTTTTTAAATCAAATTATTTTGTGTTTTTTGATTGTTTGATGTACTGATACTAAGAGTAATTTTTTTAAAAATATATATATTATTTTGATGTAATAAAAAAAACAAAAAAAAATAACATTCACTGCTGTCCCAACCCCCCAAACTTGTATAATTTCCGTGCATTCCTAAAGTCTGTAGTCGAATCTGGCTATCCTGCCTGACTTGCTTTGGATATGAAATTTCTCAATCATTCACTCCTTAAACGGGACTCAAAATTAAAATTCAATGGTTGATTATCTCAGATTTCATTCACTCCTTAAAGAATGCCCAGATCTTAGCAACTCAGTTGTCCCGACATAAAGCACATAACAAAGAGAAGACAAATTTGGTCAAGACACAGTTATCTACACTAGGCCATTCACAGAATTTGAGCCAATCTATATATTACCTAATTGTGGGAAACAACTCTTTGCATATTGACATTTTGTGCAGAAACAGTGATCAGGAGTTTGGGCAGTCTAGTGGAAATTGAATAAACAGATTGAAAAAATTGTTACGAAGAGCCTGGATGTTGTGTTAGGAGCATAGAGAGGAAGAAGAAAGGGTGTTCATAAGATCTACAAGAGTAATATACCAACAATGCTACAAGAAACTTGCGTGATGAGATTGCTGCCATAAGTCCATTTCCAGGATACACTAACCTCGAGTGCTAATAGCACCAGAATGATGGCAGCAGTGCCATTTGAACGAAAAATATGATCATAAATTAGAGCACAGTTTTCAAATGCTAGCTAGACAAAACATTGGATAATCAAAGAAATTTTATGCATGCCATGAGTTGCTAAATGAGAATCGGTGCGTAAAATTTATTGCCAAGTATGTTTACACAACAAACTTCTCGGTCTTGAGACATTCGGAGTACATAAGTTGGCACGGAAACAATCAGAGAGTACTAATGGTGAAGTAGACAAGTCCATGGCCAACTAATTTTCAAGTATATCACAAATTACAGATTCATCTTACCTGCCAAGTACCAGGAGTGCATGGCAAGACCGCCAAATGACATGATATTAGCAAGGGATGATAACGCATGAATCATTCCGAATTTCTTGTTCATGGCAGCAAGCTTTGGATTGGCCTTCGCTACTTCCTTGTTCTTTGACCGCCCAATTTCAGTCCCAATGTTCTCTTCACGCTCCACCTTGTGCCTTTGCTTCATCACCTAAGCCACCAAACAAAGAAAAGAATTCACAAATCAATCCTGAACGCATCGATAAACTCAGACATAAAAGTCAATGGCAGCCTCAGAGTGCAAACAAGAGAGTTGCTGTATTTTTCAGGGGATTGAATATTATTAACTTGTAGTTTTTATCTGGTAGTTGGTCATGTTACTTGAGGAAAAAGAAGAACATAAAAGAGGTAGTTGAGAATCTAGGGAGAATAAAAAAGATTAAACGATTAAATCATGATGGATTTTCGTGACATTACCACCGAAAATTTCCAGTCAATCAAAACAAATTCAAGCATTTGACCCGGTTGATTTAACCACTTCAACCATTTGAACAAGAGGCAGCAAGCCTTCTCTATTTCTATGATTTTAAATAAAAAAGTAGTGCAAAACAACAATGAAAATTGAAAATGAAAACACTCATCAAGTTTCCTTTGACAACGAATTAAAGATAGTCACATAGCAAGAAAATTCTACTTCCTATAATTAACGAGGAAAAGGGGAAATTTTAATACACTTTCGAGAGTTGAAGTGCATAAGAACTAATATGAACAGAATGTAATTTATACCTCAATGGTCATTGGAGTAAAGACAAAATAATTGGTGAGACTGAAAGCAAAAGAAGAAATCAAGAAGCCAAGCTGGTACTTCTCTGCAGTGGATGCTGATTTCCATGGATGCAGATAACCAAACGCTGCCACAGAGATTGCACAGCAAATGCCCACCAATGAAAAATACGCAGGAAACATCTTGCTTTGCAAATTACCAAACTGATGCCTCGGCAAATTCCTGGATAATTTCCACACGAATTTGTCATCGCTTAGCAATCATTCCCAGTGAATTATTTTCATTATCACTATGAATTTTAGTAAAAAAAATCATTATATATTCGGCATAATTAAAGTAAAAGGAGGAGGAGGAAAGGTGAAGTAATTAGCAAGGGTTAAAACTGATACTTGAACATGATGATTCCGCCAATAAAAGTGACCCAGAGAGCGGTGCCAAAAGCGGTGGAGAAGCAGAGGAGGTGGGCCAACTTCAAGTAAGCGGAGAGATGAGTGACCGAATTTGATCCGAGAGTTTCTGGAGAAAAGAGCACGCCTGCAGCAAAGAATGCTACCGCTGCTAGGAATCGACTTAGCCAACCCATCTTTCTCTCTCTCGGAATAATACTTTGCCGCAGGAGATTGGAGGAAGGGATGGAGGAGATTGGAGGAAGGGATGGAGGAAGGACTTTAATTTTAATTTCTGAGCTGCGGGGACAAATACAAGAAATTGGTAGTTGTATGAGACTTTAATGGCGGACGGATGAAGTCGGTTTGACTAAAATGCCCCTGTTTTTTCTTGACAGAGTAATTTGGATTTACTCCTCTCTTTTCCTAAAAACAATTTTGTAGATATATAATTAGAATACAAATGAATAGGAAAAGGAAACACTATTTAGGCTATTTTAAAAAAAATATAAAAAATATGAGACCCGGGTAATTATCTTGACTAGTTTCGATAAACTTGGTTAACATGGTAATATGATTAGGAAAAAAAACACATCTGATAACTAGTAAAGCAAAGAATCTTGACAGTTATTTAATGCAACAAACGAACGCTTGTTAATACCATGAAATATATTTTTTAAATATTTCTGAAAGGTTATTATCATCTTATTTATTAACCAAAAAAAAGAGAGAGAAAGGATGATTGTATAGAAAGTAGAATTAAAAAAAAATATAAATCTCAATTATTAGCAAAAAAAAAAAAAAAGAAGATGTTGAGTAATAATAATAAAAAAGTCATAAAAGTCAAACCCAAAAAATTATGAAATCAAATTCTCAACCAACCATATAATGAGAGGTAAATTTAAAAAAAAATCATCAAAAAAGAATAAAAAAATAGAATTGAAAATAATGGGGACTAAACTTGATATAAAAAGAAAATTAAATTAAATTCAGATGAATAATATTAAAAAAATATCAATCAAGAGAATATATAAAAAAGGGAAGAAATTTAATATAAAAGGTAAATATTAGAGAATGAAATTGAAAAACAAATAAATCAAAGCTCATATGATAATAAAAATGATGATAAAATTAATAAAGAACCACATTGTTTTGGATTTTTGGAAGGATATAATGTTTTTCAAGGTTTAAAAGGGTGGGAAAAAAAGGGAGTTAAAACATCACTGAAACTCCACGGTGCGAGGGGCAACAATAGGAGCATTATCATTGTGAAGGGAGTAAGCACCACTAACTTTTTATTTAAAATAATGTTATATTTTTAATTAAAATATTTAAATGTTCCTTAGTCAAATTATTAATTACAAAAAAAACTATATGAAATTACACGGATCTCACCATCATGAGATATATTGAATGATACCCTGGAATATGGTGTTTGACATTAAACAAGTTATCTCAAACTCTACTAGTTCTAATAAAAAATTAATTATAATTTTTTATTACAACTCTCCATTTTTTGTGACATATTATACCGATGATTTCTCGTCCAACTACCAGCACCTTGTCTCGTTTGACACAGTGTTCTGACAAAAATGCCACTGGTATGAAATATTTTCCTTCTCATTTAATTAATTTAATTTGTTGATGTGAAATATTTTACTTATATTTCCGTAATTCAAATCCACGCGACCAATTCTAAGTTCTTCACAACTACTTTCTTCTTCTCAATCCTTCAACTTTGCTGAAAAAATAAATGCGACCGACTATTTTATTAGAGAGGTGGCCCGTGATTTTTTTATTTATAAATTAGAGTAATTTCAACTGATTAAAATATTAAATAAGTTATTCACGTTCAAGTTCTAACCTCTTGTAGGAGTCAGATTTTGAATGTCAACATTCTAGCTCATAACCTTGAAAAAAAAAGGAAAAAAGGAGAGGATATTCTTCTTTATTCGCTACGGGCATTGATTTTCATGATCGTTGAAGAAGGATAGCTGCCTTCAATAACCAATAATAAAAGTAAATATTTTTTTGTAAATAAAATGTAATCAATTGTCTTAAAACATTTGGTCCGATCCGATAAGTTATAATATCATGTTTTAAACATTTGATCATATCGGTTTCAAGCGTTTCCACTACTCTATTATTCGTTTCAGATTCTATAATATAATTTATATTATTTTTTAATATAAAATTATTCTGTTTAATAATTTACTATTCATGAGCTAAGATAAGAATGCTGCTCATGTTATATGTTTGAGAAACCATAAAGGTGAAGAAGAAGAAAAAGATGCATATGAAAAATCATTCAATATATTAAAAAGGTTGTGTTTTCCTATCTCATATAAAGATAGAGTATATACTTATTTTTTATGGTCTCGTCTTTATGCTAGAGGGAGAAGCATTTAATAATTTCTTCACGCACTATTATTATTTTTTATGAAGCTCAAAAACAATTTGGATAAAAAACATATTAATTTCTACAGAAAAACATATTGCTACGCCTAAGCGAAAAGATATGAATAAAAAAGAATTAAGCTTTTTAAAAAGAAAAAGGAAATAAAGTTGTTTGCTGATATACTAATTGTTAGTTTGGAAGAGTAGTTGAGGTTATTATTGAAAATATTTTTTGTTTAAAATTAATTAAAATTATGCTTTTTTATTTTTTAAAAATTATTTATGATATTAATATAAAAATGATATAAAAATATCAATTTTTTAATTTAAAATAAAAATAAAAACATTTAAATTTAAATTTTTTATTTTTATTTTTAAAATACAATATCAAACATATCTCTGGGAGAGGTTGTATCTTCACATTCCCTGGTAGAAAGAGGTTTACGAATCCAATTGGTTTATTGGAAGCAAGTTCTACATAAAAAAAATGGAGAGAAAATTAATTTTATGAATTAATGTGAGCTTCTATGGTCAAGCTATTTGAGATCATACAATCAGTACGGTTTTATGTTTTGACTACTTATACATATGAAGTTTGAGATTATCGTGTGGTCATCATGCACAAAAGTTTGAGAATTTCAAGAAAAAACATAAAACAAAAATGGATGTTTATCGTGTAACATAACATTTTTTTTAATCATTCTTTAATATTGGGCGATTAAGAATTAAAACTCATAATTTATTTTGATTTAATTCCATTAGGTGATCTTGGTTTTATGATATACATTGCAGGTTTGACATGTTAAATCGAGTTATTTTTTATGTTATTTTTATTTTCAATTTCATTCAACATTAGGTTGATTGAAAATTATACTTTATATTTCTTTTTTCTCTAAGATTACAATAGTCTCAGAATCCAAGAACTAGACAAGTTAATATGGTTTCACTCAAGTCAATCTAATAATATTTAAAAAGATGTTATCTTGAATTATTTTTACTCAACTATATTCTTACAGATTGTAAGAATTGTTTCTTGACTTAATTTTTTTTCAAGTTAATCGAGTTAGTTCACACATGATTTAATTTTTTTTGTATAGAAAATGTATTTTAACAACATTTGAACAATTTTCTTATTCAATAAAAAAATTGACCTTACCCGCAACATAGCGTTGACCAATGATCCAGTACAGACTAAAAAGCTTGGGTCATGCACAATTACCTTGTTCTTTTCTTTTTTTTTTCTTAATTTATCTCTCAAACGTTTTTACTGTTATATGGATTTTTTTTAGCAGATGAAGTCGACTAAGTTACGTCGACAAATTCCACATGTTTAATTTTGAATTCATGATAAACAAAAAGTCAGGTTAAAAGTTTTTTTTTTTAAACATTCTCAACAATATATATAAATGCGTTAAAATATCAAATTAATATGATTTTTCTATTTTACATGTTAATAAATAATGATAAATTATTTCCTTAAAATATCATGCTACATATACATATTAGTAATCTATTATTTTATAATAATCTTATAATTTTAAAAGTATTTTTATCAATACATTGATATCCATATATATTAAAAT
The DNA here is from genome assembly GCA_964035475.1 of Salix caprea. NCBI lineage: Eukaryota > Viridiplantae > Streptophyta > Magnoliopsida > Malpighiales > Salicaceae > Salix > Salix caprea. The sequence goes on along the minus strand of OZ037755.1, from coordinate 3,094,411 downwards.
GAATGTATCACTACGATTCTCGTGTCCTTCGTTGTAAGTGATTTTGTTTTTTTATTTTAAATGAAATAACACTATTTTATTTTATTTTATTAAGATAGGTGTTCAGATAACTTCTGCACACCTTGACTAAATCTATAATTCTTAAAATTAATGATTATGTAAATTTCTAATAATTATTATATTAGTAATAACAAAACTCTACCTGAGACCAAAAAAGGAAAATCCTTAGTCCACCATTATTCTCCCTCTTTAATGGATGGAAAGTGATTTCCCCTAACCATTGCAGTCAAATATGAGAAAATCTGGAAAATGTTTTCCCTCCAACAACAAACAATGCGGCTAATTTACACCCACAATTTTGATTATTTCTAATCAACACCTTTAGTTTTCTCAAACTGTCAATTAACTCCTTCTGCGATTTGCCAACTCTCCAATAAAGAAATTACGAAACCTGACTTTATTTTTTCAAACACCCCCTCCCCTGTCCGTCTGTCACGAGTCCCGACTCCCTCCCAAAGAAAACAAACCATTTTAGGGTTTTTCTCCAATGGCATCGCACAACCATCTCGACGTCGATGTAAGTTCTCCTTCTATCCTACCTCTCACATAATTTCAATATGTAAGACATGAATGCGTAAGTACGTGTGTTAGGGTTTCTTTGACAATATGATTCCGCACCGAATTACAGGATGATGATTTTGGCGGTGATTTTCCCGGGAGCCACAATACCAGACGTTCTGGTCTTTACTTGGTTAACTCCTTCTTTATTATCATCACCATTACATTCATGAAACAGCAATTCATAATAATTTGTTTAATTAATTAGGCAACAAGAGAAGCTTTGGAGATCTCGAGGATGACGAAGATGATATTTTTAGCTCCAAAAAGGTACTCTATCCTACACACACATAACACACACACACACAAACACAATGGTATCAGTTACGAATTATGAAGTAGATCTTTTCTTTTTTATCCGTAGTGCGTAGGAGCTGCTGAAGTCTGCAAGTCTTAAAGGAATGAAAATCTTGTTTGTTGTCATTGCAGGGTAACTCCAAGGTAGAAGAAACTGCAATGATTTTGTCGCTTCGTGAGAGGTAAAGTGAGACATACTTAGAGCAACTTCTGTAAAAAGAGAAGACTGATGATGTTTATTGCTCGGTTATATTATTTTACAGTCTCATGTTCTCTTTCTGTTTTCTTTTGCAGTCTTGAAACTTGTAAAAGTTCACTCGCAACATGCCAGGCATGTATCGCCCATCCCATTGTTTCCTATATAAGTTTCTTTATCAGTAGAACTGTTCTTATAGTTTACTGTTTCACTTATGAACTGTTTTTTTGAGGAGGAGACATTTTCGTTGTTGACGAAAGTTTACTTGGATGGCTGTCCATGAGGAAACACGAACAAGAAGAATAAGAAGATTGTGAAGGAATAGAATAAGGCAGAGGAAGGAAAATGTGGTTTCTAAGCTGATAACATAATTGCATAGAACAGATGGTCCTTTCATCAATATCTTGGAACCTTGTTGTTCTTCATAAGGAAATATAAATATAACAGAAGCTCTTATGGATAAAGCTTATAATTCATCATTAACAATGCCAATAATGTAAATTAGTTATTTGGTGGGAGCACAGGCCTAGAATTTCAGGGTAGAAGTCTTTCTTTTCACCTGCTTTGGGATAAAGTATTTTTATAGCTTCGTTATGATCATAGCTTTCCTCTGAAATTTGTATTGATGGGTTTCCTCTATATATCAGATTTTCTGAATAAATAAGAATATTCAATTGTATATATATTACAGGTTGAGGCTACTTGAACTGAATATGTGAAATTTGTATGGGTTTCCTCTATATATCAGATTTTCTGAATAAATAAGAATATTCAATTGTATATATATTACAGGTTGAGGCTACTTGAACTGATTATGTTAAGTTTTATAGTGGCTTTAAATTTGCACGTGACTTCTTAAATATTATAGCATTCTGTCCACAATGTGAGTGTTTTTTCATTAGATCCACTTATTGAGCTGTAATAATGCTGGTTTCAGACAGAACTTGAAGCTGCAAAATCTGAAATTCTTAAGTGGCGTTGTGCATTTGAGAACGAGTCCTCCATGCCTGCCGGGGCATCTCTTGGTTAGCCTGTTATTAGAGTGTTTTACATTGTACTTTGATGTGACATGTGATGATAGAACTAGTTCTGTTTGTGATCATCCTAAAAGTTGCCCTGTTTCTAAAAAAAATGTTTCTATTATTTGTTGTAGAACCTAGAGTAGTGATCAACTATCTTCAGACCCTGAAATCTTCCGAGGAATTATTGAGAGAGCAGGTTAAGTGATTATATTAGATTGCTGGTTTTTTTAGCTTCTTTGGTGATCACCATACATGCAGGATTTCATCTATGTTTTCTTGTTATTATCAGTTAGAAAAGGCCAAGAAGAAGGAAGCTGCCTTTATTGTAACTTTTGCAAAACGGGAGCAGGAGATAGCGGAGCTGAAGGTGAGTCCCTCTCTCTCAGTTTGCAGTGGAGGATGGAGAGGGTATTTCACTTCTCTTCATTTTCTCTACTGTGTACATTGAATGCTGGATCACATAATCACTGCAACTGCTTAGGGAGCAATATCTATTAGACATATTGGAGGACTGATGTTACTAGGAAGGCTTATCCTCAAATTGGCTTAGATGAAAAGAGCACAGGATTGTATTTTTTTTTGGAAACCAAAATTCCTGGTCAAATGGAATGTGAAATGACCTCCCATGGTTTACCTGAACATGTGCGTAAATGTACAAATGAGGAAATTTAGAATCATTGCTTTGGGAGGAGAATGAAATAACCACATAATGTGGTTTTTGTAGTTGACTGTAGAGAAATCTGTCAGTGCATCTTTGCCATCTTGTGCTATCATTTGTATATCGTGAATCTTACTTGAGGGAAGTGCTGGGTAGCCTGATTGACTATACTGATTGGTGTCATATAATTGTCTAACAGCAAATTCGCTTTAAATTTGCAGTCTGCAGTCCGGGATCTGAAAGCTCAACTCAAGCCACCATCAATGCAGGTATCAACAAATGCTTAAATTATGTCTTTTGGAATATTTGCCATCTTGGCATGCCATGTTTATGAGGTTATAAAATAGATATTAATTTAGCTCGAAGAAAATTCTCCATGTCAGGGTGGCTTAGACAAGGATCTTAAGTTTGCTGTTGTTATTCCCTTCAATCTGCTTCTTTTGCCATACCTGTATGCTGAATTCATTAAAGGCTATAAAGTTCTCATTGTTTCTAACAACATTCTGTCCTATGCATTAAACACCCTTCTTTTCAAGTTCCAGATGAATTATTGCTATTGTTTCCCTTGAGTTTCAAAGTGAAGCTGCATGTTTGTGCTCTTACCTGATTTTAGGAAAATTCTATGACTTAGAATTTACATGGCCTGGTTGTATAGTTTTCCCATTATCTCTGATTGATGCTTATTGTTGCTTTCCCTTTCCCCCCCCCTTTTCTTTTTGGTGATCAACCTGGCAGGCAAGGAGGTTACTACTGGATCCAGCAATTCATGAGGAATTTACACGTTTGAAGGTCTGTGCTTAAACATTTTTGTGCAAGTAAAATTTAGCTCAAGTTGTTGCATTCCATGCACAGTGTTAGCTTGTAATCTGATTGGATTATCTTATTTTGAGACATGTCGATTAACAAAGGTATCAACGCAGTCCTTGTTGAAAATAGGATCAATCACATACCACGAGTTCATAAACATAAAATATCACATTAAATACTGGATAACTTTTCAGGTTGCATTTTGAGAATTTCTTGCATCGAAGACTTCACACTTTATGCCATAAGTTGTTTTTGCAACTTCGTGTGTGATTATAAATGTTTGCTTGATGTTCCTAGATGATGAGTTTATGATGGTTTCCTTTAATGCTATAACAGAATTTGGTCGAGGAGAAGGACAAGAAGGTGAAGGAATTGCAGGATAATATTGCTGCTGTGAATTTTACTCCACAAAGCAAGATGGGGAAGATGCTGATGGCAAAGTGTAGGACACTTCAAGAGGAAAATGAGGAGATTGGGAATCAAGCTGCAGAAGGAAAGGTGCTGCTCTTGTTTTTTTCTTAATTTTGCTCCCCCCCCCCCCCCGCGCTTGTGTACATTTTGTTCTTGTTCCGAGTTTGGTGTTCAATTCTTTTTGGAAGAAAAGTGCCTTTCATGATTGTGGTTATGTTTTTCCTCCTGCTAGAAAATTATACCTTTATTTTCTCTATTTTGGGTTTGTGGAAATGCAAGGGGTTTTTCCTTTCGTTGAGATTGGGGAGAATGTTGTAAAAGCTCGAGCAATATCCATCTGAATGATTGAATTTTGTTTTTGAACATGATGAAATGGATGCGAAACCTATTGGCTGCTGAATATGACTAATAATTTGATCATGTTCTTCACGAGCGACTTAAGAAATAAAATATGTTGACATGAAATTGGATGTACTTGGAAAAGTTTGTTATGCCTTCTGTATGATATCAGTCAAAAAGTACAGCTCCTATGTTTCTGGAACTTGTTTATTTGTCATTTTCTTGATTTTGCTAAAGCTTTGTTCCAAAAATGGTTATTGGTTGCAGATACATGAATTAGCAATGAAACTTGCCTTGCAGAAATCACAGAATACAGAACTTAGAAGTCAATTTGAAGGTATATTTTAATGCAACTGCCACCCTTCTTTTCAATGCAGGTTGTGGTTTTTATGTCTTTCATTATAAGCCCTTGTAGGTTTTCATGACTGCTCATGCCATATCTTGCTCATAGTTCACGTTTTTTGGGCTAATTGTACTTGGATGATGAATGAGTGGCCTTTTTTATGGGACACTGATTTATGCTCCTTTTGTCAGTTGGTTAAGTAACATACATGCCATTTAACAGTAGTTTCTGTTTAGCCAAGGGTTCTCTGTCTCCTTGAATAAATTTTACCAGTTATTTTGATTCCAATGTCCTTGCCGATGCCTTTTTCATATCATCTATGAATGCTATAATTGATGGAGTTTTCTCCATTTGTCAACTTAATCATCATATTTCTGTTATTTCTCATTGATTTTCCTCGTGTGCTGCTAGAAATTATAGTCGGTACTTCCGTGATAGCAGGGATTCCAAAACTTAGTTGGTTTTCTACTACAAATTCTTATTATGCCAAAAGTGATCTGAATTTAAATTTAAATTATATTCAAAGTCTTGGGAGATTTTTTAGCTACAGCCCTTAATCCATTAAAAAATTGGCACTTTCGAGTTAACTTTTATTGTTTTTCTATTGAACTGGATAAAAGTGGAGAAGTTGTAGCCATATCATATCATAATATCTAAAACAGGATATAAAAATTATGGTATAGAATCTTCTGAGGCAAAGAATAATTATGAGCAGATCAGGCTTCCTGATTTTTTTGCATAATTTCTTTCTTTATTTTTTAAGATGTGATGATATGTGTTCATCCATTACTTAGCAGCAAAAGAATTTGTTCCAATTTTCTTTTAATGGATAAGGATCACCTAAAAAAATGTTAAAGACTTTTGATATCATATTCTAATTTAATTGAAGGCCATTTTTAAAATTTTTCTAAGTGATAAACTAAATTTTGAAATCCTTATAATCATGGAAGCAAGAACTTCCAACTATTCCTGCTAAGGTGCGAGGGCACATCTTAGAAAATTCCCTTTTCCATTTAATAGAACTTTTGATAAATCCTTTGCCATTTCAGCTGTTTATCAAATGTCCTATGTGGACTTTTTTGAGAACCTTATCCTACTAGAAGAGTGGGCATTTGAATGTTTTCTAGCTACCTTTGGAACAGAAGTTTTTGTTTCTCCCAAGCAAATTGGTAAGTTTTATTAGGAGAGCAAGGATTTCTTAAGACTTCATTCTTTTGTTAATCCGTGCACTGATAGTATGAAAAACTAAAGCTTTGTGTATAAATATGTATAGACTATTTATTTCACCCAGTTTATTAATCAAATAATAGCTCCCATCTTGCTTCTGTAGCGTGGTTGTCCTTTTTTGTGACTGAAAAGTGATTTGGCATTTTATACTTTAGCTATTATTATGGTTCTTGTTTAACTAGAATTCGTTTCTATAATAGTCACAGAAAATGCATCTAGATGTATGGTTTTTTTACCAGTTTATCCAAATTAATCACTCAACTGCATGGTAGCTTTGTCGTGCTTTTTGGTTGATGAAAGGAAACTACCTAGACTGTAAAGATTACACTCTTACCTGTTGAACTTTAATATCGTTTGCCTTTTAGTTTGGAATGACAAATGATTATGCCTTGTATGTATATCATTTTTTCTTACCATTTTCATTTTCTTGCACTGCTCATACAGGATTGTACGAACACATGGAGGGCCTGACAAATGATGTAGAGAAATCAAATGAAACGGTTTTTATCTTAAACCTTTTCTTTTATTACTTGAAGTTTAAGGTCTTAATAAATTTAATCACCAAAGCATGTTTACGATTGATTTCTTCAAATATCTACTTTTTATGAAAATCCTCGTGTATATATAGTATTTATTATTCCGATGATGTTTGTAATAAAATATATTGAATTGAATTTAAACTGTTTCAGACAATTCTTGTTTAAAGTAAATATAAACAATTTAATTTCTCTACCCTTTAATGACGATAACCATTATTTATATTAAATTAGGAACGTCTAGTTTTCTTTAAACTGTGGATGTACCATAACAAAGAACATGATAATTTTGATACTCAATTGTTTCATCTGCGGTCATGTTGGCAAATCATGTTGTGAGAAACAGTTATTGTGGACGAGACATATCTCATGTCTTTGGCGTAATTTTTTACATTAATTGTCCCATATTATACACCGACTCCTGTTTTAGTTCTCAGTGTCTAATATTCTAATATGTATTCTGAGTTGGATGAAATATTTTTTAATCACAGCTCTGTATCAGTTTATATTCTGCCATCATGCAAAATGAACACCATGAATTATATCATGCGAACAGCTCCATAAATCTGCAAACTAGCATCCAGTTTGTGGATCGTGTTTAAACAGAAGGATACATTGTTATCTTCCATTGCAGGTTCTTCTGCTGCAAGAAAAGCTAGAGGAGAAGGATAAGGAGCTTAAAAGGCTGAAGCTGCAACTACAGCAGAAGACATATGTGGAGGAAAAACCTGATCCATGTCCAAATATAACAGCTAGCACCGATGAATTGAAGGAAGCTGAGGACAATTAGACTGGACAATCTGTAGAATATATCATTTTCATCCTCCATGGTTGTGCGTTGTACATTATAATATATTTTTTGAAATATTCTTTTCAAATATTTCATTATTATGTTGGAGAGGGTTTTGTGGTCCGCGTAGGGCAATGGGAGGTTTTATTGCGGCCCTCAAGTTCCTTGATGCCCAAATTTGCCCATGCGTTTTTTTGTTTGACGGGAAAATTTTGCCAGGAGCGCCGGGTGAGCTCTGGCGTGGGGCTATATTATGTCAGATGAGAATTTAGCGCATGCGTTGATTGCAAAGTGGAAACTCGGTTTCGCGGATCAGGTACAAACTGCTTGGCTTGTTAAATAAGCACTTGAACTATTTTTTTCTAGAGAAAAACCTCATGAACAAAAGAAAAGAAAAGAAAAGGTAATCAGAAAGATTAATAATAACGTGGTTGTCTTTTCAAAAAATGATAAATGTAAAAAAAAAAAATCCAAAATAATATTGTTTTTAAAAAACCAAATATTGAGATGATCATGTATTTTCACCAGCCTGACTTAATTTATTTAACTTGTTATTCGAATTATGAATATTACAAATATAAATTCAAAATAAATATAGTAGTCAAGGATTAATTGGAAAAAATCAAAAAACAATTATTAAAAACTCAACATTGAATAATACATTAAATGATGGAATTTTAAAAATAAAAATAAAAATAAAAATAAGAAATTAGATATGTATTTAATTTCTAATTTTATTTTACACGTATATTAGGTTGTTGATTTTGTTATAGCTACTTTTATTTTGAGAAAAACAAAAAAATGAATTTTAATTAGCAATGTGAATATCTAATAAAATAAATAAAATAAAAACATTTCTTTTAAATCTCTTTATCCTTAAACATTATCATTTCTTTTATATTCCAGTTTTTTTTTATCTTCATGAAAATGTCCTTTGAACTATCAAATTCTTTTTTAAAAATAAAAAATAAAATAATTAAAAAACTTGAAAAACCAATAGAAAATAAAACAAAAAAAGTCAAAAGTATAAAAAACAATCAAAGAAAAAGGAATAAACATGAATATAATTTTTTAGCTGAATGTTAAAACTTAAAATTGAAATTGCGCATAGACACCAAAAACTACTACTTCAACTAATTGACTACTAATATTTATTGATCATTTACGCACAAATTTATGTTTTAATCAAACCCTCAGTGTTTTTTTTTTTTTTTAAATAAAAATATAAAGATGCGTCACTTGTTGCTGCCTAGAGTTTGACCACTACTAGGACAAATGAAAAAATCAACAAAAAAGATTTTGAACTATAAAATCTATTTTTCCAACCATTTTTATCTGAAAACACATATAGACCTAAATAAACTCATTTGTGACCAAAAAACACTCAAAATAGATGCAAAACCAAAGTCAACCCGATTCTTAAAACCTTTCTAAGGCAAAATCTGCCTTTCTAGGTATGATAACGGTCAAATAATACCTTAATGGAGCTCCCTGCATTAAAAGAAACCATTTGACACTTAAATCAAAAAACAATTCATGGTTAAATTCGATTTAAATCAATAAATTTCTCTCTCCAACATCAATTTTAATCAATGGCATTTGAAATTCTAAAAGTTCTCTCAGCTGACCACGACTATTGTAAGTTTGTTGATAAAGAAAGTTGAAAAAAAATCTTAATTGTGTTATAAATCCATAATTATATGTATTGAATGTTCATGACTCATGAGTTTAGTCTGTTAAGTTTCTATGACCCTTGAGTTCATTTCTCTCACTTTATTTACATCTATTTCTCAATTTATAGTTTTTCTTCTAATTATTGTTGATGACTTTTTTATTTTTTTACATAGATGATTATTGGTTTATTTAATTAAATATTTACATTAATTTTTGAATTTACACTTTGATTTTTTTATTATGTAAAAAATAAATAACAAAATAGTCTGCATACACAGATTGGCAGCCTCTAAAACTGAAGCATCGACACGTACGAGGAAACTATACTCCACCTAGTGTCTAAAAAAAAAACTAAATCCGCGAGCAAGAAACTCGAAGTTAGTGTCCTAGATATCAAGGAAGCTTTATTCTTCCCTGAGGCCACCCCAATCCAGCGTTGCCCATGTTTCCAACTGCTTTTATCGGTTCAACCAATCCCTTTGTGGTGTTGCCTAAAGCCTCTCCCTGCACAATTTATAAACAGGAAATGGCTGTAAGTTTAACCTTGGCCATCAGATATATGAGCCCAATTTCGTTTTCATGATCATCTGAGATGATTTGGTGACCTGAAAACTTCTCTATGAAAAGGATATTTACTACTTCTGAAAGGTCGATTCTGTCTCATAGATGACTACCGACAATACAGGTTTCAAAGGATAGTTTTTTTTAGCTTAGTGAATTAAATTCTTTGTTTCAAAGATAGATTAAGCAAATTGTGGCCAAGTTATCCAATGTGTGTGGGGGATGACATACCTCCTTCCAGCCCATGTTTTCAAGAATTTTCCTGGCATAACTACCAGCTCCAAATGACATGCTCAAGGCTTCGGCTGCAGCTTCCTCTGTAGAAGTAGAAACTTGAGATGATGAGCCACCAGCATCACCAAATAAAGAACTCTTTTGTCCAGGGCCCACACCAAAACCACCATGCAAGTTTCTTCTCTCAGCAGCTCTATCCCTGTATGTTTGGCTTGCTTGCTGAGAATGCAGCAAAAGGCATATCACAAGTTAGAGAAGCATGACACCTAAATGATTATATACAGAAAAAAAAGTGCTTGTACATGATTTAGACAGACTTTAAAGCAATATATTTACTGAAATGTGTCGACTTCCTCTCTCTTATTTTTTCTGATAGGGTAGGGTGTCAATTTCACACAAACTGATGGAGGTACGGGTTAAGAGACCAAACGACCAAAATCTACCAAATGAAGGCCGACAGGGTCGACCAAATGTTGAAGTTTTGCAATAAAGCACAATGCTTTCAGTAACATATTAAAGACCAAAATTGCCAAATTCCAGCTGATTCATGGCAGACAAATTTTGGTGATAACCATCTATGCCAGCAGGTTACATTTGAAAAAAAATAAAAATACATGGAACAACTAACATGTTAATCTATCAGCAGCCAGGTGTTATGGTTATCAGATACCATCTAGTTGCTGTTAGCAGGTCTACAGGTGCCATGGTATTACCCAGAGTCATATTCTGCTAAATGGCAATAGCTATTAGATGCAATTAATTCTCTCAAGGACCGCTCAGGGTATTATTGCAGATATTCTTGGTAAATTGAGAACACACAAGACTATACAGGGATTAATCTCTGCTTCTTGTAATGGGAAGGGCCTTCAAGATAATTCCATGTTATTCACTATTATATTTATTTATTTTATGGTCCCTTAAATTGAACTGGCTTTATCCACCAGATATTCTCTGCTGTGTTATTTTTAAAAATTGGTTTCAAGCAATTCGATATCGATTTCAAGTTTCTATATCACAAAAGTTACCATTTTGGATGCAGAGAGTTGATTGGGTAGCACTGTCATACACTTGCTATCAGCATCTCCATCAGCTGATCCTGATTCACCTTTTCCACTGGATTTTATTAGGGGGCTATCTTCCATGGTAATAGATAATTCAGGGAAATTCCAGCCTTTTGTTGGGTTGGAGGAATCATAAGTTGACATGGAAGCCAGATAACTTGTGCTAGGATTACGCAACTTATAAACTTGTCCTGAAGAGAAATTTAAACAGCTTCATAAATCTGCAATCTTTCATAGTAAATGCACCACATCATTCAGTGTTTCAATTTCTAGATATTAAACTTACTGTCAAATTCCCCTGCAACCAAAATTAGAAAGTGAACTAACATCAAGTGACACAGAGCACACAAAAACTGTCATGTTATCTCCTAAATGAGGCCAAATACGAACCTGTTCTGACTCGTACCAGGTCAAGGTGTACTTCACATATTGGAGCAGTTCTAAAGCGACTACAGCTAGAAGGCATAGAAGGATGAGACTTTGCAGATCGCTTCACCAGCTTCCCAACCAGCCTAGCCTCCTGACCTTTTCCAACCTTTCGGGAACCCTTGACCACTTCCCAGCCCCATAGATCAACAGCATGGAAATCTGGCATTGGCTCTTCCCTAGAATGAACTACCTGACCATACTGAGCTCGCCAGTTTTCTTCATCCCTTGAGGCATCTGTTTAAGGGGAAAAAGGGCCATAAGAACAAAATGGAAAACAGGGACTGCTTCAACCAAAGTCTGCAATTGCTGGACCACCACAAGAAAATTGAACTCTGAGGATCTCTATAGTTTGCACTTTCATGTATTGCTTTTGAGGGGGGAATATGCAGTTCATGATGGTATCCTAATAGCACTTGTTAAATGTAACTGTTAAACATTTCAGTAAACTGACCTGGAAGCAGTTTTGAATCCAAGAATAAAAAAGCAATTAAACAGAAACCAAAAGGAAAAAGATAGAAAAAAAACAGAACAGGAACAACTTTAATGTCTAAGCAGTCAACTGACAGTCAATGATTTCAGCTAAGACACTTTTACCTGGATCGGCTAAGCCACAGTGACCTTCTGTTATTGGATCACCTTCTTCTGGCTTGCAATTATCATTATTGACTGCAAATCATCCATGTAGGACCATTTAAATTGTTGCCAAAGCACAGCAAACTGACACACAAAATTTCCATGCTTTTTTAAATAAAAAATACTTTGTGACAGTCAGATGAAGAAGCTGTCTCACTATCCATTTTCAAGCCTATCACAGGATCATCAAGAGCATCAATCGCGCGGTTAGAACCAGACAAATAAAGGTTGATAAGAGTTTCTTCCAACCTGGATAATGTAAGTAGCATTGTTAGAAGGTGCATAATAACTTGAAAATCAGGTACATGACATGAGGTCTTGTATTCCAGAACATACCACTCTGATGGTGCAGGCGGATTTTCAGGTTCTTGAATGCTGCTGCACTCGGTGTATCCTGTAGATAAGCAACCCGGTGAATTCACAAAAATGAAAGATAATAACTCACTGCAGACTGCAATGAGGAAACAGGAATGACAAAAAAGTTATATGGGAAGAAAGTTGAATAAGACTTATCAACCACAACGTCGAAGTTTTGCAGAGATGTTCAATGTCTCATCAGATAAAACATAAAAATTATTCATACACATCTAATGAGGAAAATCTGACACGGGGTACATGTGCCACTTTTATGACATAAATCCAGGCAAAGAAAGTATAACTCCTATTTACAAGTTAACACACACTCTACCATTAATCATCTATCCATCAAACAAAGTCAGCGGCAAGCCAATACATAAATGCAGGATGCAACAAGCATTTTATAATCCTGTCATCTAGCAATACTGAGTAAAAGCTAAGAAGCAATCTTGTCAATAACTCATTTCTTCAATAAAAACAGCACCATCCTAAGTGGCTCACCTAGATTGCTTTCATCGACAACAACTCCGTAATGTTGGCAAGATTCAGAATCATTTGGTGGTGGAGATGAATAGGGATTTTCATAAGCATTGCCCTCAACATGCGTAAACGACTCGTCTTGAAGGGGATTATCAACAAAAACTTCCCTTTCACATTCATTATTAACCTGAAACCAAAATGTCATAGCCAATATACGAGAAATAATCATCGAGAAAACAGCATCCTTGGCATTGAAAACAACCAACTGAACCAAGAAGAATTGCTACCTTGTCACTACATTCTAAAAGCACATAACTTCCATTCTCAAACTTGTAATAAAGCCCATCTCTACTGCTGTAGAACCAACCAGCACTCGGGTCATGGTAAAATCCACTACTGCATCAATTTAAGACAAAAGGAAACGAAAGGTTATTATATTTATACCAAAACGTTGTCAGCAAGAAAAACTCAGAACCAGAAGAGGAAGAGTACCCAGATAAAATTATGCAATAACTAGATTACGTGAGAGAGCAAGAATTGATAAAGCAACCTGGCATGGAAATAGAGTTGAGTGGTTTCATCCCAATCAAAAGAGAAATCGTCTCTTCGTGTCTCTTGATAATCTGGTTCTGTGTCTCCCGCCATCGGAGCGGCCACCGCACCTCCCGCTATTTCTTCGTCGGAGTGTCTCTACCTATCTTAGATTGAAGCCCGTCGTAATATAAATTACTAACTGTTCAACAATTTGTACATTCCGAATCTCAGCCCAGCCACGGTCCATAAATGTGTTTGGTTTTTATGGTGGAGGAATACTTTGAAATTAAAAAAATACATGTCATTTTTTTTTAATTTTATTCTATAAAAAACACTATTTTTTTAAGTAAGAAGTAATTTTAAAAATACATTAAAGTTGACCGATATAACCCATTTAAAATTCGGTTTGATATGATAGAAAATAAAATTATAGAATCAAATAGCTTTATGTTTTCATTTATTTCACAAACCCTTATGACAAAATAATTTTATCTTACAATAATTTTAATAATATATATATATTATTTTTTCTTTATTTACTGTCTTCACTTGTGACTTCAAATGAAATTAAGCCAAAAATATAGAAATAAAGTAAAACGATCAGAGTAGAGAAACGAACGACGGTGAGCTAAGCTTCCACGAGGTTCCAATCTCGGTCAGGGCGTCGAATCCACTCGCGCGCACGTGTCTTATCACGTCGAGGGACCCGCAATTTTTCTTTCTCCCGCCAGGGTACAAAAACGAAACCTACAATTCCCTCCCTCAATAATATTTCTCCCCTTCTTCCTCCACAAGCTTGCCTACAATTCACACAGCAGAGAAGCCTCTCTTCTCCTTTTCTTTTGACTCAAGAGTCACTTTCCAGTCTTATAGCATACTCCTCTCCTCTCTTCCTATACGATAAATTCTTTTAAAAAAAAAAAAATCGATTCAATGCCGGAAACAGATTCTCATTCCAAAACGTTTCTCGGCGTCCGTTTCGTTCTCTTTGGTTTCGATCCCCTCAGAGAAACCGAGGTTCTTCCCCTCCCTCCCTGCCTTGAATCAGTGTTATTGATTAAAAGGAAAAAGTGTAATAGACTAATTTTTAGTTTTTGAGCTGTGGTGCAGGTTAAATCAAAGCTTGTTAGTGGCGGCGGCGTCGATGCTGTTCAGTACAGTGGGAACTGCACTCACGTCATTGTCGATAAGATTGTTCACGTGAGTAATTAATTATTATTCACATCAATTAAAAAAATAGAGTAATTTAGCCATCTATTTATTTCGAAATATGTATTTTTAGGATGACGCTGTATGTGTTGGTGCAAGAAATGATGGAAAGACGGTCGTGAGAGGATTATGGGTTGATCATAGTTTTGATATTGGGATGCCTGTTGATGCCACTTCTGTGAGTTTTATTTTTTATTTTTATTTTTAATCAATGTCCAAAATTGAAGCCCCATTTTGTTTTTATTTTTGCTGTTACTTTTATTTATTTATTTATTCTTTCACATATAAAATTGCTCGATGTTTATGATTTAGTTCTTTTACAATAGATAATGTATCGACCGCTAAGAGATTTGAATGGAATTCCGCGTGCCAGCAATTTAATAATGTGCTTGACTGGGTACCAACGCCAAGATCGAGATGATATCATGGTAAATGTTGCTCGTTTTGCTAGCTTCCATAAACATCTGGGAATGAAATCTTTATGGGTTTTCTATTTTCTTTCACAGACCATGGTTGGCTTGATGGGGGCACATTTTTCTAAGCCATTGGTGGCTAACAGAGTAACTCATCTCATCTGCTACAAATTTGAAGGTGTGGTTTTGGTTTTCACATACTGAACACCATTCTTAATGAATATAATCTGGGAATGAAATATCTTTTCATATGAAAATCTGGCTAAACCTATCTTTATAGGGTTTTTCTTTTCAATAAACTATGGATATTGTGCTCCCTTGATGATTTTGAAATCCTACTCACACAGTAGGGTAATCATTGATTATCATTATACTTTTAGTTCATATACTCTCTTTTTTATCTAGTCTGAAGCAAGGGCGGGATTTAATCTACAGAAGAAGTTTTTTGCGAAGAGAGTTACTTGCATTTTTCTTGAACAGTAGACAGTAGCTCTCTTCTTCTTTTTCTTCTTCTTCTTCAAATGCTTTTATTTGTGTGAACATCATAACTGTACTGTTACTAGCTGCTATTTTATCATTTGATCCTATGGAATTTCTCTTACTTTACTCTGGTACAATGCGAGTGCTTAGCTTGACTAGATTTTAATTAGAGGTTTTCACTTTGTCTAGGTGAGAAGTATGAGCTTGCCAATAAAATGAAGAAGATAAAGCTTGTTAATCATCGTTGGTTGGAAGATTGGTGAGTCTTCTTCTTCTTTTCCTGATTGGCAGACCATTGAGTCGGTACCTTTTGCTCTGTTACGCTTTGAAATACTCAAGTATTCTCACATTTTGAACGTATCCTTCTACTGCAGCCTAAAAAATTGGGAGCTTCTTCCAGAAGATAATTATAGCAAGAGGTGAGGCATTTTAATTTCTGGGTTTAGTAGCATAGCATTCAACATGATAAATTTGACACCACTTTTTAACAACCTGTGCATAACGAGAGAAGAAACTTTAGTATTCTTTTAGCCCATCTTACGAGTTTGAACTCCAGTAATGACCTGAATGACAAATTGAGATTGTTTTCGGTGTTTTTGTTTCTTTTATTTGGATATTTCTTCACTTCAGAATAATGAGTAGAAAGAGAAGGCATGTTTCTTTGTTCCTATTCATAGACCACTTGAGCTTTATGTGCACCCTCCATCCCAAGATGTTGAGCTTGGAGTGGTTTATCACATACAAGTACATGTCCCTTGTTACTATATTGTTATTGAATGGATGGTCATTCCTTGACCGAGATCTGTGATTCGTTATGATGCTGATATTTTAATCACATGGTCAAGCAACCTCTAATGAAACAGATAACTTGGAAAACTACAAATCAGGTTTGATAGAACCCTCACTCAAAGGTAACCTTGTACCTAAAAACCAAAGGTATTGAAAAATACTTGAACTCGGAGATAACCTTGTATCTGAAAACCTAAAGTATGTGAATGACAAAACCAATTAATCATAGATAAGTTATTGTACATTTTTATCCCTACAAAGAAATGTTTTTCCACAAACAAACAAGAGAAAAACCCATGTTTACTCTTCAACTTTCTGCTCATAATTTCTTCTATGGTTTGTCACTAACTCATTCCATTACACAATAGTATAGTCAATAAAAACAATCACAACAAGCTTGATTTTATTGGGCTCCGAATAATTGTGACACTAAAAATTCACTCCATTTTTTCCTCATTTTAAACAAAGTTTTAGACCATTATTTCTTTGAAGAGCTGGTATTTTTAACTTAATTGTACTAAAACTTCTACCAAACTCAGTATTATGGTCCCAATACCTATAATTACTCTTTTGGCTAAAATTATCACCATATCTTTTTTCCTCTAAATCGATGATTCTATTGCTGTCCAAAATGTTCTCCATGTCTCACGAACACATCTTCAAAATCAACATTACTCGTGTCTTAATTATTAACCATAAACTCATACACATTAGTGTTAACTTGCCTAACAACCCTTTTAACATTAAATTCTCTTTGATCATACCTATTTTAAACCTTATTATGATTATTAGTACATTGTCTTTCCAACTTATCCAATCTATCTCCAAGTTCATTGGTCATTTGATCCATCTACTGATTCATAATGCACAATTGAGTTACAATTTTATTGTTCTCTCTGTGCTGCCATATCTTTCTTGTCTCCTACATTTTTGAGTTTGAAAACTGGTTAGTTGACAAGAAATATGCGTTCATCACTCACCCTCTCGCATGTTTACACTCTTGTTTCATTTAAATAAAGGCTTTTGACTCAAATATACTCCCTAAGCCCTTTTCTTTTCATCTTACCTTTCTTTGGCTCTTGTGAAATTGATTTTAACACCAAATATAATAGTCTTAACTGTGTATCTAAATATTTTTATACGACTTAAAAAGCAAGAAAAATATGAAAACAAGTAAATAACAATCCAGAAAGCAAAAAAATAGGTTTGATTGAATTCTTATTTAGAGTTAACTCTGTGTTTAAGAACTAAAGGTATTGAAAAAAGATATGGACTCAGATATAACCATGTATCTAAAACTTTCAAGTATATGAATGATATCATTAAGTAATTTAATCTTGGACAAGTCAGTATATGATCTTTGTTCGTGCAAAGAAAAGTTGTTTTGTTTGCCACAAACAAACAAAAGAAAAGCTTATGTCTAGTCTTCAACTTGCTGCTCACAATTTCTCCCATGCTTGATTACTAACTGATTCCACCACACAATAACATAGTAAAAACAATCGTTTTTTATGTTGTGGCAAAACAACCTTTCTTTGCAAGTACAAATATCATGCACTGACTTATTGAAGAATAATTGGTTTCGTGACACCATTAGCATATTTATAGTTCTTAGATATAATGTTATCTCTGGACCTAAGTTTTTTTCCAATACTTTTGGCCTCTAGATATACTAGGTTAAAGTTTTATCAAACTTGATTTTCGACTTTATCCAAATAAAAGAAACATACCCAAACACTTACATATTAGCACCTGAGGTTTTCTAACCTTTGATTGTTTGATTAACTATTTCTTCATATACAGGCACTTGGATCTAGTGAAGATGCTAAAATATGCGTTTAACTTTGCTTTCTTTGAACAGTGGCTATGAGTTGGAGATGCTGGAAGCTGAAGCAAAAGACTCCGAGGATGAAGTTGAGGGTACCAGTGTGAAGCAACCAAGTTGTGAAAATGTGAATAAGAGTCCTCAGAATTTAAAAGCTGGAACATCCAAGTCTTGTGAAATGCCTAAAACTGGGGAAGTGCTGAAAATATCACATAATTTGAGTGAGCCTGAAGGTTTATCAAGGGTGCCTGGCCATTTGGATGCTGGTGGTGTCAAGGGTGCCTCTTCCAATGATCCACCTGATCCACTAGATAGAACTCCTATTTCTACAAGGACGGGTAATGAGTTGGAATTTATTTCTAGAATTGATGAAAGGCCTTCTTATTCTGGTGCCAAGTATAGCGCTACAATAAGTTATACAAGGAGAACTCCACGAAGTTCCTCATCATCAATTTCCCCTGGAAACTCAGGCAACACTATAGGCTCCCCTAAAGTTCTCTTAGGTGAATCCATCAAGTCTTCAGCCAAAGTTATGAATCCATCAGTTACTAACTCAGATCAAGGTTCTGAACCAACACATTTGGTGGATGGTCCATCTAGGATTAATAACCACTCTCCCCTTGGCAATACTGGTCACTCTGTGCATGATATGAGTAGTATGAATGCTGAGCTGAACTCGCATACCAATTCTTCAACA
Organism: Salix caprea; assembly: GCA_964035475.1. Classification (NCBI taxonomy): domain Eukaryota; kingdom Viridiplantae; phylum Streptophyta; class Magnoliopsida; order Malpighiales; family Salicaceae; genus Salix; species Salix caprea. The sequence goes on along the minus strand of OZ037755.1, from coordinate 3,075,791 downwards.
CGTACCAACTCTTCAACAGCCAAGTTATCAAAATTTAGAAGGAACACATTCACAGAAGATAACGTTTTCCTTACAAATATGGGCTCGGAAACTGGTGAAAATGAGAATGCAAATAAGAAGACACCTCAACCATCCTCCAGGGACTTGAGAGAGAACAACTTGGTCTGCAGGTTTGATAGTGGAGGTTTTGTTGTTGAAAGATCTGGACAGATGGTTGCAGAAGCAGAGGAGCCACAAAATCAGCAGCAAGATGGAGGTGGTCCGTTTTCACTTAAAAAGGAATTAGAGATAGATAAATCTGACATGCTTTCTGATTTGCATGTGCTTCAGGCAGAAAAAGATGACTTGATTACAAAGCCAGCTAGGAAGAAGATGATTGCCAAGAAGACTTTACGTTCTAGATCAAACTTGAAAAGTAATGAGAGCCAGAAAGGTTCCATATACATAAATGCAACTTCTGCTCAAAATGATCCTACAGTTGCTATGGCTGAGGTGAAAGATAGAGAAGAGGATGGGAATTCCACTGATGCCAGTGAGCTTGAGACATCCCCGGCAACTGTCAATGTTGCAGAAGCAGAGAAGATGGAAACAGAAAGTGCTACAAGGCTGGTGGATAATATTGAAGATAAGATTGGTTTCATGGATGATGAGACTGAGGCTCCAGAGGATAAAAACGAATGTGAAAACTTTCTCCAAAAAGAGCAGGCTGACATGATTGATTTGCCACAAAAAGAAGATGAAAAGATAGATATGAAGTTAGAAGCAGATAATTCTGCAGCTTACATGCGCAATAGTCCAGTAGAGGGGAAGAATTCAGTTGAAATACAAAAGAGGAATGAATCACCCTTGACAGAAGATTTTGTAAAAGGAAAAGGAAGGAAGCAACCCTTAGGTAAGACCAATACCAAGACTGTTGCTTCGGTTGTTAGAAAAGAAGAGTCTAACAAAGTTCTGAACTTGGATGGGAATCTTAATAGCAAGAACATTGAGGATAATGCTGCAGAAAGGGAAAGCACTGAGCCACGTTGTGCAGGTCAAGGTAAAAGCAGAATTATATCTAGGAAAAAGTCCAGGAACTCTGTGGAAGATGAGAAGGAGAACAGGCCTGTTGTTGATGGAGATCAATATGCAAGTCTGGATGATGAGCGTGTTGGTGAAACAGCTTGTAAATCCAATAAAGCACCGTTGAAGCTTAATCAAAAGGTTAGTAAAAGTAATCATGGCTCTAAAACAACAAGAGAGGTTACAAAGCAAGTGAAAGCCGAACCAGTATGGTTTATATTGAGTGGGCAAAGACTGCAAAGGAAGGAGTACCAGCAAGTTATTAGGAGTTTGAAAGGAAAATTATGCAGAGATTCTCATCAATGGTCATACCAGGCAACACACTACATAGCTCCAGGCCCAATTCGCAGGACTGAGAAATTTTTTGCTGCTGCAGCATCTGGAAGGTACAGTACATGGTGCATTAACCTCTGAAGTTTGAAAACAGTTTTTCAAAAAACCTCAACTAAAATTCCTTTCTTTGACAGCTCAACGTGGTTCATTTTGAGTTTTCTGGTGTAAACTATGTATTCCCCCTTTCTCTGCTGATTTTTTTTTGTGGTCAACATTGGAGAATTGTTGGGATGAGTTACAGCATAGACCATCTATAATTGTACGAGTCACCTGTTCAAACTGATAGATATCCGTTTATTGCAGGTGGATTCTTAAGACAGATTATTTAACTGCTTGTAGTCAGGCAGGGAGGTTCTTGGAAGAGGAATCTTATGAGTGGCACAAAAATGGCCTTAGCGAAGATGGAGCAATTAACTTAGAGGCTCCACGAAAGTGGCGGCTGTTAAGGGAGAGAACAGGTCATGGAGCCTTCTATGGGATGCGTATTATCATTTATGGAGAATGCATGACACCACCTTTGGTATGTTTTCTTCTCAGATATGTTTACCTGCAACTTTTTCCTTGGTCAAGTTATAACATATTGCGTAAGCTTTCTCAGGGTTTCGGTTTTTCCTTGGTCGAGTTATAACATATTCTTATGTCCATGCTTTGATACACTGTCTGCATCTTACTGTTCAACAAACAGGATACTCTGAAGCGTGTAGTGAAGGCAGGGGACGGTACCATCTTAGCAACTTCTCCTCCTTACACCCGTTCTCTTACATCTGGAGTTGACTTTGCTATCATCAGTCCTGGCATAACGTGTGCAGATAAGTGGGTCCAAGAGTTCTTAAAACATAAGATACCCTGCATCGTTTCTGATTACTTGGTGGAGTATGTCTGCAAACCTGGGAATTCTCTCGAGAGACATGTACTGTACAATACCAATGATTTGGCAGAGAAGTCATTTTCCAACCTCTTGAGCAAGGGGAAAGAGATTGTTGAGGACTTGACAACGTTAAAGGATTGTGGTAGTGGAGATGACATAGCCTGTGAAGTTTGTTGTTCTTGCGATAGAGGGGAAGTTATGCTGATATGCGGTGATGCAAGTGGCTCTGTTGGCTGCGGGGCTGGGACACATATAGACTGCTGTGATCCTCCTCTTGAAAGCATTCCAGAAGACAATTGGTTTTGTCCAAACTGTAGCGAAGGCAGGAGCACCAGCCCTAAGAAGAAAAGGATTAAAAAGGCACTTCATTAAGGCTAATTGATTTCTTATTTCTCTTGAAACCCTTTTAGCTTTCAATCGAAGATGTCTGTATTTAACACTTTCTTCTGCGACCACATGTAGAATTTACTATACTTGATCTCATGTTTATCCCATAGATTTGTATAATAACCTTCATAGTTAGTCATTGTGATCATAGGATGCATTCAGCTTGTGTTCAGGACATAATGCGTTTATTTTCAGAAAATTGATTCCTTGTATCTCTCATAAGGCGTCTTTAATTTTATGTTTGTAAACATATCCAATCCTGTCTCTGATGTTTAGACGTTATTCTTGATGCAAACAAATTTCATGAGCAATCCTGTTGGTGATTAGGATATATACAGGACTGATCCTGAGACTGGTATTGGAGAAAGGGCAGAAATAGTGCAAACTGCACAGAAATACGCTTCATTTGCAATGAATGGACGCATTACAATGGTCTTGTATTTCCTCTCTCAAGGTATGTATGCGTTCTGCTTTCTCAATTTTTCAGTCTTGTTAAAGAAATTCCAAATAAACGTCTTCATATTTGTGCACGAGAGTTGTGACACTCTTTTTTTCCTCTCTCGATTATCTTTTTACTGGGTCTGTTTCAAGCACCCCATTTCTATTTTTTCTAACTTATTTTCCATGTCGATCTTTGAGCCCCACGAATCTCAAGTCCTTCGCTTTGATGGAGACCACCTACTATGGAATGGTGCAAAAAAAATAAATCTGGCAGGGGAGTATATTGATCTGCGTGTGTTTTGTTAGCGAGTCTGCTATTTTTGAACGGCAATTATGTGTTATTAGCAACCATCCTTTTGGTTCCTTAGTCGAATCTGTTTAGCTTACAGGCTTTTTTTTACATTAGAATCTACCTGCATGGTAATCCATTGGTGAAAACCGAGTACCTGAATCCATCCTAAAATTTTGAAAATGCAACCTCGAAATTTGATGCCCCAAATTTAGCTATCAACTTATTCCCAAGAGGTGACTTTGGTTATGCACCCCAAAGCTTTGGAATGCTTCCTCTTTTTTTTCGTTTTTTTTTTTTTTTGGCTTTTCAAGGAATCGAATGCTATGCAGGTTGTTCTCGTAGGCACAAAATTGGGGACATGGCCAACAGCGTATTGACATGGTGGTCAAGAAAGGTTTCTCCTTTCTTCTCATCCTAAGTTCAAGTCTTGCCAGCATGTCTGTTACCCCTGCGGTGTCTTATATACTTATTGGATTTACAAGATATTTAGTGGGCTCGAAAATTTAGTTGTGTTGCGCAAGTTGACCGGACACCCCGGTTAAAAAAAAAAATTGGTGATATGGTCATTTGAAAAGCAAAATAATATATAGCCACAACATTTGGTATGACCTCAAGCTTCGGTAATTTTTGGAACCCCGCACCTCAGGGAGAAAAATAGTTAGGGTAATTAAGGTGGCAAGTACGAACAAAAGTTTTCTTCTTAGCTTCAAGAACACTCTATCTATAACCTGTAATTAAGGTGTTTTTTATTTGTCAAACGCTAGTTTCATTACACGTGTTACGCTGTGGGTCTTTGATTCAACAACCTCCTATCATTGATTATACTAGAGTTTTTTCTTGCCGATGATCAAGCACTCAATATCACAAAGTCATACTAAAAACAAATGAAGAAAAAAACAACCCCAACAATATAATCAATCAAAATACTATATTGCTATTAAAAATAACTTATACATTAGATAGTCAAACAAAATTTTATTTCATATTAGAAAAGTAAGAGGTTTTATTAAAAAAATTAAATTAATTGATGAAACGACTTGTCGAGTTGTTCAATAAATGTGAATGAAAAGTTTTCTTTTAAACTCTACAAACACATTGATTCGCGGATATGTGCCTTTAAAATTTACAAACATATTAGTATAAAAGGGTGTTATTTTCTTTATAAAAATTAGTTTGATGGTGACGGAAAGCTATTAGAAAGCAATCTTCTTCTCTCCCTATTTTTCTCTCCATAAACTCTTTATTTACATTTATTAGAAATAAAATAAATGTCTTAATGATTTCTTAAAGACAATGCACATGACATATATTCTCTTAGAATCCTAACACAAAACTTTCAAAACCACCTTAGATTAATTATATGAGAAAATAATTCATGTTATTTTAACTTATTTCTACTTATAATTTTCATTTTATGAAATAACTTACAAAGTCATCACTTCTTATCATAGAAACAATTTATTTGGTAGATGTTTGACATTCAAATGTGTATGGATTTGTAGGTTCATATAAAGATAAAAATATAATTTGTCATATTTTTGGTGATATGAACAATCTAGAAGTTGAAAATAGGCACACTCTTCAATACACAGTGTGATATAACATATTTTTAGAGTGTGGAATGAAATTGAAGAATTTTGCAAATTATGTCTACTTTTTCTTACAAAACACAAATTTAAATTGTAATGGTATCAATGATATTTCATATTATATTATAAAAGAATCTAAAAAAAATCACATGTTTGAAGAATTTGATTGTCAACCAAGCTTTGTTACTGTTGATATTTTAACTAATGTCATGTTCATAAAGTCATGAATATTAAAAGTCATCAAGAATAAACCATGTTCGTAATGAGACTGCAATTAGTTTAATGAGATAATAAAATTAATACCTTAATATTGCCTAACATTGTTTTACTGCATTTCTTATTTATTAATTATCACATGCTTTTTGTTTAATTTGAAGCTATTAATTAACTGCCAGTTATTTTTATTCATTCTAGTTTCAACAAATAGCAATTGTACCCAAACAACATATTTGAATTGTTTTTTATTCAACATCAAAATTAATAATAGTTTTAACCAAACACCTACAAAATAACACTAGCATCAACTATTTTTTTTTTTATTAAACTTATTATTTCTTTCAAATCACAACCACAAAAGCTAAGATAATACCTTTGAAAAAAGGAGATAATTAACAAGAATTTTGGAGAGGAAGCTTTTGAGATTTCAAGTCAAACGTTAAAAGATTAGCAAACATTTCAACCACTCTAAAATGATGAAAAGGTGTGAAATGGAAGAGAAAATGGGACTAACAGCTCATTAACGAACAAATCTACATGTAAAATTCCCCTTAATCTTGTGTTGACAAAGAGCTAGAAACAAGCCTTGAGCACCTAACCCTTCTGAAAGAAAGAAAAGGGAGATCATTGCACATGATAGCCTCACATGCAGCTCCTGACATCATCATATCTGGCCACGACTTCTCCTCTCTCCGATGTTCCCAACCTTCAAACACCACGAACTCTGCTCCTCCTAGTTTCCTTCTTGCCCTCACCACCCTCCCTGTAATGCATCAATCGATCGAGGGTGCTGTGGTCATTACACAGAATATTATGAATTTAATTTATTTTAATTTGTGCTTAAAAAATATCTCATACTTTCTTAGAGATGCCCCATGATATCTGATCTGACTTACTTTATTTATTAAAAATGATCGAACTGGCAAGCCTCGTGAGAATTCGTGCAGAACCCCCCCTTTCTTTATCCATGAGAAGATAATTAAAAGTCCTTAAAAAGATCTGAAAATTATATTTTACAATGGCATGTAACCGGCTCTCGTTCATCCTAGACTGGGTTTCCAGTGTTTGAAAACTTCTGGTAATATCGGCCGGAGAAAGATATACAAGGCATGCTTACACCGCTTTTACTCCACCAATGGCTTTACTGTTTCCAGTTTCAATGGGGATTCTCTTATGAGATTAAGGTTTAGTATCCAAAACATAGCACGACTCGTACCGGTAGGACAAATGTCAAAATCATCAATGCACATCAATAATATTAACGTCGCCGGAATCCAGGTTTAGACCAGCTGAGATCTCATTAAAGCTTTAATTAATGAGAGAGACAGAAAAGAGAGTAGGCAGCTAGCATTAATTACTGGGTTTAGAGCGGTCTTTGTCTAATTAATTAAAGATGTTCAAATCATGATTAGTCTCCAGCTCTGAACATAATGATCATCTTGCATGAGGGTGGGGCCGGAGATGGGAATACAATTAGGGTTGTTGAGTAGCTTGGAAGGACAAAACGAGTTAACCAGGATAAAAAAAAGTTGTCAAATCACTTGCAAGGAAAGACAAAGATAGCGTTTTTAACAGGTAAAGATATTATTTTCAGTACATTGGTGGGCTTGGGAGCTCCTTTTTTACTGCTTTAAAGTGAACAGACGGGAATATATATCACCTAAAACCATGCATGCACCGCACCCACTTCTGTCATTTGCGTTTATGATTAACTAGAAAGACATTAATTTATTAATTTGCATATTATGATCTAGAATTTATTAATTTTACGAGTCATAAAATTAACAATCATGTAAATCTTTAATAATTATTATATCAGCAATTATAGAGTTCAAACCTGAAATTACAAGAACAACAAACATTTTGATCGACTACAAAGACAATCTTCTTTACATGGGGCCGTGGTTAGAGTGAAAAAACATTAAAAAAACAGTATCTTTTCTTTTCTCCAGTAGATAAACAGTAACCTAATCTTAAGCATGAAAAGGATAATTGAGAAGACAAGATCCCCTTGCCCTTCGTAAGTTAAGAAACATATGGAACAAATCTACATGTAAAATTACGAGGATAATTACCTGGGCAGTTCAAGCATTAATAATGTTTGAATATTATATTAATTGTTTTCTGTTGTAAGAATTGATGAACACACGGAAAGGCAATCTTAATTATTTCAAACAAGTCATAGGAATGGTGGTAAGTATTTAATTGGCAAGAACAGTTTCGAGAAAGGTATTCACCCCCCAGTCCCCACCATTTCTTTTCCTTGGAAGTATTTTTTGAAAAGTAGAAATCCTGCCACAAAGACGCCACCTTTTCATGGAACAAAAAACACAGGCCTTTTACTGATCTCTTTTCTGGTTTGGACAGGGGAGCCATGCCCTAAGGTTTCGGCAGAGACGATGAGGTCGGGGGAGGTTGGGAAACCTTATTGATGCCCAACAACCCTCTTAAACCTCTCACACAGTCACAAGACAATATAATTCGAATCGCCATTATTATTGCTCCGTATTTTGCCACAACCAGTCATCATTATTAGATGAATATACACAGACGTGTGGAGTGCAAAAGATCGTAGAATAGTGCTGCGTAGAGACCAAAGCTTGAATTGACACCTCCTTTCCAGCTTTTTTTTTTCTTGTGTTGAGTGCTCGATGAGACCCTTTCTTTTGTTGCATTAGCCCTGCCTGACACCTCTTTTCAGCCGGTAGATATGATTTTTGTTACCTCAGTAGTTTCTAAAAATATTTTTTATTTTTTTAAAGTTATTTTTAGTGCTAGATAGTTACTCAAAATGGTCCCCTTCGCAGTTACTTAATTACAGGATGCACTCAAAGCCATAACACCCACACAGGGTGCTTCAAGCCCAATGGGATTGGAGCATTCACTGTCTAGCTATGGAGATTTTTCTTACCAGGTCAAGTGGATAGAGAAAAAACCTGACGTGGCATTAGCAAATTAATGAGATCTAGTGGAATGTCAGATGTGTCAGTTTATAGATAAACAAACGGCAAATAAAAATTAAATGCAACAGAGAGAATCCAAAGCCAGCTTCTCAGCATCCCCTGGCTACACATGTGGACACCAAATACCTTATCTTTTTCCAGAACACGAACTGGTTGAAGCATGGTTTGAGGATGAGGAAATTGCGGAGGTAATATAATTCCAAATTTAAACTAAGCAATAAAGCATGGACCCATAAATAGAAACTTCGGTACTGAAAATTCTGTACAAGTAGTAGTAGATGGCGAAATCAAGAAAGAAATGGAAAAGGTAACAAAATTTTCCGGCAGCCTAAATTTATGTATCTGTTTGTACAAAATGAACCAGAGATTCCACTGCCGGTGACATCTCGAGAAACTTGTTTTATCATTCAGCAGCTTAGTGCTTCAAATTTCACAGCAAGTGGACGGTTAAACCCAGATTGTGACAGCAAATTCCCAACCGCCGCGAGGTCGCGGCAAAACACCCCTTGAAAGACAGATGCGGTGGTGCTCCCTGAAGATGCAGATGCCGCCACTTTATTTTCGTTGGAATTGATCCTATTAGAACCAGATATCTCCGCCGCAGATGGGTTCGATTCCATTTTTGCATTTTGAGCCGCCTGTTGGGATTGAACGGCTGCTGCTTTCTTTCTCTGCTTCTCGGCAGCCTCATCATCCATGATTGTTGACATGACGTTGGAATAGCCCTTCTGAAGCAATCTATAGAGCAACAGAGCGGACATTTTTGCCCGGTCTTTTACTGAATCAAGATCCATATCATCTGCAAAGTCACACCTCTCGACGAAATTTATAGACTTATCAGGCTTGTGCCTCAGACTCAATAACAAATGAGCTCTCTCTAATTCGGATCTCGAACACCCACGCCTTAATCCAATCAAAGCATAATAATCAACATTTCTAGTCTCCCCAGACGCAACTCTCTTCTTCAGTTCTTGGATCTTGGTAGTCAATGCACAGAGTTTCCCGGGAATCTCTCTGTACCTAACCTTGTGCCGCTTCCAAGCAGGACCCGGTAGCTTTCTATCCCTTAAGATTGAATTATACAGTAGTTTCAAGTGCTCGAGATCATGTAAACAATCAGGCAAGCACCGGATTGTTTCCAGAAGAGAAGCTCTTGTGTCAAGCGCCTGAATGCAGGCGGGTTCTAAGGCTAAAGTCTTGTTGCAATCAGCAATGGACTCGGCAATTCTTCCCGAGGCTTTGTATGCATAAGCTCTATGCATGTAGCATTCAGCAAGGAATCCCTGTGGGGCTCCTCGTCGGCCCTCCAAGATCTTATTGAAGTGGCGGATGGCCTCAGAATAGAGGCCAGCGTCCAGGGCTGCCAGCGCGGCTGTTCGGCGGCGAAGCAGTAGCTTTATGTGGGCAAGGAGTTGCGTAACGCTTTCAGATTCGGCTACGTTTCTCGGCGGGGTAGGTGGGGCTATCAATGTGGATATATCGCTGGAGATTGGGAAGTTTGAAAGAGAGAAGCTGTCCTCTGACCAGGAAATGCTTTGACGGCGGAATGCAGCAGTTGTCAGGCGTTTTCCGGTCTGGAGAAGCACCATGGCATCCTCCATTAGACCTAGATGGCAGCAAGCTTGGCCCAAAATCAGGTACCTGTAACAATATACGTTAATGATTGAGTTGGTTGAATAGAATCATTCATCTTCAAGTGTTTAACCTTTTTAACTAGTAAATCTGGAGTCTTTTGCCTATTTACCGGGACTAATCAAGATCTCAAGTTACAACTCAACTTTTCTTTTTAATAAGTCTTTTTCAAAAGAAAAATAATGGTTAGATTTTGTTACAAGCTAGAGCAGTAGAATAAAATGAAATAAAATATTGATCTGGGCAAACGCAAACAGCTAGCCATCATGGATTTTTCTACTTTTGACCTCAAAAGATGACCAAAGCAGGGCAAAGCCCGTGTGCTAGCCTTTATGAGATACAATAGCATTTTCGCTGCAGAGAATTGCTACGTATTTCTGATAATAAAAAAAAGAGAGAGACCTTGATACTTGAAAAATTCAATCATGGCTACCCCCTTCGTCTCCTCGAAGAAAAGGAGAAGATATATATATATATATATATATATATAAAAAAAAAATAGGCTGGCTGGCTGGCTGCGTTTTGCTCAAACCAATACAAACATATTCACTGATCTAGACAATAAATAACGTTATTAAAAGTTGAACCGGACACCACAGCTTTAAAAGAGAAACAGAAACCGAGGAACTCACCTCCATTGCCCTTCTTTATCGCAATTTTTACAGAGTCCGGCCATCACTTTCTTCTTCAAGTCGGAGACGGAGAAACACTTGAAACTCGGATCAGAGTTATCCGAGGGCAAAAGCTTAACTCGCTCTCTCGAAAGCTGTTGAGAGGAGCTGTCAGAAGAAGAAATAGATCCCGAATCGTCGTTCGCTATTTTAAGGCTCGGAATGTAGTCTTGAAGCATATCAGCAACGTCCTTGAATCGCCGGAGACAGAGCAAAGATCTTGCTTTGAGTTCAAGCGCCACTTCAAGGCGAGGAGAGAGCGCAAGTGCCGCGTCTAGAAGTTTAAGAGCCGCCGCAATCTCGCTCTGTTCTTGGCTTGCAATCAAGCTTCTGGCATCTTTAATGTACTTGCCCACAATCTGTACAACCACACCAAAGTCCATGCACCAGCTCATTAACTTTCACAAGAAAATACTTATATGAAAAAGAAAACCTCAAACCGGTTCGAGAAAGAGATGAAATGAGCCATAAGAAATGAAATGCAAGGCAAAACAGAGATCATCGCCATGAAAGGAGGAATGTGGCAGCGTGTATTACCTTCCGGTTGCTTAGCCACCAGTGCTTCTTTTCATTCATACTTAGACAAGGAGAAGTAGAGGCATTCATGGTGGCTGTATTTCTTGCTGTGGAAGAAGAATCAACCATTAACCACTCCCTCTCTCTTAACTCCGGCAGAGCACATATATTTTTTCGGTTGTGAGATAAAAAGGAGAAGAAATATATATAGCAAGAGAATGAATAGAGAGAGAGAAAATGGGAACAAGGTGGAGAGAGAGAGGGAGGGTTGATCTTTGGATTTAAAATCCTGTTTATGTTTTAACTTTTAAGAGTGTATTGTAAATATAGGAGAGAAACTAAAGCTACGAGAGAGAGAGAGAGAAGGGGGCTGGCCTGGCCTTCAAAGAAAAGCAATAAATAAATAGATAAATAAATAAAATGCCAGCTTTGACCTCAGAGAAAGCTTTGATCCTTCAACTTCATAGCTGGCACCGCATCCTTTTATTCTCTCTCTCCCGTCACCATGGCTATGTGGCCTATAACACAATGCAATGCCCTATAATTATTTTTATTGTTTTTTTAGAAATCAGTTCTATTGCAAGCTGTAAATCTAAAATCTTGTCAGCCATTGAGTTTTTTTAGAAAAATAAATATTTTTATTATATTTATTTCTTTTTTTAATTTTATTCAATATTATTATTTTTTCTAGTTTTCTTACTACATAAGTGTTATAATAGTTTTTTACAAATAAAGATATAAATAAATAAAACTAATTATCTTGTAAATCTAAATATTTATAATGTTTTTAATATTTGAGAGTTTTCATATGTAATAAGTTTCTTTATCTTTCACTCTTGGGCGACAAAGATAATAATTGTTTGAGAATGTAATTAAGGTCGATTATGAAAGTGTTTTTTTATTCAAAAATATATTAAAATAATATTTTTTTTTATATAAACACATTAAAATGATAAAAAAAATCAAAAATATTTAATTTAAAATAAAAAAATAAAAATATTTTTTAATTTTAATTTTCAAAAATACTTCTGAAACGTATTGTAAAACACCTTTAATATTAAAGTTCAATAATTCTACATGATTTTTGTTTTGTTTTGTTGTGTGTTGCGGGGTAATAATGACTTGAAAAGAGCTTAATAATTTTTAGTGAACATTTTGACTTGAAAACTAATGTAAGAGGTCCAATCTAGAAAAATTGTTGCACAAGATTTGTAAGAATATATTCTTTTATTATTATTTATTGTGATGTTTTTCTATTCGAAGAAAATATTTTTATTCAATATTATTAAAAAAATCTAGTTTTTTACATAAACAATATTGTAATGGCTCTTTTGGTAAATAAATTCAAGAGCCTTTCAACGTTTATAATATTTTTTTTATTTTTATTCTTGACAGCTTTAACATGGGATAAATTCATTTATCATTCGTTATTGTCTACGTTTCTGGTACATCCGTTAGGATTCATGATTGTTACCGGGTGTAGACGGTCACCCATCACGGGCTCCTGGGCTCAACTACCGGGGACGAAAATGAAATGATAAGACGCCATGAAATTGCCCAAAAAGAAAGTGAAGATCGGGTAAGAAACTCTCCGGTTATTTATTTCAGGTCGCCTTTTCAAATTACCAATTTGCCCTCCTTTTCAAAGTGAGCCCAGGAAGTGCAATTTTTTTTTTTTATCCTTTTTCTTTTTCGTACAAAGAATATATTTATACCCGCCGAGATGGAGCGGGTAGGTGGAGGTCTCCACTGCGAGTGTGGCCATCGCGGCAGCCTGATCAACGTGTTCTTTTAAATTTAATCAATCCATGAGAATGTGGTTAATTGCTGTTAGAGTATAATATAATTATATTCTGAGGTCTCACCTACAAGCTTAAATTCTTAGATGAGATGATTTCTTAACAATTACAGTGGCTACAGTCTGCAATTGAAAATCATTGACCAAGATGGAGCCGCGTGGTTCTTCCGATCTCCATTCAAACTCGTGAAACCATCAGAGCATCGGTTCGTCGCTGCACTGACCGCGCAGTTGCCCACTGGATCACACCAGGCAGAAGGGAACCGGAAAAGATGACCGGCGCGTGATTGTAATTATTCAAAGAGAGTGGGGAGAGATTGGTAATGTTGCGGGAGCATATTTACAGGGGGGGGGGGGGGAGAAAGTGACCCTTCCATCGTAAGGCACAGGAATCATGCTTTTCTTTATGGGGTTTACTTTGCTTTTTATTTCACTCAAATTGATTAATGAATGCACATGAATATGGATGGGAGCCAGATGGGTTTGTCTTAAAGGCTATTCCTTTTCCCTTGGGCCCCACCTCAAAAGGCCACCAATCCCTCCTTTCCAGAGGACAGTTCCTACAATCTCGTGCGTCCCCAATCCCCGCGCCATGTCACTTCTTCCATTGCCTGGCCTGTTCCACGTGGCATGCCTCGGTGTCAGGTCTCGCGTAACAAATGGACACCCTCATTGCCAGATCAGGTTGGAGAGACAGTGACATCGCCTTGTTGTGCTTTAGCTTTCGAGACCTCCATTATTGAAACACAATCTAGTGGACAGCATCACCTTATAGAATCAACTAGATTTTTTTTATATAACGGTCCAGGTTAAATTTTTCAGACAGTAATAACTGAGTTGATTTAACGAGCATGTGTTTTATGAGACTAGAATATCTCATAGAAGAGAAAGGAGAAAAGACTAAAAAATTAAAATCTTATAATCTGATCTCATAGAATAAAGTTAAAAAAAATAATTAAAAAATAATTGAGTTATACAGTCTCACTCATTGACATGCCACACGACATGGGATAATAATTAAAATATTATATATATTGTCACCCCGAATGCCATTTGTTATTTAAATTGAGAAAAAGAAGCTAAATCGCTGTCTGCTAGTTTTGAATAGAAACCACCATACCTTCATCAACATTTCTTTTAATAAAAATATACATTAACAATATAACATATAGTTTAATGGTAGATTATTCAAATGTTTTAGATGTATTAGGTAATTATAACCCTTCATTATTTAAGTTCTAGAAGACCATCATTTATTCCAATTTTAATATCTATTGAGAGTCGGGTTGAGATTGCATTTGAAAATGTTTTTTTTTTATAAATTTATCAAAATAATATTTTTTTTATTTTTTAAAAAATATTTTTGATATCATCACATCAAAATAATCTAAAAACATGAAGATAATTAATTTAAAGTAATTTTTTTTCAAAGTGTTTTTGAAACGTGATGCTAAATACTCTCTTAGATAGAAAAAAAAACAAAAGAAAAGGACAAAAGAGGTAAGGTGTTGAAAGAGTGCCTAAATGAAATAATTTTATTTGACATTAATTTATGTTCGTTTATGTAGATATAAATTGACCCATTAATTTATTTAATAAATGAGCTCATGCCATTCCTTTACAAGCAAGCTTTCAAGTGACTCCCAAACAACTAGATTCGTTTATACCATACTGGGAATATATTATGACATAGCATAAACCACGTAATGTGCGTGTAGCACTACAAACACAATGAAAAATGATACAATGATGGCATCTACAGTTGTGAATATCCATACCGAGTCATCCTGCCGCCATGAGAATTTACTAAAGGCATGATTGTAAGTGTGGTTGTAATTGTTTTTTAAAATATTTATTTTTTGAAATATATTAAAATAATATTTTTTATTTTTGAAAAATTATTTTTGATATCAGTATATGAAAATAATTTATAAATAGTAAATTTTTTATTTAAATTAAAATTAAATAAATAAAAACTAAAGGGATTGTGGAAACCATTATTTCATCAACTGTGGATCTACATCCGATGGCTTTGAGAAAGTGCCTTTATGTTTAATTTTTCAGTTATTTTTTTTTATCAGTTTCATATTAGATTGATTTATAATTATTATTTTTTTAATTTATCTTTATATATTCTACTTAATTACATTCCAACATTGGTTTCATGCTCGATTTTATAAAAAAAAATGCTAAGTTTTTGTTATAAAAAATAAAGAGACTAAAATTGATTTGAAGGAAAAAATTGAGGATTTTTTTTCCTAACACTGTTATATCTACATTCTTTGCCATCCGTGAGATACACACGAAATACGTGCAGGACCATCATACTTGTTGACCATCGATGAACTGATCGGATTAACTAACCAAAGTTAGCTTCAGTCTTTATAAACAGGATTTTTTGGCAAAATTCTATTTTGGTATTTTTGAGTTGAAAAGGTACACACATTTCGGTCTAAATATTTATTTTGTTTATGTTTACTTCCTGAATTCACGGAAAACATAGAAAGTTGTAAAAAATAACAAAGAAGAAATAAAAGTAATAAATTGTCTATATTTTGACAAATAAAAAACAAGAAATAACATTTAGGAATGTAGTCGAGACTGTTTTTAAAAGTATTTTTGTTCATAATATTAAAATGATGTTTATTTTTTATTTTTTTAAAAATCATTTCTTATATCAGCACAAGAAAATGATCTAAAAACACCTGATTTTTTTAATTTAAAATAAAAAATAAAAAACAAATTCAATTTTTTAAAAAATTATTTTTAAAATGCAGTGTCAAACAGGATCTTAATTAGAGAAATTTGATTGGAATATTATTTATTTTACCCTTCATCTTAAAAAAAAAAATCAGGTTAGAGGAAAAAGATATTTTTCAATTTTGTTGTGTGTTTGAGTCAAACTAGAGGCCTTTTGGATTGATAAATATATTTGCAGTATAAAGATGTTTTTAGGTTGAAATATGTAGGGGAAAAACTGTATTTTTAGTTTTTGAAAATCATTACTTGATTTTTTACTCTCCTCCATAGTGGTTAGATTCTGGGAAATTAGATGACAATGATGCATTATCTACTTTTATTTATTTTCTCAAAAACAATTGATGATAAGTGATTTATTAATTGGTTTCAGAAAAAAAAAATATAAATGGTCCAGATATACAGGACCATGCATGTGAACCTTTTATTTTAATAGGCCAAAACTTGATAGGCTATCCTTACTTTGAAACATACCCTTTTTTATTACTTTATTTTTTTATTCTTTTCAATGATTTATTTATTAACTAAACTAGATTAATTAAATATATGCTTGTAATATCTAGTTTAGATGGTATTCTATTTGAACATAGATTAATTAAAATAATGTTTTTATTTAATCAAATTTCATTTTATTTTACTTTGTTTTAGAATAAGTTAGCAGCATTCTTTTATAATATTTTTACTTGCATTTCTTTCAACCCCACCTAATATATATATTTTTGTTTAATTTTATTTAATTATTTTTATGTGCTCCTCTATTTTCACTATCACTTTACTAAATACAAAATACAGAAAAAAGTATTTAAACATAATTAGATTCAAGACTCGATCATATTGCAAAATCAAGTATCTTGATCTACACTATACTTTTAATTTTATAATTTAGTCTTCAATTAGTGTTAATGATTTCTTTTATTTATCTATATGTGTATATAATTCTCAATATATATATATATATATATATATACTAGACAATGCCCCTGCGCTTCGCCGCGGGCGGCACAATATTTTTTTCAATGTAAAAAATATTAATTGTGTGTATTTTTTATTATAATATAAATTTAGCTAAAATAATAAATCTGTGCAGAATTCATGTCAAGTGCAAGTTTTTTATAAAATATATGAATTTAAAATCGATATAAATTTATCTGTTTAGTAGTTTAAAATGAAATAACCAGCATAAATTTATCATCATCATTAAAAAAGCAAGAAAACTCAGATATATGAATTATTAAGTTCATTGTATTAAGATTAGTTCATTTTATAATTCAATTTAAATTAAACAAAAATAAAATATAAATTGTGAAAATACATACAATAATCAAATAAAAAAAATAAGTTGTTAATTTTCTATCAACAAAAAGACGAAAACATAGATTGAAAATTCATCCTGATGTTATTGCCATTATCATTGCTATTAAAGCTAAAATTATTACTAACATTACTGCCAAAACAATTAAAATAATTAAATTTCCATGAAAAATAAAAAAAAAAAGCAAAAGATTTTTATAAAAAAACAATAAAAAAAACAATAACTAAAATTATCATTATTATTGCATAAATAATAAAATCATAAAAATCATATAATCTAAAAAACAAATAAAGAAACAGAAAAAAAAAAGAATAAAGGGAAAAATAGAGTAATATTACTTTTAAAATGATCATCGATATAAATTAAAATTTCAGGAAAATCTTTAAAAAAATCAAAAGATTTTTATAAAAAAAAATAATCACTAAAATTATCATTATTATTGGTTCGGAGATTAGTGAACAAAAAAACGTATAAGGAAAAAAATAAAAAATAATAATAAATTGGTTCGGAGATTAGTCATGGTGTGTCCACGCTGGCCTGGACACCCCGATTATCAAAAAACAGATTTGGTCCGAGAAGTAGTGGTGGTGCACTTGAGCTGGGGTGGAGATCGTGGTTATAAAAAAAATATATAAGTGAAAAAAAGAGCTTAAGCTGGCTGAGAGACCATGGCTACAAAAAAATGTATAAGCGAAAGAAAACAAAAAAAAAGTATAAGCGTGGAAACACTGTAGCAATCCATATTGTTTTTTAAAAAATTCGGCCCAAAAATTAGTCGTTGTGTGCTTAAGCTGGTCGGAGATCCCGGTTATAAAAAAAATATATAAGTGAATAAAAAATATTATAAAAAAAGAAAAAAAATGTACCAGCAGGAAAACATTTTAGAAAAAAAATGTGGGTCCGGGAATTGTCGTAGTATGCATAAGTTGGCCTAGACACCCTGGTTATCAAAAACAATTTGGATATGGAGATTAATCGTGGTGCATTTAAGCGAGCTCGGACACCCCGATTATTAAAAAACAAAAAACCAAAAAAATATATAAGTAGAAAAAAAAAATGTAATAAGAAAAAATGAAAAAAATAACAAGGAAAAAATACAAAAAAAAGGCAAAAAAAGAAGAAGCAAAAAACGGAGGAAAAAAAAGAAGAAAAAGAATAATTAGGAAAAAAAAAGCAAAAAAAAAAAAGAAGAAACGAAAAAAAAAGAAAGAAGAAACGAAAAAAAAGCAGAAAAAAGAGAAAAAAAACGTAAGTAGAAAAAAAAAGTAAAAAAAGCAAAAAAAAAAAAAAAATACTATTGCAATCCACATTGCACTGTGTCTGTGTGCACAGTGCACTGGTGTACAGTAAAAAATCTACGGGTTTTATATATATAGTAATAATAATAATATATATATATATATATTAGTTTTTTTAATTTAAAATTAAATTTATTTTTGAAACCGTGAATAATTTGAATCGATTGGTGACAGAGCTTGTGCCAAAAAAAACTAGTGTAATCTAAATCAGCGGCCACAAATCCTCTGGTAGCATTGAGGTCCTACAAACGTTACTTGGGTCGTTGCTGCTGCTCCCACAGGCTCGGGACGACTGGACCTCATGTTCTGCTGGGGTCTGCAGGGATGGTTTCTTCCATTAACGTCAGTACTGCAGCTCTTATACAGCTAAGAATTTCAGGAATTAAAACTCGGGGCCCCTTATTCTGATGAAGACGACCCAGATTATTCTACGAAAATATAATATATATATATATATAAAGAAAATTTCAATCACTTCAAATTTAAAAAAAAAAAAAAAAAAAACTTTAAAAAACAGATTCAATCATGATTTCACAGTTATGTATATCAGCATCCGACAAGGCGCCTGTTCCATTTCAATCAGTGCTCATCTTCTTCCCATTGATTTTCTTCCTCGATCTCCATTATTATCTTTTATCGTAGCTAGGACAGGTCTCTTCTGAACAGCGGAGCCTATACTTGTTTTTATTTTGAATGAAAAAGGGCCAAGAATAACTAAAATTGACGGGACTGGTTGTCCTCCTACGAATTTCAACTTGAAGGACAGAGGTATATCACGTGAAGGGCATACCAATATGAGAACACATGCGGTGTCTCCGCCATTATTAACAATGAAATTGACCTTATACAAGGCCATTAAGGCTCCTAGAAACAGGCTATGGTGGGTGCTGTTTTCTTCAACACGTACATTCTTTCGACACCAGCTAAGGAGAATTCTATGATATTCTTCGAGCATTGATTGGAGATGCTACCATGTTTTGATTCCGACCTAATCATAAATGCCGGCAGAGTTCATGAGATTAATTACTCGATAAATCTATAGATTAGCTGTTGACCGAGGTTTTAAATTTTGTTCCCTGCCGAGCTCTTATAACACCCGAACCTAACTCTTTTGTCCTGTTATTTTGATTTATAAACAGTGGACGGATAACTAGATGGAGTTTTGATTTCAAGCTGGGCTCCTCCCAGCTGTGACAATCATGGAAATTATTCGGCAGTGTCTTGTCGTCGAACGAGCAGGTACGTAGCAGCATTATGCACCAACCTAATTAATTTCCATGATCAGAGCTATAATCAACCCTAACCACACCTAGTTTCCTAGAATCCAATCAAAATATCAGATCCCAACAACATAAGCAAAAAGGAAAATACAGCACATGAACAATCAAGGAGGGATGGATAGAGAATATTGCCAGAATAGCTTATGCTTGCAAGGAGGTCCTTCTCGAGAGGGCAGGCCGGGAATCAGCATCATGGGATTCTCTCTTGTGCCAATCTCAGTGGATCATAAACTAATAATTAATGATCAATTAGTTGATGATTAAAAATAACTCCCATTCTCTAGACATGCTTACATACAAGGAAGCAGAAAATGAGACGGGAATTCCCAAAGATTCTTGATTAAAACAAATAAAAAAAAGGGGATAAGGTTGTTAAATATTCACATATACGCTTCTCTTTTAATTTTGACGGCATAATACTGGCTTATTATAAATAGGGTTTCTAACCCATCATGTTTTACGAACTAATGATTCATCCAATGCGTGACACTCTTTTCAAAAGTCTGTACATATGCTCATCCCTGCACAGCACAGATAAAAGCTCAGAGGGATGCACGTGTCTATGGATGAGATTTCACGTGGGAGATGGTGACCCATGTGAAGCTTCATGATCACGACCGGGGCTGAATACATCGGTTCAGTGGTGGTGGTGAGCTTGTAAGCCTTAAAATGGCCAACAAGGCCAGCTTCATTGGGGTGGTGCCATGCTTCTTCTTCGCTCAAAAGTTGCTATCCTATCATGGTCGTAACAGGAGCGCAGATTGCTTTACTTCCTCTTATAAGCATTTCATTAAAAAAAAAATTATGTTATAAAATGAATTTTATAGATACGAGTCAGCGAATAAATCTTGATTGTTGTAAATTTTTATATTAAATATACATTTAAATTTTAAATCTGTTACGTAGATCACAAACTTTCAATCTATCGTTTGGATTTCATTTCATTATAGTTCAATGAATCTTCAACTTTTACTCCTCCCGATCCATTTAATGTGTCCGATTTTTTTTAAAAAACTTTGATCGTGGGTTATTTATATATTAAACTAATCCGTTTAACATATGATTCGCACCATAAATATTTATTTATTTATTTGTTATAATGATATAGGCCAGTGTACTTCATCTTGCGCACAGATTAATATAATACCAGGGGACTTTTTAGCTTTAGCTACCAATCAAGCACTGGTAAGCAAATATAAAATGTCAAATTAAGCACTGGCCTAATGTGATTGCCATCTTATTAAGCATCTATAGTAAATGCAAGTCATATTCTCAGCCATTTGTTTTTTTTTATAGCCAGGCTGACTATTTATATGATTTTTATATTTTTATTTTTATTTAAGGATTTTATTTATAGTCTCATGTTTCTAACTAAAAGTATTTTAATTTTTTTTTTAAAGATGGAAGGAAAACATTGTACAAGTCCATAATAAAATCATGTTTTCCTTTCTCTAAACAAATAAACAAATTAACTATTAAAGGGTAGAATTGTCTTTTTACAAAGACTCACAAGTCATTACCATATTGATGGGGTAGATCAATTTTTTTACAATTCCAATGTATAATAAAATAACTTTTTTATCTCTGGAATCAAAGTTTTTTAAAATGATATTCAAGGACATATTTCATCATTATATTCTTTTAAGCATTATAGAAACATAAATGCCCTTCATGTGTTGCGAGTTTTATAAACGAACTCATGTGTTAATAAGATTTGTTTAGGTTTACTTCACCCCTTCTTTATTAATCTCATGTTTTTTCACTTTAAGGTTTTAACATCTATCCAATTGAAAATTAAGCTAATATATTTTCTTTCTATATCTTTTTATTGATTTTGAAAATGACCTGAGTTATATCGGGTTGCTTTTTATAGAGTATACTTTGAAAAATTTCTTTTTTTTTTAATTTTATTATTCAATATCAAATCGATTGATTTTTTCCAATAAATCATACTGGTCTCATCATTTAGACCACAAGGTTAACAAGTTAGCTTGGACTACCTCAATTTTCTATTTTTTTTAATATTTATTGCGTTAATCTCTAGATTTTTTAAGTTACATTTTTAGTTTTTGCTAATATTCTATCATCTGCGGGTTTCATATGTTGAAACCAATTCTGAACGGTACAGTGGGATTACAGTCGTTTAATTATCATAACGGCAGGCATAGTTTGAAGAATCATAAGTTAAAGTGTATTAATAAAATATATATTAATTAAAAGGACAGAAAACACAAGTGAAATAAGCTTCAAATTAGGTGGGTTTCTCAGTGGAGTGCAAATTACTCCTTATATATATTTTAAATATATATATTTTTTAATTTTTAATGTGAGCACATAAAAAAACATATTAATTTAATGGTTTTTACATGAAATGCACCTGTAAAACAAAATGTTAGACGGTAAATATAAATGTAATTTCAATCACTAGCAGCCCTGGCTAGACGAGGACAGCGAAATTAAACAGTGGCAGCCCTGGGCGGAAGACATGGAAGGTTGACAAGAAGTAGCCTTCAAAACCCTCGACAAGCAAAGACAGGCAATGCTGTACAAGAACACGTACGCCTGCTTGTCTTAAATATAAATTAAATCTACTCAAGTGATTGAAGTCAACTTACTAATCTTATCGACAGAAGCTGAAACCTTCAACTACCCCAGTTGATTGAAAATGTTTAATATTGTTTTTAAAATAATGTATTTTTTATTTCTTAAATTATTTTTAATAATAATACATGTAAATTGTAAATAATTTAAAAACATTAAAAATATTTAATTTAAAATAAAAATAATTTTTTTTTCAAAAATTTCTTTGAAATCTAATGTAAACAGTATCGTAGACTTTCAACAGCTAGCCCACTCTCGACGCGAAAAGTCAAGCCTCCCTGTTTCGTCCGGAGCCAACCCTGAAATCTGAGAGCTGGTGTCAAAACCTGTGTACCGGGCCGGCGTGGGCAATCGATAGTAGCATTATTCAACGGACTCGGTCAATTTTGATGTTAAAATCATAAAATATAAGCTTAATTGTTCTCATCTGGCATGCCAACTTGTATTTTTTCTCATCAAATGCAATTAATATATATTTACAGGAGCAAATAGAAATTTATTTTTATATTTTAGCATATATATTTTTTACAACCAATATTTTGGCCGCAAGCAAATACAAACACACATCCTAAAAGAATCTTTTAGAGCCATCCCCACTAGCCAGTCTTTGTTAAAGCTCCCTCCTGTACAGTTGTAATCAGATTAAAGTGGGAAAATAAATAAAAGGAAAAGAAAATTCTTTCCAGATAGTTCACTCTACCCTGTTCATTCTCTTTCCTCGGCAGAAAAAACCCTAGCTAGGCCTATCAATAGCCTAGCTCTTGACTTGAAATGGAGAAATAGAAAGCAAAATATCACATTGAAACTGATATATTCTACGCTACACGGATCTCTATTCGCGGATGATGCCAGGCATTTTCTTTCTATATATGGAATACGAAACCCTAATCATTTTTTTCCCCTATACAAATACAGGAGAGGATATCACATGCCAGCAGCAGAATGCTTCGTGCCACAAGTAGAAGATGAGTCAAACGAGCACGAGAATCTGTAGTCCTTGCAGGGTATGGCGACGACAGATGATGATAGGCTTTAGAAATTGGATCCTCATCTCTGGCTGAGTTCTTGGATAAAGGCCAGCAATCATCATTTCGTCCCGTATATACTTGTCAAAGTCAGTGCCATACTGCTTCATCATTTTTTTTCATCCTGTTTTTAAGTGACTGATTTGGAGTTAAAATTGATTTTAAAATATTTTTTATCTAGAAATATATTAAAATAATATATATTTTTATTTTTAAAAAATTAATTTTGACAATAATAAATAAAAATATATTTTTTTTTCTTTCAAAAACACTATTATAACATGGTGACAAAACCTCTGACCAGTCATTATATTGTGGAAGCTGGGTCAAAATGTGTGGTTAAGACAAAGGCCAAACAGTGCACATGGAAGATGAATTATTTATTTGGGAGTGTTATTGATGTTGTTTTTTAAAATATTTTTTGTTGAAAAATACATTAAAATAATATTTTTTTTTATTTTTTAAAAATTATTTTTGATATCAGA
The DNA here is from genome assembly GCA_964035475.1 of Salix caprea. Lineage (NCBI taxonomy): Eukaryota > Viridiplantae > Streptophyta > Magnoliopsida > Malpighiales > Salicaceae > Salix > Salix caprea. Next base: position 3,052,265 of record OZ037755.1, on the reverse strand, counting down.
ACATCAAAATAATACCAGAATATCATTTTTTTAAATTAAAAAAAATATCAATTTTTTCAAAAATATTTTAGAAACACATTCCCAAACACTCCGAAAACAATGCAGAGCCGAGCTATGGCAATTTATTTGTTTTAAAATCTGTAGATAGTGTTAACTAATGTCAAAAACAAATTATAAAAAATAAAAACAATAACTCTAATGCATTTACAAACAAAATACACTTTAACAAATCATGAGTTCTCATCCTTTCCTGTGCGGTCACGGTCACCACTTCGGAAATGGTAATTAATAATTGCAAATCCTGAGATTTTCCCGCGTGCACCCAAAATCAAAACTCGATTGAACTGCTGATGTACAGCTCATGTGAGACGAGACTGGCGATGGACAGCTCATGTTCTTCAGCAAGCAGAAATTATTGCAGCAGATTGCTTTTGTGAACAGTTTTTACGCGTGATTAATTTGTTTTCTTATACACGAGCAGTGTTTTCTCGGTTGTAATTCTGTTTACAGAAGAAACAGCATGTGATGCGAGCAAGAATCAAAGCCATTTCCCCTCTACCAGTCTACCATTCTTGAATTAGCGACTGATAGCTGGGTCCAGGAACCTGCAAGATTCTTGATTGCCAGGCACGGAACGGTGATTTTCTGTGGACCATGACACCATTGAAGCAGCTCAACAGTTACTGTTTAGCTCGACAGGAATTACGGAAATCGCGTGGCTCATTCTAACACATATATCCCTCGTCCTGGATTTAGCTTCAACATGTTTGGTCAAATGAAAATGGCCTGAACTTTTCCTAGATCTGATGGGAAAGCCATCGTTGTGATTTCATTTCAACAGTGCCACCTGGGTGAGAAGATTGCCCCCTGCTCGTGTCAGGTCAAAAGCAGCTTGCCTTTTTCACAAGATAATAAAATACTAACTGGTTGCTGCTCTTTTGCGAAGGTGAAAGGAAAAAATAAATCATAGAAGTTACTCCATCGTAATATTACGATGAGGAAGGAAAAAAAATGCCATTCACCAAGCCATATTGAATAAAATACTTGTGATAGTAAAAGATTTGTGATCTGTATAGTAGATCTGGAGTTCAAGTCTAATATATCATTATACAAAGTCTATATTGAAGAAAAGATCATGATGTTTTTGAAAGATATCATGATAATAAATCTCGAGTTCGAATCAGGACATATAACTCTTATAAAAGTTTAAAATTATTAGAGTTTTAATGACTAAGCTAAATTGACAAAATATACTTTTCAAAGATTGGAGTTTCATTGTATCCAAAGAAAAAGACAATGAGGCCCAGGGCTATCCATGGGCTCGCAAGATCGAAAGAAGGGCTTCGAAGAGCTATGAAATCGAATAAAATCCTAGCTGCTAGCCCTGTAAAGTTAAAACGAGTTGATCAAAACGATTCTGTTGACCTAAAACTTAGGACTAGTTATATTTGTGGCCATATCAATTTTTGTTCAAATGAAAAATGTTAAGAATTATTTTTTAAGATCCGAGTCATTGGATCAATTGATCATTTAAGTAATATAAATACAAAAAAATACAAAAACAATAAATAGAATTAGAAAAATAAGAACAAAAAACAAAGTAAAGAAAAACTGACTTGAGCTCATTGAAGTATAAAAAAACACAATGTTAAAAGTAAAAGCTGAATAATAATAATTAAAAAAAAACCCTAGTTAAATAGCAAATTCTTGACCATGGAAATAGGATTAAGATAAAGTCATGAAGCAAATACAAAAAAAAATACAAAGATCAGTTTTTAATATATCAAATATGATAAAATTAAAACTATAAAAAACAATAAAAAAATCAACCCATATTAACATGTAAAATGACGACTGAGGTCATGAACCTAAGATTAACCTCATAAAAGACAAACTATAAAAATAATAAAAAATAGAAAAAAATATCAATTTTTAAAACTTGCAAAAGCAAAACAAAGCAGTAGAAGAAATAGAGACCAAATTTGATAGAGAGAAACTCATGGAGGATGAAATTGTAAAAAAAAAACTCATAAAATAATCTCAAAAAAACAAATAGTAATAATATGAATGGAGACTAGATTTGAAAGATTAAAAAATCAATAGGGATTAAATTAGAAAAAAACTATAATTCTTTGATGCAAATGTGTTTTGATTTTAAAAAAAAAATATTAATTAGTTCATAGATCTGACCTAGGAAAAAACTAATATATAGATAAAACTAAAAAAAAAACTCAGCAAAAGTCAAACGGTTAAAAAACCCAAATAGAAGGCAAATAAAAAAAGAAGAAAAGAAAGCCTAATCACTAATGATATAATACTAAATAATATAACTTGAAAAAAAAAGATAATCCGGATAAACCTTTGAAACCAAGACAAAGATCCCAAAATCACAACATATTAAATTCTAGATCTGAGATGAATTAAGAAGCTCAATTCTCAACTAATTTAATATCTATCAGTCAATATAAATTCAAGAAATAATAACAATTAAAAAGACCTAATAAAACCCGAATCATTTTTAAAATCATCAAAAAAATCCTATTTTTTAATTGTAATTTGCAGGTGTTTTACTTTGATTTGAGAAGAGGAAATGAATGCACAGAGAGCTTGAGGAAGAGAGAGTTTTTGCAGAGAAGATGAGTAATTCCAGTTTCTTGCATATATTCTGTTTGATGAATTGCCAACTTATATATTTAGGTTGATTCGTGCATTACACATTTTCTGTAACCATTTGTAATAAACTTAAAACTGACTAATGAAGTCAATTGCATCTTCTCTTCTTACATTTGAATTAATTACAACTGTAAAAGCATTACAACTGATTTAACAGAAATTGGTGTTAGTCAAATCTGCTTCTTTTTCCGTAGCTTAGTTATCAACAGAGGCTTGAAGTGACACCAAGTGCTTCACGTCACCAATATAAAGAACATGTGCTCCCATTGGAATTCTTCGGTTTCCAGAATCGTCCACAACACTCATTAGTTTGCAAACTTGAATGTCAATTCCCACCCTTTGCTGACTCCCTGCTGCAACAAACACTTTTTCGAAGGCCACCAACTGTTTGATGGGAGCCCAATACCCGGCTGGTGGTTCAGAGTAGACCAACAATGTGTGAGCTCCATCGACGGAGCCGATGTTTTTCACATCTACTTGCAGTCCAAGCGATAACCCATTACATCTAGCTTGTGTGGCTCTGACTGCCTTTCCTGAATTGGTTTCATTTCTGGAGGCACGAAGGGGAACGGAAACCATTGCTGGTGCACTTACTATGGTATGAGCAAAATTTGTGTAGCTTATCCCGTGACCGAATGGGTACACCACTTTACCCCTGTAGAATCTATAGGTTCTTCCGGGATAGCCTGTTAATTTGTTTGATCGCATGGCCATGTCTGTCATCGGCAAATTTGTGACATAATCTTGTGGGTACCATGTCATAGGTAGCTTGCCTCCTGCAAGACAGAAAAATTGTTAGTTGTCTGTCACATCCCTGATGAAAAGAACACCCGAACAAGCTCTACTAGAACCAAACCTGGGTTAGTAGTTCCGAACAAGACATCAGAAATGGCTGCTCCTCCAGCTTGGCCGGGATAACCAGCCCATACGATGGCTCCAATTTTTGGATCATTCTCGGCGAAAGACACATCGATGGGACCGCCAGACATCAAGACCAGTATGGTCGGCCCCTTCGAGGCTGCGGCAACTTTGGATACGAGCTCTTGTTGGCGTCCTGGTAGAAGAAGCCCGGTCCTATCTCTGGATTCTGCCTCAATAGACAGGTCAAGCCCCATTACTAGAACTGTTGCATCCGCCTGGCGTGCTGCGTCCAGTGCTGCGTCGAATGGCTGGTCACCGGCACAGGCAACATTTGCACAACCTTGCTGGTATATTGTACTGGCGTATCTCCCGATCCCTTGCAGGGGTGTTGTGTATTTACAGGGAACACCTGGTGATCGACCACGAGTACAACTATAAATGATAAATACATGCAAGGAGTTCAAGTGAGCAGGCTCAAGAACACTAACCGGCATAGTTGCCGATCATCGTTGCGGTGACATTCGAATTAGGCCCGATGACGGCGATGGAGTGGTGGTGGAGGGTAGATAAAGGCAATTGAGGGCCTTGATTCTTGAGAAGTACAATGCCTTGTCTTGCCGCATCAAGGGCAAGCTCCTGGTGAGCTGGTGTGCACACATCATTGGGGCCTAAGTTACCATATGGCGTCGATGATGGCTCGCCATCAAACATACCTAGCCTCATTTGGACTGTCAGTGTGTTGAGCAAGGCGTTATTTATTTCTTTCTCATTTAGCAAACCCTTTTTCACTGCACCCTCAGTGTATTGACCTAGGAATGGTCCGCAGTCCAAATCCAAACCTGCAAGATATTAGAAATTAATATGTTACCATCATCTCTATCAGATCTCATGATTCTGTCATCTAACATTTTCATCCAGACTCATTTAACAGAGGTTAATTAGTAGGTCCAACTTCCTTAATAATGTAACTTGTCTGTTTATCTATCTATTCACACTGGACTCAAGTAGTAGAATGAAGGCTACTGGCCTGCTTTGATAGCATCAGCGGCTGCTTCTTCCGGGGTTGAAGTATAGTGTTGCTGATTATAAAAAACGTCGACTGAGTCGCAGTCAGCAACAATGTACCTGTGGTGATAATCACAAACGACATCGAAAGGGTTATATATATATATATATATTACATGATAGTGTTATAAATAGAAAATCAGGATGCCGGTTGAATTTGATCGTACCCATCAAGTTTCCACCGACCACGTATAATTTTCTTTAGCAGCTTTGGGTCAGCACAAGTGGGGATGCCATTCACCTGATTGTAAGAGCACATAATACTTGCCACATTCCCTTCTTTCACACACATCTTGAATGGTACATTAAATGTATCCTCCATGTCCTGCTTGCTTACCTGGTAAATTCAAGATTTGTAAAATTAATCGAGATATGTATAAATTGACTCGGATAAATGTTAATAAAAAAAAGAGACTGCACGTATCACTTGAGCAGCCGTGAGGGTTACTAGTAATTTATTTGGATGGTTTTCATCCATGTTATGTTTGGATTAGGTAGGAGACATAATAATGAGACGTTGGGGCATAAACAGCGACAGACTGAAAAGTGGGATTAACTTCTCTCGCTGCTGTCTTGACCGGCTTCGTCAACTAATTCATAATTAAGCTAAGCGAATAACTTTAGGAAAAACAAAAAAAGGTACGAATACTTGATATCGGGAACGGAAATTAGTATAAGGTCTAATATTTAATTAGTTTGATAAGGTAATTAACTAATGATGTCCAAGATTTAGAAGCTCAGTGGCAACCCTATTGGCTAAAAACAATTTATTCTTAGATGGATTGACGGAATCGAGAAGTCGATCATCCCCGGTGACGGACCACCCTCATATTCCATAACGTCCAAAACTAAACCACCAGACATGGCTGAGCCCTTACACCTGTACTAATGTTACCAAAATCCAATACCTAAGGTAATAAAATGGACGATCAATCGTACACGTGTAAGCTCCGGCCATGATTCAGAGCAGGAGCAAATTTTAAGATCAAACAATTGTTAATTAAAATGTACCTTGGCGTTGAAGTGGTACCGATCAACCCCATTCCAGTTATCGACGTCATAGGCCGTGTAATGCTTGCAACAAGCAGCCACCTTCAACCGCTCACCGTCGTTTCCCTGTAAGCCTCTAACATAACTCACGCCATATTTACCAACCACTACCGGGTCTTCACCGGGAGTCTCCTGTCCTCGACCCCACCTCGGGTCTCTTAATATGTTCACGTTCGGGCTCCAATATGTGAGCCCAGCTACCCCTCCATTGAACATTGCTCGTGCTTCATCTGAAACCACCTGCACAGTAAACACTTTTAATTTTAGCACACACTGCCGCCTGTGTAAAAAAAAAAAAAAAAAAGAGAGAAGAAGAAGCAACTAGCCCGACCAACTGTAAAATTAAATTCTTAATTATCCATTTTTTCTATACCCTTTTTGATTGGCCCTGCTATTAAAGTAAAAGGTTTAATTTGGTGTTGAAAAACATGGATATATTCTCTTTTTAGCAGTCCCTTTCACATTTGGAGAAGAAATGACTCTACAAATTATGATAATTTGAAACACAATTTTTTAATAATTAAAGCTAGAACATTCTAGTGACTAATTCTTTTGTAAGGATATTAATATTTGGTATCTCTGTTTTATCTCTTTAATATGTCGTAACAAGCAAGCATGTCTTAAAAAGAGGTCGTCACATCATCGAATATATATATTTCTCTTTAATTATTTTTCAAGATCTCTTAATTTGTAGTGCTCTGTGCTGGATGCTGTAAGTAGCAGTGATTATAAATTATTGCATTCATATAACCACTAACTTTAATTTATGTTAACTCCATGCATTATTCAAAGTGTATAAATAAATAAATTATTGCATTAATATAATCACAGAGTGATTATAAGCTTTGAAGAGTGGTATTGGTTCACGTGAGAAACGTCCCTACATTATGTGTATGAGCTACCAAGAACACTGGGTTAGCAGAACTGTCTCATTATATGCATGATCACAAAGTTGGGCGAGGTTTACATGCTCAAGGGCTGCCTTCCATGGCGAACGAGCTGCCTGTTCTATCCAGCTCGCATGTACAGAGTAAAGTTAAGGATGCCATTGCAGAAGGAAGACGAAAGGTTCTCAAACCAATAGAATTCTTGTTAATTGCTATGACTTGAATGAATCCATTAACTTTTACAGCTAGTCTAATTATTATTTAATAAAAATCAAGGTTAAGAAATGTCTAACCCGTCCAATGGCCTCCCACAAAGTTGCATTGAAAGAAGCAGCGGTAGTGATCACTTGAGGAAAGCTAGTGGCCCCAGGGAAGGCCCCGCCAAATTTAGTCCCTGGACCCACATTGGAAACTCCATGAAGAGCCTCGGACCACCACTCATACCCTTTCATCCCCAGCCGCGGCACCGCCGCAGCACCGTTCACCAGCAACCCGATCTTCTCTTGCAATGTCAGCCTTCCAATAAGGTCACCGACTCTGCTCTTTGTTGGCAGATTCACTTGGCAAAACGTGAAATTTCTGCTCATCCCATCTTTTGGGTCACATGCAAAAAGGTCTAGAGCTTCGCTGGTTTGCGAAGCAGCATTCAAGAAAAGAACCAAGACAGTGATAATGAGGGATGTGGGCATGGTGGTGATGGAAATGTTTTTCAGTGGGGATGGAGAGCAAGGGAGGTTAATGTGTGGAGTATATATAGGCGAGGTTAAAGAAAAAGAAGAAAAAGAACACCGAGAGAATGTTTTTGTGAGAAAACTTCTGTGTTTTAAAAACATTCAACTTGAGAAGTGAGTTTGTGATTACCAGTATATATAGGCATTACAACCTATGAAAAGTTTTCAAAATGAAAGGTTACAGATAAAACACTAAATTTGTACAGATTGTAATTCCTATCTTAGTGCTGCTATTTTACAGGAACAGATTGCTGGATTGAATTTCTATTTTGCAGTGTCTGGATTCAACGGAGCTCGTTAATTCTCGGCAATGTCAACCACATCTGGATCATCTGCCTTATCTCTCCATGCTGCAGACTTTGTCGGAAGGCAGATTGTATTTAATAGATTACAGGTTCGTGATAGAAATGGGAGTGATGACGTAGGAGAACAGCTTTGATGATTAGAGGATCATATTGTTCTTTTAAGCCATGCCCTTTTTCTTTTCTGGTGGGGAGGTTACTAATTTACTACAAGGTGGTTGAAATATTGAAAACACAAACTTACCTGCTTGTAGTGGAGTGCTTCGTGTAATGGTACACGTGGCATGCCTGTATTGGTGGCTTGGAATCCAAGAAATGGTAGGTCCAGGATACGAGGCATTATGAGGATGATCAGGTGGGAGTTAGATCATCCAATTGATCAGTAATTATATTTCTACAGATCTGCGTATCTGAAAGTTTTTGTTTTGCTGGTTGGCAGGCACAATACCTACGGAGAGAAAATTATGAGCGTGTTTGGGTTTCAAGTGTTCTCACACAGATGGAAATAAAATAAATTGATGTTTTTTTTTTTTTTTTTTATAATGATTCTGATTTTAAGCTGCTAAAACTATATATATATATACTATATATATATATATATAAACATTAATCTGAATTTTTCAACAAAATACCTTGCAAAAGGACACTATATATTAAAATATGAACACTACTAGTCCATAACTACAGTATCTTGAAAAGTATATTTTATGTGAGTCTAAGTGATCAAATAAAATCTTGATTGATCCAAAATTTTATAAAAAATACATGTCCTGATTTAAATTCAAAATCTACTATATAAATCTCAATTTTTTTACACCTATTGGGAATTAATTTGCAACTTGCTAGTAGCTATTGCTTCGCTTGAAAAAGAGGTCAGATGAACTCAGGATCAGATCAGCTTGACCCATGCTGGACGGTGGAATTAACATTATTGCATTACACGATGGAATAAAAAAGTATTGCACTCTCTCTCTCTCTCTCTCTCTCGGATAAGAACTGAAGCAACATTTCGATCCAGCAAACCAAAATCTAATTAACAATGAAACTTTATTGATATACTATGTATTCTGCTCGGCTCACTAAGGAAAAGGAAAATCTCTCCCCACAATCGCGATGCTGATACAGAAGCTTGGAAATCTTAGAGAATCCAGGCACAGATTTCCATGGTTGATCACATTTCGAAACCATCGACCAAAACGATTTCACGTTTGAGCAATGCCTGGACACTGCGTCCTGCTTTATTCATGTTCGATCCCAGTTAGCAATCTGAAGATTTTTCAATCTGAAGATCCCAATTGAAATCCCAAAATATCTAGAAAATGACTAGGAAAGAATCTTGTCTTTGATATTGCATCATGGTTACTTGGAGTTTGCATGAATATTGAGGATATCATATTGTCTCTGTGAATGAGTGGTTTTATGAATGAAAAGAACAGTCAGTACCCACTTGTTAAATGCCTGTGTTCTTTCTCGGGAGGGTTGAATTCCAACATGGGTGCAAGCTGCATAGCACAACTTTTTTGTCTCCAAATTTACTCTTTTTTTCTTTTGTTTTATAATTAAAAGAAAAATATTTGGTAAACAAAAATTTTCAAATCATGCCGGATAACGAAACCCGACACACACAAACCTATAATTTCTAATAAAAAATCTCCCCAAAAAGTCTACAGTAATCGAGTTAGTGATTAACTCTGTCTTCTCTATGTACAATCCAAGCTCTAATCCATCATGTCCAGCCATTTCCTGCACTGTGGGTCTGTTACATTTACTAGGTATTTCTTTTACCGGGTTTTCTCTAAAAACTCGAGCTTTTTCAGAAAAGAAAATGGAGGTTCAGCAGTGTAATCCAATCTTGGAAATACAGTCTCGACGCAATAACAATTTATTAGTATTAGAAGAAGAAAAAACAGTTTCTTTTTGCCCCAAATATCATTTCAAACCATGACACAATCGATTGTGTTTCTGAGAGCAGAGAACGGGGACCTTTGTTTCAGGACAGGTTAAGCTCGATTGTGTTTAACATAATATATTAAATAGTATATTAAAGTTATAATATTTAATATAAGAGAGAGTGGGGGTGCCATTTCATTATTTTTATCTATTAGAGGTTGTTTAGTTGTTAAATAAAAAATAACAACAAACTTGTAGATGATTAAAAAAAAATTGTTGATTTTTTTGTGTTATTTAAAGTGTCATAAACATACAAATTTCAATTATTTTTTTGTAGTTTAAGAAATAATGGAGATAATAATTTAGAGCAAATCATAGTATGCGCAGGTTAATTTTTCCTTAAAATAAAATCAAACTAGTTGCTGGAGGATAAAATTAATTAAAAAAAATCTTAAACCAAATTAACAACATTCAATAGAGTATTGATCACATTTCATATAAAAAAAGTAAAAAAAAACAAAAAAAAAAACATCTTTCAATTTGGCAAACTAGTGCGAACTCCACGGAAAATGAATAGAAAAAGAGGAAAGAGAAACAAATCACTAAAACCTCGTCCGTGACTGTGTTATGGACACACGCCAATATTGTGGAATCTCTATATTTAGACAAAAAAAAAAACTATAAATCTAATTTAAAAATATCTTAATATGAAAGGATCAAATTAAAAAATAAATCAAGACACCAAAAAAGAAAAAAAAGAGAGGGGTTGAATCTCTTCCCTGCTCGTGCATTTCAGTATTTGTTGTTAGTAAGGAAAAGGGGCTCAAAACGTCTCTCTAGTATTCAAATGAGGTTCTCATAACTTCAACTGTTTTAATTCAATTTGTTTTCATTTAATTTTCTCAAGAGGAGCATCAACTGAGAATCAATTTTGTTTTCCAAGATCACCAACATCTAATACCAAGTCAACGAAAATATATAGCAAAGCTCAATCATAAATTAATGTAATATAACAGGATTGGATAAAAAAAAAGAAATGATGAAAAAAAAAGAAATGAGAAGCACTATTTGAATTAATAACTAGACATTTGACTTGTACTTCTCCCCATGTTAAATTTTATATTTCTCAACAAAAATAACACAGGCTTTTTTGACATGTTTTTGTAGTTAAAAAACATCTAAGTGAAAATAAAAAAGAATTATAAAATAAATACACATATAAAATTGATTAAATAAAATAGAACATGAAAAATATATAAAATTGTGTATGTGTGAATAGTGCGTGCATAGAGAAAATACCACTAGTTTTAGTTTTTAGTATAATATGTTTCTTATCGGCTTTATTGAAACAACAATCCCTTTTAAGTTTGTGTTAACTTTTTATCGATGTTTGCTATTTTCTCAAGTATGACTTGATATTTATATGTATAAAATGACTACAAATCCCTTATTTTCATAAAAATATAGATATATTTTTTAACCAATTTGATATTGTAACGGTGAATGTTTTTTAAAATATTTTTATTTAAAAATAAATTAAAATAAAATATTTTTTAAAATTTATTTCTAATTTCAACACATCAAAACAATCTAAATACACACAATATTTCCTTAAAACACTTTAGCACCGAAAAACAAGTGGGCCTAATTCCATAGAGTATACAACACCTTCACATGATGGAGCAATTTTATATTCCCATGAATTGAATTCTTCTTTATTTATTTTTTTCATAAAATAACCCGATGTTGTATTCAATTCTACAGCGTGCATGCCCGTGCCATATTTAAGACACCCGTGAGGTCGCGACTCATAGATGGCATGGAACCGTCCAATTTTTAGAGTAAATTTGATATTGCCATCAAAAATATTTTTTAAATTATTTGATGATTTTAGATTATTTTTATATATTGATATCAAAAATAATTAAAAAAAAATAAATTAATATATTTTTGATATATTTTTTAACAAAAAAACAATTTAAAAAATAATCTCAACTATTCTCCCGATTGTGTACTTGGTCTCCCATGACACGGTATCCTCCCATGCATAAATTAATAGAAATTAGTTAATGTAGTTATAGCTGAACCGTTCTTCTGACTTCCTCAAACCATTTGGTAAAAAAAACTTTAAGAGGCCACTTCTTGTGACCCCACAAACAAGTCGAGGTCCAATGAAATCCACCAGAATTGGATCGAGCCTGGCATACTTGTAACAGGTCAAACACTTTGGATTAAACATACCTCAACACACCAACTTTGTCTACGACCCATTCCACCTTCGCATCCGTCACAAGATGGAGCGGTTTAACAAACACCTCTGATCACATTCTCCACACACAACTCAATAAGAACCCCTGAAAATTAACCTTCCTGGCTAGCTAATCCCACTCGCAGAACTTCTTCTTCTCTACTTGAAATGGGAAACTTCATCGCGTACCACAGTTCATCGAATTCTGCTGGGACTGGGAGAGTTATTCTATCGGATGGCAGGGTTTTTGAGTTCGACACACCCCTAACAGCGGCGGAGCTAATGCTAGAGTATCCGCAGCAGGTTGTGGTCGAGTTTCGATCAGATTTGACCGGAAAGAGGCCGGCGCCATTGCCTGCTGACAATAAGCTAGACTTGAAGAAGGTATACTTGATGCTGCCAAAAAAGCGAGGGAAACCAGCATCACTGTCATCAGAGGAAGCGAGGCATGTTCTTTTGAGTGCGAACTCGGTTTTAAGGTCACGGTCTCTTTTATCATCGTCGAGGTATTTCCCTTTATTCTCCAGGATATGCCCTGCTGGAAATGGAGAGGTGATCACGCCAAAGAAGGAGCTTCATGTGGAGGAGAAGCCATTTATGGAGAAATATGATTCTGATGAGTTAACAGAGATTTTTGAGAGTAGGCCCGAGTATTTGAGTAGGCAGCTTTCTGGCAAAGGGACTTGGAAGCCTAGCCTGGATACTATTAAGGAGAAGAAGATAGAGAAAAGAATCCCTCACTGGTTGTTTTGAAGGGTTAATTAAATGAATTAATCTAAGTTCTATGTATCATTAGCTTGTGATTTGTGCTTTTTTGTACTTTGATTTGATGTCAGTGGTCGCAATGCAAGCAAGGAATGATAAGATATTGCGTGCATGTGTCTATATATTATAGTAAAGAGAAACAAAGCACATCTGTACCATCTCGATCTTGTTGATCAAGAAGTTATGAATCTTTGTTTAACTAAACATTAGCTTTACTAGATCTCTTTCTTTCTTTCTTTCTTTCTTTTCCCCATATGACAATCGCTCTTCTGAGCCTACTATACATTTATCCAGGAAAAAAACACACACAGCAGAACCAATCAGGAACATATACACAAAAATATCAATGAATATGTTCAAGGTGCATGTCCCAAGTCCGTGTCTTGATGACAGAGAATTTACATTCCGCATAGTAAATTTCGAGTTCAAGTCAGAACGTGTACTCCTTGTAATAGTCGGGGACAACCAGAATTTTACTTACCTAAACTCACAAATTATGTTTTCCAGGGATGAGATTTACGCACATAAAAAATATGTTAAAAGGTACACAAGGGAACAAGGCCGATCACAGGTTGAACAAATTATGATTTTGCCGGTTACTGAGTTGGTAAATCATGTTACTTTCACTCACCAACCGCTCAGTTCAGAGAACTCCATCATCGGTGTTTGTTTTGTAGCTGTATCGTAAACGTAAAAATCTATTTCCCGGGGAACGTGACAAACTGGTTAGGCAAAACAGATACAACACGTCCAACATGTCATGGCTATGGCCGGTGACGAGTCAATAACCAAATATCTCTGCTTGTAATGTGGTAGACTGAGTTGGGGGGGAAGACAATAGCAAAAGAGTGAAGTAGAAGAAAGATTGTAACAAAAAGAAAAGAAGAAGAATTCAAACTTCTAAGAAATTAAAGTCCCTGTAGAAAGCAACGTCACTCCAATAATTCTCTTCAGCTTTGTAGCCGGATTCTTTGAAGTAGCCCTTGTGAGTTGTGACCCAAATAACCCGAGGATGCAGGTCAGACTTTATGTTTATTTTCTAAAAATCACTAATTCGAGTTTCATAACTATTAGAGTCATTGAAAATTGTTTAATTGATCGTTCATTTCAAGATTCATAAAATTAATTGAGTTGCGCGTAAATTAACCTGAACATTATTGTTTTAGCCCATATGTAAGAGCTTTAAAAGATCCATCTTGATCATGATGTTTGTGCGATTATTTTACTCAGCAGAGCAGTTGCAGAGAAAATCAGAACTCTCATTAGTGGAAAATCTAGTTTATGACGCCTGCTGTTTGCTGGAACCTACGGCAATTGGATTCCAACATCTGACCGGATCAAACGTTTAGAATAATGAATTATTACATCTCCAGTTTTGCTTTGCTTACTATTTCCATTACAAGTCTAGAGGCGTGACAAACAACACTGTATAGAACAAGTATATTGTTCTTGACAACTACATGACTCAAGGACCGAGCATAAGGTTGACACTTGACAGAAGAGCTTAATATAAGATAAATGCATTATTTTTCTTATTGGTTATGTTTTGAAATCTTCTTAAATTTTAATTACATGTTTGTATATATTTTGAATTGCAGTTTCTAAAATAATATGTTTCATAACTATTGATATACATAATAGAAAGAAAAAAAAAGTTGTTCTAGTCTCTCCATAAGTTGCGACGACCCTAGAAAAAATTGTTAATAAAAATCATAGCACTCTTATATTGTGACTTCATTTGTTACTTCTTTTATGATTTTTTAAGAAATAAAAGGTTTAGATTATCTCTAGTCATTAGACTTTTTTTCAAAAAAATATTAAAAATATAAATGAAATTTGTTTTTAATTTCAACAATAGCAATATACTTGTTTATACAAAACATATGTTGATGATATCCTAAAAAATCCAAGTAGTTTATAATCAATATTGTGTGTTAGATAATTGGTCAATCTCTTGATTTTTGTAATCTGATCCATTCTACTTAACTAAGATGGATTGCGCATAGTGTCTAATGCTTAATAAGCCAATGTGACTCGTGATTGGTACCTACAAAAGGTTTTATTTGATATAGTCGACGACTCTTAGATTCTTAAGTAAATACAGCTTTAGAGAAAATAAAATAATATTTTAGAGAGATAAACTCTAAAATTTATATGTTAAAATTATTGAGAATGATGAGATTACAAACCTTGAATTTAGTGGATTTATAAGGTATTTATAGTTCATGAATTTTGTTTTTTATGAAGAGTTATTTTATCTAATGTAGCATTTCGAATGGTATTCTACTCAAAATAATATATATTAAAATATAAAAAAACTTACGTGAGTCGATGAAAAAAACTCTTTAATAAGTGTTGGGTCCACGCACCACCTAGATTCAATTTTTTCGGGCCATTACCTCCCCAATTTTTTGTGATATTAATAGATAAAGATTTGTGAAAATAATTATTACCATGATAAGTTTATTAAAGTTATGTTATTTTAAAAAATATAAATTTTATTTTATTTTTATATTAAATTAAAAATTTTAGTGTTTTTAGATTATTTTCATGTGATAATATTAATAATATTTTTTTAAAAAATATATTATTTTAATATATTTTTAAATAAAAATTATTTTTAAAAACAACCTTAACCACATTATTACTTTTAAACGGGCATAATACGAGAAAAGGGGTATAAAAGTCCGATTAATATACACGAGAGTACATGTATATAGGTATGCAAAATATTTGAAGAAATTTCAAAATATATAGAGAAACCTATACTTCAATAAAAGTTAGATATAAAAGACTTGTACTTGTAAAAGTTTTTATGATCATAACCAGTCTTATAAAGCTCATAAAAACGGGATCAAGAAACCCAGAAAGCAGAGGCACGCATCCAATAAAAGGGTCTGTAATTTTCGCTCTGATTTATTCTTCTTTCATTTTATTTTTCATGTCTTACAATTTTGATGCATTAATCTTAATATTCACTCTTTTATTTTTGTGCACATATAGATGGATCCTAAGTTTTTGAGGAACCAGAGGTACGCGAGGAAGCATAACAAAAAGAATGGTGAATCTGCAACCGAAGAGTAGATGTTGAACCTCTCCTGGGCTGTTTCTAGTAATTTTTTCCTTAATTCTATATTTCTCCTTTGTTTTCACTCACAAGACAGCAATATTCGTTTGGTTTTAGTCTGATTTTATATCTCTAGAATTAGAAAGATGATTTTTGGAGGTGTAGGGCTAATTGTCTGGTTATTATGGAATTATGAACTATTTTTGGAGGTTTAAATGCATAAATGTGGCTTGCACTCCTGAAATTGATGTGATGGATGCTTTGCTATAATTTTCAATGATATCTTGTCTTAGTGGGATACGTTTTCTGTGGTGTAACTTTGGGAGTTAACTGACTTGATTATCTGGGAGTGATTCTTGTTTTTTTGCGTGCCTCTCCTTGTTGAATTTATTGAAGTTTTCAGATACAAGGGAACATTTTATATGATTGCCATTGGCTTGTGCCGTGTATTGTTGGTACTAAGCCTTGTTTTCTCGGATTTATGTTAGCAAAGGTGAAATTATAAATTGTGTGTGGATCTTTATTGCTTTCACTATTGCTGAGGACAGGTTTCAGGACAGTTTCATTTATGCATTGATTAGTTAAAATAATTGATACTGGACCAATTTTAACTCAGTGCGATGAATATCAGACCATTAGCAGCCTTCAACAGTTATATAACCACAATAGAAAGTCGTTGTTTATCAATCAATAAGCTGCTATCATTTAATCATCACAATTTTCTGGTCTGGGTATCCTTGTTTTTCGAACAATCTGGGTATCCTTGTTGCTCAGTCTAGAGGTGAAAGTTTGATAAGCACTTTTACTCCAGTTAGTGGGTGGTCGTTTTAGCTTATTTATTTGATTTGGCAACTGAAAAGGTAGGAAACAAAGAAATTCTGTAGTTTGTTACTTGTCAATTAAGCAATTTCTTTTCATTTAAGAAGAGCATTTTGTCAGATATGGCCAGTATTTCTTGGGAAGGCTTTCTTCCGGAAAGTGCCAGAAGGTTAAAAGGATTACTCAAGCAAACTGTTTATTGGAATATACCAAGCTTTGACCGTTAGTTTGAAAAGGAAAGCTGTGGCAGGGTCTATCTTTATTCTGAAGGCGACTGTTATGGACAGATTTTAATCGAGTTTTTTCTTGTTATCCACTGGAATTGAGGAATTTTATTTATTTATTTTTAATCATTGTGGTTAAGTGGTTGATTTTAGCATCTGTGAGTTGTTGAAATTTGGAAAGTTCAGAAGAAGTTGAACGGTAATCATGAAGGTTCAGGAACCAATTGTCATGGATTTTCCTGTTATCAATGAGGTTTGAGATTAGTTTTAGAATTTTCTTGATATTGTGGTTAGTGTTTGATTTCTGCATCTTTGGATTGTTGTAATTCAGAACCAAACTTATGTTGATTGTGCATCTCAGATTTTTGACCTATTGGTAGCCATCATGTATTGCCACCCCCGAGGGATTATGGAGATAGTGTTATCTTATCATAATCACTAATGTAGGGCCTGGTTTTGGCATCCTCCTGCTTTTTGGACGGATAGAACTGATGATAGCAAGTCTTTCAACACCGATTGTTGACCCCTTGACATGGGGATTACCTTTTTATGTGAGCTCATGTCCTAAAAGTTTGGACTGTTTAAGGTGGTTAGTTAGAATCTTACAGTTTTTTGTGGGAAAACCAAGCAGTCAAATGGGAATTCCTGGCCACCTCACGCCTGGTGGGTTGGATAAGGCTAGGATCATGTTTAGCTTCCCATCTGGAATTTCTCAAATATGTTGGAAGTGCGCAAAATAACTGGGGAAGGCCAAAAAGTTCATTGTGGCACCTCTTGCGCATGAAGCTTGAAGAGCTCGAGGACAAAGCTGTCCCTATTAGCAGTAATTCTGGTCAAGTATTGTGTTTTTGGTGAGATGCTATAGATTGGTGCATTAAGGAGCATTTGGGAATGTGTTTGGAAGTGTGACCAGTATGGTTTGTCAGTTGAGCTTCCCTTCTTGGCATCGATCACCATGGATTTTGGATAAAATTGATTGTTATTTCATTTCAGAATAGAAATTTTCTGGTTCTTTTTCTGTGAGGTTATTTTGTTTGCGGTAAATGATTTCTGCCGGGGATTTATAGCATGCTCACACGAAGCATATATTTAAGGTTTCTGGACTATCTACAGACAGTAACACTAGCCCTGTCCCAATTTAGCGAACCCATAGTAAATGCTGCTACTTAATGGAATAGCTTCTTAACAGTGATTCCAGTATTTAGGCGCAGCAAACAAAACTTTTTTTTTACTATTAACAGATTTTAAGTACATAAAATGATGCAAGCAAACCCTAAGCTGATCCTACTGTAAATTTATCGTTTCCAAGAGCCTTCTTCCCTTCTTTGGTGCTAATACACACACTATTCTAGCTTTGCTGGAAGAAAGTTAGAATTCGTCATCATGATTTAGGGAAGAGTTGGATGGGAGATGTAGTCATTCATCACGAGGGTGCTTCACGATCACAACTGGGCACTTGACACGCTTGGCACAATTTTCACTCACACTTCCGAGAAGAGCCCTGTAACAATGAATTAGAGGAGGATAAGGCCAAGATGTCCATAGAAAGTGAATATATAATCTGTTCGATTTAGCTGGTGTTCAATAAACCACTGAATCTTTTACCTCTTCAAGAAACCATAGCCATGGCTTCCCATGACCAGAGTGTCCGGTCTGAGTTTCTCTACTGTATTGCAGATCACATCCTGTGCCTCTCCACTCCCAATCACCCTCTCCACGTTGACCTGCACAGAGATTCCTTCATCAAGCAGACATAAAGGGAAGGAAGAAAACAGACGAACTTACAAAAGGAGAAGGCCTGGCTTACATTTTTGTTGAAGTTCCTGAAGACGGCTTCTGCTCGTTGCATCACTTTGTTCGCCAAGTCGGCACCGTATTTTTCCATGGCAACAATCACATCGGCCGAAAATATGTGCGCTATAATCAGATAAGTTTCCTTCAGGGATTAGTATGGATTCTAGTTGAGCAAGAACACAAGAGGGTGATATAAAAGAGCGAGAAAGTAATGGAAACCTGAGATGTCCAACGAAGAGTAGATGATCGGCGGCGGCTTAACATAGAGGAGGACTAGCGTGGTGGTGGAATTGTGAGAAATAATGTTGCTGAGACACCATGAAAGTGCATCCATGCTCTCCTCACTCTCGTCCACCGCCACCACTATCTTGTGCTTGTTGTCGACGCTCGCTCCTTCCATTGTAAGTAAACTTTGATAATCTGGTTTCCTTACTCCTACCCGATTTATGAAGCTTATAAATACAGCTCAAAGATGGTGATATCAAAACAAGCCTCACCCGTAGTATTATTTATAGGCAGTATATGCAGTCCTGGATTTGATTTGCTGGTTTTGCGTTCAGTGGGCTGTGTATTTACATTAATTGAACGCTGCTTTTGAAATGAAAAAGACTACCCACTTGTAGTTTAATACTTGGGGTTTATTTTTCTTGTTCGTTTGAAAATACTTAAATATATATATATGTATGTATTTAAAAAAAAAACTATTTTTGATATAGCACATAAAAAACAAGTTTATTTTTAAGTTTGCACAGTAAAACGCAGCTGATACGTTGTTTTATTAAAAGAATTAAACGAGGTATTGGACTGACTCAATCTTAAATTAGGTCTAATAATCATGAAAGTGACAAAAAAAACAATTCTATTCTTTTTTAAAAAGATAAATCGAGGATAATAGAGCCTCGGCACACCAAAAGCATCGCAGTCATAAGCTTATCCAATCAATCCACTGATCATGGAGATATATATGATAATTGTTTTTTAAAGTATTTTTTATTTAGATATATATTAAAATAATATTTTTTTTGATATTAACATATAAAAATAATTTTAAAATATTAAAATTTTAAAAATATTACAAGTTGACATGCATACTTGGAGCTTGGTATGCTCACTCATGGAGGCTCATTTTCCTAGCGAACCCCACGAAAGATTCCCTTGCGCTCCAATTGGGGACTTCAGTCCAAATTTTGTTGCGATAGCGTGAGGAAGCTGGAGGCCACCTGGCATCATGCGGGCTTGCTTGCCCTCAAACCAGTTCTCTATTTAATTGATTAAAAGATTAATCATAGTTTTAAAAAATAAACTATATGATTTTAAAATAACAAGAGAGAGGGATTAATCAATATTTAAATAGAAAAAATTATTAAAAAAATACATGAAGAAAATGATAGAAAAAATTATTAAAAAAATACATGAAGAAAATGAAATTGAAATAAAAAAAAACAAAACTTACATAAAAACTAGAAGTAAGAAAGATGTTATTTCAATAAAAATAATTTAGTAAAAAATAAAAATAAAATTTAATGTTTTTTCAAAAGTGCTTTTAAATCGCACTACCAAACAAGCCTTGATTTTACACTGGTGCTGGGTTATAATTTTTAAAGCTAAATTTTATTTACTTATATATGATTAAAATAAATAATTTTAGGAGTTTGAAAGATTTAAATAATACAAGAAACAAAATATTTCTTAATTCAAAATCTCATTTTTTATTAACATTTGTTTTCCAAGGAAAAAAATTATCTTTTTTATTAATAAGGTTGTTTTCTCTTAATATAAATCATAGATCATTAAAATAAATATTCATGAGAATCTCAACAACTTAAATAATGGAGTGAAAATTTTAATTGCGGAGGCAAAACTCCCATTTCCTTACCAACCTATATTTTTCTCCATGAAAACACAGTTTTCTAGGAGCATTGTTTTAAGCAAAAACTCACATAATATAAAAATAAATTTCATATAAAAAATAATGACTTCATAATTTGTATATGTGTATATATATAAAAAATAAAAGAATAATTAATTCATCAAAATTATATAAAAATTAACATTCCAAAGAATATTTAACTCCTATTGAATATTAATATGCATTCTGTTTTTGCATATTATGCCCATTTAAAATTGTTAATAAAGTTGTCGCAAATATAAAAATAAAAAGTCTAATCTCATTTAAAAAATATGACATAATCAAATAATTTATTAAATAGCATTATAATTATTAATTTCAATAAAAACTTATTTAAAAAAAAAATGACCAGGCTTAAGCTCCTATCCTAAAAGGGAACGGGAAAAAATAATGCATCATATGCTTAATGTAAGAAAATAATATTTAATGTAAGAAAATATATGCATTTGAGGCCGTGACCTCGTAGGAGAAAGGATTTGTTCCTTTCCTTTGTGTCTGGGTTCGATCTTTTTTATATATATCTGTCACCCCTGCGGTGTTTTATTTGTTTATTAGATTTGCAAGATATTTAGTGGATCCGAGAATTAGTTGTAGTGCATGCAAGTTGACCTGGATATCCAAATTATAAAAAAATAAAATAATAATAATAATAATTATACAACAAATGACATGTTATCTGCTGAAACAGACTTGGAAAATCGGTCTAAAGGTTTTTGCCCCTCAAAGCTCAATTTTGAACAAAAATACCTTGAAGATATCATGAAAACCTAAACTACCCCATTCCAAAACCCTAAACACTCGAAAACTTTAAAATCATACAGCTCCAAAAAAAGCTTTATGAGCTTCGATCAAGATCTGAGGCTGTTTTTCCATTGTTGCTATCATCCGATCACGTAATTCGTTTATATGATTTTGAGTTTTATGTATGACATTACTAAATATTATTTTAATATATTTAAAAAAAAAAAATGATTTTCAACCGCAAACATATATTCAAACAGAAATTATATCTACGTGGGTGAGAATCACTTAGATCATGCTCTCTTCTTGGAATTTCCAAACTATCTCTGCCTCAATCACTCACGATTGCACTCCATTACTAGTTGACATATCCATGGCAGCTCCCAAAAAAAAAAAAAAAAGTAATCTTAGCTGATGGACAAGGAGCACGCAGCTGTAATATTTTATTTGGTGGTGTGTAAAAGCTACCTTTCATATTGGGAGGAAGTATGCAAATAAAGGGGACTTGTAGTTTTGTTTGGAAATACAAATTTTATTTTTAATATATATATATATATATATATATATATATATATATATATATATATATATATATATATATATATTTGCGTATCAAGATAATATGAAAACGCAAAAGAGGAATTTCATTACGCGAAAACAAAAATGTATTACTAGAAATAAAACACATTTTATTTTCATTCAATATTTATATATATATATATATATATATATTCATGAAATAACCTCTAATATTATATAAAAATCTCTTATTATTATATGACTTTAAAATACAATTGAAATTATTTTATTAAAAAATAATTTAATTTTAAGATATTAAATAAAAAATTGGAGAATAATCTAGAGAGTCAAGGATAACGGCGCCAAGACTTGAAGGAATGATTCATGCATAACTGAGCATACAAGGTCAAGTCGTGCACTTGAGATTTAAAAAATAAGTGAATAATATATCATTTGCATGAGTAGACAACATATCACTCAATGCAATATTTTTAGCCACCTTTGACAAATAAAAAATAGAAGGCCTCAATTTATCTATATTACAATTTGTTTTCATTTAGAAACATAAAAAAACCACGTTATAGAAATCTTTAAAATTTTATTTTCAACCACAAACATATTATAATTAGCACAAAAATTCAAAATCAAATCAAAACATATTTTTTGAATTTCAATTTATTTTGTTTTACATGAATTAAAACTTAAATTACCTTTATGAAGCTTATTTTTTATAAAAATAATCATGAACACAAAAAAAAAATTATGAATAGTTGAAAGTTTTCTCTATCATTTCCAATTTTATCTCCTATATAGCAGAAAATCAAAATATGAGATAAATTAAATTTTATAATCAAAATATAAACTTTGAAAACAAGAGGATGTAATGAAAAAAAGAAGCTAGCTTCATGAAACCGTGCATATAAAAAGTGTTTTGTAGATGTGACTGTATGATGTGATGGTTAGAATGATTGAGGTTGTTTGTAAAATATTTTTTTATTTAAAAATATATTAAATAATATTTTTTAAAAATTATTTTTAATATTATCACATAAAAATGGATATAAAAAATCAAAATTATTTAATTTAAAATAAAAATAAAAATATTTTTTAATTTTTTTCAAAAATATTTTTAAAAGATAAAGTCAAATCACCTTACATGGGAAACACCATTATTTTTTGTTTTTTTTAATAATTTAGTTTTAATAAGGGTAGTTTTGGAATTTGAAGTCCAATTCGTTCTTTAAAGTCGAGTTAGTCCAAGAAAACAGAGAGGGAAAAAACATGAAGTTTCGAAAAACAGAGAGGAAACAGAGATAATATTTTTTTTTCTTTTAAAAGGAAGGAAATAAAGGGAAAACTACACCAAAATGGGAGATGCTGTATTGCTCGTGGATGATTTGCAAACTAGTAGTGCAATACCATGCTGTAGAATCTGCCATGAAGCAGAATTTGAAAGCTGTAAAAGCTTGGAAGCTCCCTGTGCTTGCTCTGGAACTGTTAAGGTAAACCAACAAAATCAAGACACCTCACGTTCTTCATCCTCTGTTCATGTTTTTTGTTTTGGTCTCTGTTTCAGTTTGCACATAGAGACTGCATACAGAGATGGTGTAACGAGAAGGGAAACACAAATTGTGAGATTTGTCTCCAGGTCTGAAAATTGCACGATTTATGTATTAAAAGTTTGCCTTTCTTGTTTGTTTTGGTTTTTCTTATTGTTTCATTTTTCTTGTTAGCTGGGTTGCAGATGCTTTTGATTCTATGAATCAAGTATCTGTTCTTTGTTTTTCTTGGAATTGGGATCGTTTTCATTTGATCTGTTTTTCAAATTTTGAAAACATCAGCTTCAGTTTTCTTTGAATATTCGAGCCTGCAATCTTGTCTCTATCAATTCTTTTAATGTATGTTATTACGCCGGCCTATTTCTATCGGCATCCACTGTAGGTTCTCTAATTATAGCCCATGAACACAGAACTTTCTGAATTAGAAGGAAAAAGTAAAGCTTTCTATGATTTTTTTTTTATGAAATTCGTAATTTGATCTTAAATGGGTTTAATCTTCTCAATTTCAAAGATGTATCAGATAATTAAATATATTAAAGTTTTGATTTTATTTTTCAGAATTATGAACCTGGATACACTGCACCTTCAAAGAAGTGTGAGCTGATTGAGGCAGTGACTATGAGGTACCATCATATTTCCATTCATTATTTTTTGTTAATTAAAGTAAAAGATGTATCAGATAATTAAAAAAATCGCTTTATTTTTTTGTTTTCAAATTATTTTGGCATACTAATATCAGAAATAAATTTTAAAAAACAAGTATTGTTACAGTATTTTATTTATTTGCAAACTTCATCCCAATATAAAACACACCAAGGAAATTGAAAGGTAGCTTTTACACACCACCAAGAAAATATTACAGCTGTGTGCTCCTTGTCCATCAACTAAGACTCCTTTTTGTCATTTTCAAGCCTTTAGTCTCTGTTTTTTTTTTTTTGGAGCTGTCATGCAAACTAGTAATGGAGTACAATCATGAATGATTATGGCAGAGATAGTTTGGAAATTCCAAGAAGAGAACATGATCTGGAAAACCAAGAAATAGAAGAATCCACATCTGAAAGAGCAACAGCTGACACTCATTCTTCTGGCTTCCGGTATTTGGCTATAACAGTAGGTTCTTGTTCATTACACGATGCTTGGAAGTACATTTATTAATTCATGATCTTAATGCTTAGTTTAAGAAGATTATGATAAAAAAAAAAAAGAAATTGTTGGTTTAGCTATGACCTGGTGTAATGGGGTACTCCGGTTGACCGAGTGACTTGGACGGGATCTTTGAAAACATTTAAGAATTCGGTGGATTTGCTTAGCTAAGTTACTGATTCAAGGAGTCAAATTGAAGGTGAAGAACAATTGCGTAGGAGCAATTATGTTTGAAAATGGCAGAAATCTTGAATCCCATTTAATCTAGCCGCCAAGAGGCCATTTTTCCCCCTTTGTTGCTGTCCCGAAAGCGATGCATGACTCTGTTTCATTCATTTATTTGTTTTTAAGTAAATTAATTGATGAATAAACAAATAAAAAGCTCGAGTTTATTGATGGACTCTGTTCCTTCATATTTTTTTCTGCAGATCACAGCCCTTATGCTTTCGAGACATCTTTTCGCTGCAATCACCGTTGGAACAGAAGACTACCCTTTTACACTTGCTACTGTAAGAATCTGATTCCCTCATTATAGCTGTTCACAGCTCAACCTTCCTGTATCCTTTTCCAAATTGAATCAGTCTATTTTTTTTTTTCATTTTCTTAATTCTCTTCCTGATGAGTTTGCAGATACTTGTCTTAAGAACTTGTGGAATTCTATTCCCATTGTACGTTGTTTTCCGAACATTTGCAGCAATTCACGAGAGCATTCGGTGTCAATATCTGGTGAGCACCCTCTAATCACGCAGGTCACAGTAAAGAGTTGACTTGGTTGAAACTTGATAACAAATGGACAAAATTCCTGATAAATTTGGAAGGGCGATGATTATAAACCTTCTATTTGCAATTTGAAGCAAACAAATTTATTCCTGTAAACATTAATGACTATTGAAGTCCCCGTGTCGTGATGGCAAAGGACATGAGATCTACACAGCAGGTCTCGAGTTCGAGTCAAGACTTGCATCTCTTGTAAGAGTCTGGGACAACCAGTGTTTTAATCGTTTACCGGCCCATAAATTGTGCTTTACAAGGAGCGAGTTTCCTCGAATCTAAAAAAAATATAATGAATATGGAAGATACGACACCGAGAGCTCAAATTCCAATTCTTTTTTGCGATCTAACAAGAACATTCCAATTCTTCTTTGCTCAACAGGGTTCTGACGATGACGATGAAGATGATCACAACTCAAATGAGGATCAAGATGAGCACCAGCATTTAGTATAGGGATGCTCCTCATAAATATTATGAGTGTTTCTGTATGTGAGCATTTCATCAATGCTCGTCGTGTCACTATTCTTCACCATTTTGAGGGTAGAGGCGATTATTTATTTTGATTTTTTTTATTTTCACACGAATTGAGGTTTTAGAAATCTGTCACATTCAAGGCTAATGTGAAATTTCACATTAGTAAAACCCCACCCACCAATGCCACCCCAGGGCTAAAAAGTTGAAACAAGCCGGTCAGTGGGATTGAACCACCAGACTGACTAATATGCATTCACTTTCATAACGTACAAATTCTTACATTATATGGGCATGGCCAACAACCTCTGCCTTGGTTGGCTGAACCCACCTCTTTGACATTGCAACAACCATCTTTAATGGGAGCACTATACCTTATCTTTTCAATATTCCATCACCACTATCTTTTCAATTTCAATTAGAATTGTAATATAATATTGGTATTGTAATTATAATTATAAAAAAAACAGTAAAAAAGATAGATAATTGATTGTTTTTATTATTGTAACTTCTTATCCAATTTACCTTTTCTCATCGGGTTGAAATTGGTTTTAGTTTCAGTTCCTTTCAATGAAGGTCTAACTCTCTCTAAATAGTTAGGATTCTCCCTATTTACACCCTAATGATTATAAATAAATGTGTGATTCTATGCATGATTTCCTCTATGAAATCATTCAAAATCCCTAACATTCTCTACCAACCACTAAGATCATGTTAATATAAACCATTGCTATATACAGAGTATAAATCATTCAAATTGATGTTGGTCGATCAAGAAACATCGCTGTGTAATTTATGAATTTGTGGTCGTGGTAGAAGAGAGCCTTCATAAAAATATCAGCGGTTTGATGTTCGGTGAAAATATAAAAAAGAATAATCTATTAATAAGTAAATGCGTCATTAATGGAATGATAATTCACCTTAACATGTCTGCAATGCTCATGAAAAACTCGATTGACAATAATTTGAATATCAGTGGTGTTATTAATATAAAAAAAAGAGTAGGAATAAGTTGCAGAACACTTAGTTCAGGCCATGTAACAGGCTGATGACATGACTATATTCAGACTGATAGATGGCTTTGAGATATGATGTAAATCTGTCCAAGGTACGTGTGTGTTTATCCTACTTTCAGAGTAGTACTGTTAGTGTATAACAATTCTCCATGCAAATTGCATTTAGTAGTAATATTTGCTGATTTTATGCTATTTTTCCTGCAACCACCACTGCATTTACGTGCTAACCTGGTTAAAAGAGTGGAGCATATAAGCGGATGGGAAAAGGCAAGATTAAAAATAAAAAATTCAGAAGATGGAGCTAAACACAGGGTTCAACAAGGTGATCGCTCTGGTGGTGGTGCTGGTGTTTTTGAGGAAAACGACAGCGTTCTCGGGAGAGTACGATAAGAAGTGCTATGACAGTTGTTTCAGAAGCTGTGTCGATCAGGGGAATATACCGTGGCAGTGCTCGTCTCATTGCATGGACGCGTGCACCAGCAAGTTTGAAGTTATTCGCGACTGCCATGCTGGTTGTTTGCTTCAAAATTGCAACAAAATCATGGACGGTAACACTTCACCCCTTCTCCTGCCTCTGCCTAATTATAAAACGACTTGTCGTCTAGTCCAGGCAGGTCCATAAGAACAAAAAAACCGGTTTTTTCTTTAACCAAAATGATAATGTTTTGAATTGTAAGCAGGACAAAAAAATGAAGTAACAAGTTGATGACTTGAGATCTTTTCCAAATTTATCTACTAATTATAAGTTTTGATAGAGATGTCCTCAACGATTAAAGAACGGCAAAATAAATTAATCCTATGAAAATACCCTACAGATCAGCTATAATAATGGTTTTTTTCAAGGGTAAAAGTGTAGTTTTACTATTATAATCCACGGCAAATCACACTTAATGTCTGTTTGGGAGTGTGATTGAAGTTGCTTTTAAAAGTATTTTTCATTCAGAAATGCATTAAAATAATTTTTTTATATTCTTAAGAAATTATTTCTGACATCATTACATGAGTATGATCTAAAAACACTAAATTTTTTTATTTTAAAGTAAGAAACAACAATAAAAAAATTCTAATTTTTTTTTCAAAAACACTTTTGAAATGCTGTGTCAAACATCGCCTTAATATATTAGATTTTCTTTTAATGCATAAATAGTTATGAAATTATATTCATATATAACGTGTTTTTGATGGACAGATGAGGTGAAAAGGAATATTTGCTTGAAGGAGTGCTCAAACACTCACTGCAACCCTAAACACTTCAAGTCTCCGTAGCATTGCTCGTTCATACTTAGAGCAATATATCTATGAGTAATAAAGAATCAAATGATTGAGGGATGAATCATCCTTTTCGAATAAATCGATGGTTGTAACATCAAATTTGTGCATGCACCGTCATGTTAATGATTATACAACTTTAAGTTTATATATTTCAACTTTTCTAATCAATGTTTTTTCACAACCACTAGTCACACCAAACAACTTCAGGAGGATGAGATGGAATTCAATCATTAATCCATTTGTGTATTCATCATCGGATAAATTTCTATGTAAATAAGAAAAGGAACGGATCTCGTTGAGTCGTGTGAAAATCTACTTCCATAGACTTTTAAATTGCCAGTGCAGATGGAAATCATTAAAGAACTATTTCAATTAAAAATTTAAATTGTTAGGTGAGACTCCAAGATATGATTTATATTATTTTATAATATATATTTTTAAATAAAAAATTTTTGCGCTTAAAACTTGCATTTATTCATGTTACCTTTTACTTAATTTATATAAGATAGAATGAGAATAGTAAGATTTGAATTCACGACAGCTTAATCAACAAGACTCTAATATTATGTTAAAAAATCATCTCGCCTAAGAGTTTAAGTTATTTGTGAAGTTTTAAAAAATTATTCTCTATCAAAAACTAGTTGAATAATTATAAAATGTTATGATTTATTGAATTTAACATGATTTTTTAACAGTATTCTTTTATTATTTATTTAATTTGAATTAAGTGTTCATGAGTAAATTCCAAGGAAGAAGAAAAATGAAAAAAAGTAGTCTTTTGAGTGTTTTATAGGATAAAAATATTAAAATAATACACACGCGTTAAACATAAACAATATAACATAACATACAAATGTAGCTTCAAATGTTGGATATAATGTTTTTTTCTCTCCTAATTAATGCATCTCATCTAATTTTGAGTCCTTCAAGAAAAATTATTAAAAAGACCCAAAGAAAAATTATTTATATTTAATTATGGACGTTAAAAGAACTAGAGGAATCTCCAAATAAAAACAAAGCCAACTGAATTGATCAGAGAAAAAATATTTTTATATAATTATGGACGTTAAAAAGAACTCGAGGAATCTCCAAATTAAAACAAAGCCAAGTCAGCCTCTAACATTTATGGTTTTGACTATAATATTTAAATGATTGTACTGGCATTACTCAAATTATAAAATTTCCAACCATGTAAAAAAAAAACAAATCGGGTTATTTTCATTTGAGTCAGTTTTTTATCATATATTAAATAAAAAAAATAAAAAATAAAGTTATTATATTGAATTCATAAAATTTATAAATTAACCAAGCTAAGTTTTTTTCAAGAAGTCCATGCTGTGATTAAAACCACTCAGCCAACTAAGTCGTTTCAAATTAAAGATTGTCAGTAAATCAAGTCATTTCAAATTAAAAACCTGCATTCTAGTTTCACAACTTCATATTTAGTCAATATTAATAATTCATTTTGGCTAACTAGTTTGACCTAATTGAGATGGTAACGGGCCTGTCTCCCCGTACAAAATTCCTATTTAAACCCCGGAGCTGCACGAAATTCCTGAAACCGATGATAAATTGACGGCCACATTAATGAACCGATTAATTACTTTGATGCATCAAAATTAGACAAAAATATTGACTTGTTTGAATTGAAGCATGGAAACTATTTATGCCCTACCAAAATATATATATAGATATATATAGATATATAGATATATATATGGAAATAATAGCAAGGTGTTTTATACACAGTGTGGAGGTTACATGATTCCCTATGCTCATCATACCTTTCCGAATTGTGCTCGGCAACAATGCAGCCAAAGTAGCAACACTGCAGTAATCAGATCATGACCATTTCAAGAGTAAGAACAAGGAAGTTTGCAGGTCATTATCAGAAAATAAAGAAGCACCTACCATCCTTTTCATATCATCATACCACCAAAATACGCTGGTGGATGCCTGTGAAGCTTCTGTGACTTGATTATTCCATCAGAAATACACCTGACAGTTCCTGACGACTCAAAACATTCTAACCACCAGCTCGACCCTCCTCTAATTACGGAGAAATCGGAGTCTGTTCCTTCTCTTTTGCCAACTTTACTTGAATTAATTTATCCAAGATAGGAGGCTCCAAAGGAATTGGATCAAGGCAGCGTTCTGAAGCACCAACAATCACCTGTTCCATCAGAAAATCTATGCATATTATTTATTGCTAAAAAGTTTCAAAGCTAACCAAAAATATCATATGCTCTGAAAACTCAGAGAATAATGAGTAAAGGGAAGGGATCCAACCCCCATCCTCTATCCAATATAACACATTCTCATATAGAAGGCAGAGGAAAACAACAAACAAATAAGAAATCCAGCAGACAATTTCCAGGATTGAACTTCAAAATCGAGTCAAGCTATTCCTTGATATACCTCGTCAAGCAAGAAGTCAACAGCAGCTTCATCTTCAACAATTTCCTTTAGAGCAGCCCTAAGAAACTGAACATCCAATTGAATTTGCTGAAATCCACTCCGGTTGAAAGTCTGGAGTCGAACAAATTCTTGCAAACTTTTAAGACAAAGTTTTACAACAGTAGTTACAACAGATTCCTGCAAATTGCAAGCAGAATCAGTCCATGTTACTTCGTAGTCCATACTAGTAATTCCTGCCCCAATAAAGTAACAAAATTACAAGGTTGGTCTTATACCTGATTATATTCAGTTTTTGTAAAAATCTCAACTTTTTGCTTGAACAATTTCGCTAGGTGTTTTTCAAGAAGTTGACTCCTGGCCCGATGGTTGTTTGACCGACTCATTTTGTCATCCCGTAATGAATTGCTGAGGGAGGAAGCAGAGCTTCCATTGCTTTCCGAGCGACGATGCTTGCGAAGTACTCCATGAGGTAGGATCTGCTTTGCCTCTGATTCAACTGCTTCCAACTAGCAAGGACAAAATAAAAGTAAGTCTTCTACTTTCCTTTTTCCCAATAAATAGGTGAGAGTCCACACACAACAAATCTACAAGTTGTCACGACTGCAATTTGTAGGAATGTCGAATTAAATAAATTTGGCATATCCTAACACAACCCCCAAATATCGCCCAAGATAATAACCATGAAAAATCAATGAAGTAACAAACCTCTTGAAGGAATAAATCAACAAACATATGAACTTCTCTTGGCTCCTTGTGCTGTGAAAAAATAAGAAATGTTAGGCACATATCAAACTAATCCACACTAAAATATACTTCTAATTTCATGTATCATACTGACCTTAAACCAATTTGGAGTTGTAAACCTCTTCCTCAGGAGAATCGATATTCTTTGAGTTCTCATATTTATATACTGAATAGAGTAACAAAATGACAATATGTTATTTGGAACAGATAGTAAAACTGATGTCGGGTTAGTGAAAAATATCACTCAAATCAATTAATTTTGCATTGTATTTGAGGACTCAGTCTGTGATACCAAATGATATATAATAGCAAATTTATCAATGAGTGTCTATGACACCCACGCCCAGGGGTGAATTGCCTATTTTTTTGTACAGGGTTGTTTTAGAAAGGGCAAAACGAGGAAGAGGTAAGTTTTTCCATTTTCAAGGGATGTGAATTTTATTTTGGGAGAGATCACGCTCCCACTTCTCCAAAGCATAATCAGGCAAAATTCAAAACCAGAAAGATTCAGTGCCTGATGCTGTGATGGGACCAGTTGTGAGTGAGGGGAAAGTTTTCAGCTATCCTCCAACAGACAGGTGTTTTGGGAGTGGGTAGTGTGGATTATAGCTATGAAGTAAATAAATTTATATGAATTTTAGAGCGATGAAGTAGTGATAGTGCCATGAACATCCAAAAATTCACCACCACTGTGAAATTTTTGAACAGTCACATAAAATAGGCACTTTGTACATTCCTTGAAGAATTAAAAGTTCTGAAGAGAGATTTAATTCGTACATGCTGTAGAAGCATTTCACCAGCTGAATGAAAAGTTCGACAAATTTCACCAGGAACAAATGCTGGCCCATTTTCATGAGTCCCGCTGCCGCCGCCCCCAGAGAAATAAGCAGCTATTTCCTGGCAATTGGAGCATATAACTTTATGTTAAGCCACAGAGAATATAAAATGCCAAATTATGATATTTTACCTCTTAAAAGAAAATGAAATAAAGCTGTTGAGTGGCTCCTTGCCTCAGTAATTCTAGAGATGGCAGTTCGTTCAATAAAAACAGACAGTTGAGCCAGCACCAGAACAAGACCAGGAACTACTTTCTCAACCTGCATACCCCCTGTGGAATTTTCATCTTGAATGGTTGATTTATTTTTCCCTGAAAGCAAGAGGAACTGATCATGAAGTGCCCTGAAGAAATCTTGAAACCCTTCTTGAACCCAATCAACAATCAAGTCACTCAGTTGAAGCCCTCCCAGGTTTTCCTCAAGAAGTTGGCGGAAGTCCTGCAATGAACGAGTCAAGAGATCCAAAAAAGCTAGGTGAGGATGTGTGCAACTTACTTGACAGATAATGTGGTTGTCAGTGACTGAGGTGTCAAAGTACAAGGATCAAGGAACACAAACAAATCATTAGAGAAAAAAAATACGATGCAATGTAAGACAACAGTATCACCTCCATCTGTTAAAAACGCACCAAAAAGCAAACAAAGAGAGTGACAGGAACAGAATCTAGTTAAATTTTCAAGAAACCTGTTAGAAATTTCAGCAGGATTTGTAAATTTGCATAGCTTCAGTGCAGTGCAAAAGTAAGACTTCAATCATTCATGGGTGTATTGTCTTTATGGAATTTTATTTATTACCAGTAAGACATTCACGCTCCCTTGAAGCACTGAGCTTTTGCCTGCCTCCAGGAAAGCCACCAGTGGATGCTCTTCCAATTTCTCCTTTGGTTTGATATAGACATTGGTTAGGGCATCTGCCAGTTCAGATGGAATTTTAATTGGATTGTTAAGGCTATCAAAAATCAATAACAATATGAATTTTCCTGAGCATTTTGGTCAACAATTTTATGTTCACTGTCAAGCCATTGGGCGATACAGAGTTGCAAACTTGTGAGTTCACTGTCAAGCCATTGGGCAATACAGAGTTGCATTCTCAAAAAAAGGACAATTGCACCTCAGAAGTAAAGCTTTGTTGAAGCTGTAACAATACCTGATATATCATGCAGAAGGTGAGAAAATGTACTTTTTATATATTGTTTGACAGCGATCCGGAAAGCCTGTGATGATGTAGGGTTTGATCAGTTATGAAATTCCACTTTCAAACTGAAAGATTTTCTTTTATTAAGTTCAGTCTGGCTGAAAATAGGGAAATGGAGGTAGGGATCATTATTAAATCTAAGCACAACTGAAATAAAAGGACAACCTTGGAAGAATAATCAGGGAGAAGAGCCTCATGCAACACTGTATCTATCAGGAGCACATCTTTCCATATAATTCCTGTATTTGGTAAAGCATTTCAATAAATCAGATGCAAAGCTTCCAAATAAGAAAGAATAAGCACAGTGATATTTAATTAATCAAAAGTCATCCATGGGTAAACTTGACGGAATTCAGTAAGGACAGATGGGAACAAAGAATGTTGAAATGATTAGATGGGTGATAAAAACATTAAAGGAATGAAGCTTTTTTTTTCACCGAATATAATAGTTTTATTATGACACTTATGTTAATTACCTAAAATTTATAAAAGAAG
This sequence comes from Salix caprea, assembly GCA_964035475.1. NCBI lineage: Eukaryota > Viridiplantae > Streptophyta > Magnoliopsida > Malpighiales > Salicaceae > Salix > Salix caprea. The sequence continues at coordinate 3,018,800 of OZ037755.1, read as the reverse complement.
GGGAATTTTCCAGTCTCATAGCATCCAACATAACAGGTTTCATCACATAGAAATATAGGCTACATTTAAAAGATGAAAGGAAGAAGAAAACTTACTTTTGCAGGTATAGGAGTTGTTAAAAACTTTAGCTTGTTATGCAAAACCCAAGCAAACCAAGCAATAGGACAGAATAGAAGGGACACAAAAATATAATGTGGTTTTGCAAAACCTTCTCCACAAAACTTCACTGTCAAAATTGGAGATTACACCCACTAATTAAACACCACAAACACATCACTACCCAAAACCTTGAATCTTCACCACACAACTACCAGGCCTCGCATAACTGTGTAAAACTACACGAGAAGGCAACCTTTTCACAAAACCCACCACAGTGCGCCTCAAGGAATTCTACTAATAAGATTTGTTGTTGCCACTACACACCATCAATATTGGAGGCACACATAAACTATCCATAACACTTTCTAATTATTCGAGCAATAAAGTCCTTGTTTCAATCAGATATACTTCAAGTTCAACTCTAATAAGAAAAAAGTCCATTTTTCTACACAAAATTTGTCCACAATTCCATTGGTCTAAAAACCACCAAGTACTAACTAGTTATTTGACTCACACTTCACCTCAAGTCGAATAAAAAAAAATGAATGACAACATTTTCTTTTTTGACATAAAAAATTTCAATCATTAATTCAAAAGTTTATGCATCGTTTAATTCAATACATCAAGAATTATTTGTGCAACCAAAACAGATTACCAAACTCAATTTCTAATTAACCAAATTAATCAGTCAAACTCTTGACTAGCATCATGGAATCAAGTTTAATATTATTATTTTTTTGAAATTATTTTTATTTAAAATAGACGCTCACAAAATGTATAACCAACTATATATTGAGATGTTTGTTTAAGACCACAATAAACCTAAAAATATCAAACCTCAAACCGAAATAAATTAAGCAAAAAAAAAATAATAAAGGTCCAAATGAAAATGGTCAAACTGGGAAAGAAAAAACAATTAAACAAACAAACAAACAAAAAACTAGGAACATAGGCCTAGAGCAGCCCACATGTTAAGACTTTTTAAATTTCTTCCTTTCTTTTTTCTTATGGGGTAGGTGACCTATCCTTTGCCCTGGAAGTTTTTGGAAAAAAAATAATAGATAAAGCATCACCAATTCTGCCCAGATTACAGCGACCAAATGTCATCGGGAAGTCAGGTTACGGGCCTTTACTCAAAAAAATCCATTGTCAACTATTTTTTTCACCAAAAATGCCTAAAAACACATCATACACCTTGAAAATCCTATTTATGATCTCAAGCCTAAAAATTAGCCCAAAACCAAAAAAGTTTTTGAAGTCAAATCTACATCTCAAGCAAGGTTAAGGGCAAAACACATCTAATATAAACTTCTCTTATTAAATGGAACTCATTGGCATCAAATTTGTCATTTTTCACGATTAGAATCAATGTCAACCAAGACCTTCTATTTACCATCAAAATTTGGTCATTTTCTTTCTACTATCTCAAACTAGAGATCAAAAATAAAAAATTAATGTTTGGACTAAAACTTAATTTTTTAAATATAGGGGCCAAAAGTTTATAATTTGAAAAGTTTAAGGACCAAATTGGACTTTTCACCCTGATTTTGAAACAGCCACCCCTTTTATTCACCTTATTCACTTTGGTTCTTTGTCTTTAAATCTTGCCCCTTCCTTAATAAATTACTTTATTTGGTCATAAATCGAGCATATAAAGGTGAAATTGAAAAGAGAAAAAAAAATGTGCATGACATGATGAATAATGGTTTCACTATGCCTTATTATAGTTAATTTAAGCTTAAATCAACTTACCAATTTAAGTCACGAGTCAACAAATCTCCACCTTAGCTTAAATTAGGACAAATCCTAATCTATTTTTAAATTGTATGTGTGAAGTATGCAACTCCACTCTTCTTCACCTACACTTGCTAATACCTTTCAAATTTCTTCGTACAAAAATCTTATTTACCACTATACATCAAAGCAAAACTAACTCTCTTCTAGAATGTAACCAAATACTATTTTTTGTAAACTTTATCAAGCACTTCATTGCATGCTCCACCATGAATTACACTTCCTATCAACTTATATAAATTATTATGCATAAGTTTTCCTTTCATCCCTACCAAAGGACAATGACCAACTTTCATGACTCCATCTTTAGCTGAGCAGCTATAACCACATGAATCAAGTCACCCAAATGATACTAAATTACTTTCAAGTTTTGACATGTGCTTAACTTCACCAACCATCTTCATTGTAACATCATGTATCTTAAATTATAACACTACCACTTCCGTCAACTTTAATCTCATTATCATCCAGTGGCACTATATAATCTCCATCAAATTCTTCATAAGTAATAAACAATTCTTTCTTTTAAGAAATATGGAAGCAACATGCAATATCTAAAAATCCCTAAATTTTTCTAAACTTTCTTACCTTTACAAACCATGAGAAGATCACCACCATTACTCTTATTATCTACCAAAGGAATCACAACATCTCTAAACTTCTTGCAACCTAGTTTCAACCCTTCTAGGCTGATTTTTGTTTCTTCACAATGGTACAAAATATAGCCTTTTCTATGAGAATCAAATTAATGTAATCCACCTTGGGTATAGAATTTGACCTAGAGTTATTTTTATTATATCCACCACCTCATGTTGTATCCCTACTATGATGATCATAATTATGTTTTCAAAAGAACCTTCCATAACCAACATCCTATCACCAGTAACATTATATTCTACTCCCAAAAACATATCATTTTCAAGTAAATTGAAGTCACATCATTCAAACTAACTTGTCCTTCCAACTAGTATTATTTACACTAACAGCTTGTATGACTTGTGCAAAGCTAAAGGCTTGTTCTTGATCTCAATCTTTTCTCTTGCATTAACTAACCACGCATCGACCTATAACATTCTAAGAAAAAGATTATGCACACTTATTAATTCATGCATTATCAAGTAGTAAAATTCAATTTAAAAACAAATAATTTGTCAATGACTTTGAAACATAATACTCATTTTTCCCATGTCTCTAGGTGTCGACTCGCCTAGAATAACCACTAAAGCCAATTTCAATTGAATTTGACTTGATGCTCTCTTCTAAATTGAGTTCCAATTAGCATCCTCCAATTGTTTAGGGTTTAGTCTCTTCATGAGCAATATCAAGTCCTTGAGTTGTTAAAACATCATTCACTTTGCTTTGCCAAAGAACGGGAAAAAAAAATCCCATCAAACGATTCCATCTAAAATTTTGTTAAACCGATTTGTGTCCTCGCCATCTTCAATTGTTTTGCACAAGACTTCAAAACAACCTCGACCAGGTTCTAATACAAGTGGTGCAAAACCCGAGCAATAACACAAAATAAAGGGAAAACAGAACATAAAGTGGTTCAGCAAAGCCTCCTACACAAAACTTCACCACCAAAATTGCAGAATACACCCATTAATCAAACACTAAATAAATACTTCACTACCCAACACCATGTTACATTTAAGATTTGTGGCCTCGACCAGGTTCTAATACAAGTGGTTTTCTTCACTACATAACTATTAGGCCTTGCAAACTACTGAGTTAAACTACATGAGAAGGCAACCATTTCACAAAACCCACCTTGGCTCACACCAAAGATTCTACGATCAAGATTTGTGGTTGCCACTAAACACCATTGATATTAGAGGCGCACATAAACTAGCCAAAATACATTCTATTTATACTAGCAAATAAAGTCTTTATTTCATTTGGAAACATGCTTCAAGCCCAAATTCAACAAGAAAAGTTTTTTTTTTCTTAAATAGAATACGTCAACACATTTTGTTCTTGTTTAGGACACTACACCATTACAATTACCAATCTAACCTAAACCAATTCACCAATCTAAGCCACATCTCAATACAGTTAGTTACTTGTTATCTTTAGGATGGGGAGAGACCATTTTATAGACCAAAATAAGGACAGCAAAAACAAATTATAAGAGTGGCTAAAGCAACCTCAAAGGCAATGCAAAAAACCAATTAGAATAGCGAGTAAAAGGAATGTTGAGGAAGTGTCTCACAATTGTAGAGCACTATGAATAGACATGACTAAAAACATGTCCACGCAGCATCCATCAAGCAATTAAGGAAGTTTTTGATGCTTTGGTTTTCTTCTTCAAGACACCAAATGTGGCACCATAAGCACAGTGCTGAATTTGGTTTCATTCATGTCATAATTATAACAAATGACGCTGGAGAAAATGTGATCCAAGCATTTGAACTTCCTTGATTTCTTAAAATTGAGTGTTCCAGCTTTTATTTTTCTGTGTATTTCAACACTCAATTGGTGATCAATCAAGCATCTAAATTAGTTATAATTTCTTAATGGAGTGTTTCAACTCTCAATTCTTTCTATGAAGTGAAAAATTTCAATTCTCAATTTGGTTTCAATCAAGTGCTGAATTGTATGCATGGCAAGTGTTTTACTAGTTATCCCTGGCTTTGGAAGTGTCAAGTTATCACTTAATGACCAAATTATTTAATTTTTAACAAACATCGAATTTTAAAAACTGACTAATCACATTGGGATTGAAAAAAAATAACAATTGAAATACTTGGTTGAAAAATCAAGCAAGTCCATGCACTTGGAGTGTGTTTTTCTAGCAAACGATGCATGTCATAGGGAACCTGATGAAGAAACCATTCCAGAATTTTTAAAATGAAATGAAAATCTGGACTGGTCTGCAAAAAGGTCATATTACCCTTTAGTTCTGTCATATAAGGAAGGCTAAGCTTGCATGAGGGGGTGCCAAAAAACAAGATAGTTCAACCATTGTTATTGTTTAAGCAAAATAAAATCAACTACACATATTTCTAAAGCAACATAAACAAAGGACATAAAGAAGAAAAATACCCTGAAAATCATGCATAAAGCTGCCCCAAACACGTGCTAACGTGCAAATTGTACAGAGAAGTGACATGGTAGATGAATGGGAAATTGATCAAGGAAAATTTAAAGCAAAAACGTAGACAATTTAGAGAAACATTTGCAGTCCAAAACATGATTGTCAAGAGAAACATTGATGAGAAATTCATAGTACTTACGAAGAACACCCAGAAAATTAGCAATGGGAATCCACTTCTTTATATAATCCGAAGTGATCTCAAAGTGCCTACAGAAATTGCAAAATCTTATTACTTAAGGAAACTATTGGATTTCAAATTCATGCTGGCCAAATATTGAAAAATATAAAAATATAAGTTGCTGTAACCAATTCAATGCCTTACTTGGTAATCAAGTCTTGAGAGAGTTTAATCAGTTGCTTTTCTGAGTCAGGAAATATTATTTGATAAGCTCGAACTGCTTCAGCAAACTCACTGACTAAGGCCTAAGATCAAATCATTCAAGATAAAGTTTATGTTAGTATGGGAACCAGTTGACAGCAGATGTAAAGATGGTGTAGCACTTACACCATGTGCAGAGCCAGGAACTGACTCGGTATTATTTCCTTGCTCAGAAAGGTTACTAGATTCTACTGAAACAATGGCTATCACTTCATGCGTGAGCTGAAGGCCATCAAGAGATTGTTCTAACTTTTCAAATAGTTTTGCTTTTAAGCTATCCACCTGCTAAGACAAAGGGTCATTTGTTATCATACGACACATTGCCCTCCCCAACAACTACATGATAAGAGATACACAATAGACATGCAAGTTCAAATAAATAAAATTCAGCATCTATCTGCAAGCACTAAATATAGCTTACAATTCATAGTTTAAAAAAAATGAAAAAACATAATTAAGAACTGCAGCCACATTAACATACTGGCTGACAAACAAACAATTTGAAGTGAAAAATGGAATGGATACAAACCGGAAAATCCAGCTGTTTAAGAAGTACTGCAGCCTCAGCTCTTGCCTGTATGGATTCAGAATCTGAGAATAACTTTCCCTGAAAAGCAGATGAAACAAATCAAGCTCCACATCAGAGAAAACTTAACTTGAATAGCACATATCAATAGAAGTCAAGCCTCACTATTAGGACTTCATTCTTTCAGAAAGTCTCTAACCTTATATTGGGAAGCCTAAGGAATATGCCCAAAGATATAAGAAGTGATAGAGATTTATGACACGGTGCAAAAACTTTTGCCAGAGGCTTACACTGCATACCCTTGTGTCCAGGAATCTCAATTTATTGCAATCCTAATGCTTTTCATGTTGTATGGTCTGATATCTGGTATCCAAGTATAGAGCTAGCATCAATTGAATCCAAATATTTTCACCAGGAGGAATTCAGCAATCAAACAAAAGTAACAGTGGGTGATGGATTACCCCTGTGGCCCAGAGACCATGAAAAAGAACAGTTGCACGAACTTCAATTCAAACAAACCTAAGGTTAAGTCATCCCCCCCTCCCACCCCAAGAAAAAGGACAGATTCATGCAAGTAAATGGCACCAAATGCTTTATGAAAAGCATGGATATTCAGATCATCACGAATTGAAATTTCCAATTGCAATCTTATATGGCCAAAGAAAATGCTGGAACAATAAGAGTGGAAGTAAACATCCATGGCTACTCTATCCATATGCTTAATTGGGAAAGAAGAATATACCTGCAGATTTTTTATAATCATGGCCATAGCTTCTTCAGATGCTCGCTTACAATCCTGGAATGATGAGTCCCCATAGGCCTGGTGCATAAAAAATAAAATAAACATAAAATTGAAGATCATGTAATAAAAACACAAAGGGAAAATGCCAAGAAAAACCAAGAAAAAATAAATGCTTGAACCAGCCATCAAAGGTCAAGGTTTAAAAGGACTGACCTTAAAAATTGGCATTGCTCCAATGTAGAACCTGACTGCATCACCATATGCCTCTGATTTAATACACTTCCCAAGTCTAGAAGGTAGATCATATATGAACTGCTCTATTCAAGAGAGGAAGAAATTCATATGACTCACATATTGCCAAAAACATATGCATTCATTATGCAGTATAAGAAGATTCTATTAAATCCATTAAAAACTTAAACTAAATTAACAGGGGAGAAAAAAAAGAAAAAAGAAAGCTTGAACACCGAGAGCCAATGTTACTTTCAAAAAATAATTGTTGCAAACTGCATTATTGCGTTTTGAAACAAAAACGCTGCATGGACATGATAATTACTGTCAACAAACAAGAGACTAAAATGCAACCAGCTCGCAGTTCAACAACATTAATAGCTGCACATCAATTAAAAGTCAAATAGCAGATCAAAAACAAGATTGACTAAACAAAATTGACGTTACAGAGTTCCAATTCAGCATATTTGGCAAGGAACATTCTCTAACCCTCCTAAAATCCAATTCAATGTCAGTTCAAAATTTTCTCAAAAGCCACAGCAATCATGTTGTCATCACCATATCTATAACCATGCAAGATATGATGGTTCCTGGGTACCTGAACTTTTCGAAGAAGGTTGCGTGTGCGATGCAATTTCTCTATATGTTCTCTCTTCTCGAAAAGTTTAGTGTTCACGCCATCACTTTTTGATTGCACCGTCATTATCTGCAATGAATCGGTAGAATCTTAAGCGCTGACATTCACATAATAAGCAATTGAAATGACATATACTTCAACGAGAACGAATATGAGAAATTTGGCACATGCCTTATCGAGGAGCTGCTCCATATTTGTTTCCATGCCAACAATATTAGTTTTCATCCTGTAAGAAGAAATAAATTAATTAATTAATTAAAATCACACTGGCGCCACAGGTAAGGATTGAAAGGAATTGCTAGCAAGGCAGGTCATATTATATACCTTTTAATTGTGTCAGTGGCACTAATAAACTTATTGTAGTTTTCATAAACTAACATTTGCAAATCAGTGTCTAGATTCTTTATCTCAGACGCCATCTCAACATGCTTCTGCAAAAGCCCTTCCAAGTTTGATTTTCGCACCTGAAATCAAGTTATAAATAAATCAGTTAATCAGAAAAGGAAACATCAAGAAAATTAACGTGAGCTTCAAAATAAATAAATGAATGAAAGCAGGCGTACCAGCAGATTCATGTACTGATCTGCATCGAAGGAGGTGGTGTTAATGACATCCAAGGAACCAAATTTGAGAGGATTGTTGGTGTTAGTAACTGATGGATCTGGAGAATAGAAGCTTGATAAAAGATCTCTCATTCTCTTTGCCTTATCATCCATCGGCATATCACCCTCCCCCATTTTGTTTTTAGAAATCAATGGATTGTAGATCCAAGATTCTGGCGATGGCTTCTGGTTTAATAAGGCGGTTAAACAGTTCCGGTCAAGTAATTAGTTTCGCGTCCTAGCTCGTTATAACACTAACGACTACACAGTCTAACGAGAGGCAGCACCATTTCGCTAAGGCCCAGAACCATGGCCTCCAAGCCCAATTTTCTAGACAGTCAGTCGAGAATGTTGAAACGATCCACGCATTCATCTACCGTTTGACTGCACCTTGTAAAGTAATTTTCAAAATCTATTTTTATTTAAATTTGTGGTAATTAAAATAATTATTTATAAAAATAGAGATGATTTATATTGTAATGAAGAAATTATTATTTTTTTTTTTTTGAAAACTAGTTTACTAACAAGCATTGTACTTTTTTTCCAATTTAGTAGTTATTAGTTTTCTTTATTTTTAATTCTTTAATAACTCTTTAATTATTATTTTTTCCCTGTTCCAGGGTAGCTCATTGATCTATTTTAAAAATTTCATTTCACCTTAAGTTCAATTGAGGCCTAACCAGAAATAAAAAAATGGGAAGGGAAATGAATGGGACAAATGGTCATATTGGGTTAGTTTATTGTTGTTGTTGTGTCATGACCTATATCACAGATTTAATAGATTAACCTAGGTTAACTTAAGCTGATTTAATATAAAATTGTTTTTATTTCAATTACTGAGTTTTTTCTATATTCTTTGGTAGTTTATTGTTTCGTGGTTAAGCCTAATTGAGTTAAGTAGAGGTTAAAACAACGACAAACTAAGGGGAAATGAGAACTGGATTGGGTTTTTAGTGAGGTGACTAGATCGTGTTTGGGACAACTTGATCAAACAAGTCGTATTGAATTTGAACCAGCTCTAGTGTGGTTAGATTTGAAGGTCAAAGTACAAGGCCAAGTTAGATAAATAAACGACAAATGAATTATGTTAACTTATTTTGTTTCTATTCAATTTTTATTTTTAAACAAAAGAAATAACACATAATTAAATAAAGATATTAAATAACACGACACAGCATGACATCATGTTCCCTTGTCTTAATTCATCGATTAGAATTTTAGTTTAGTGTTTGTTTATCATTAATGTCTCTTTTTAACATTTACATATGGTGGTATATTAATTTTATTGATTACACCAGCCAAGTTTTTAATGAGCATTCTAGATTTTTTTATTATCAACAAAAAAATTCACATCATTCATATTTTTAGTTCTTCACAAGTGACTCGTCTTTTGATTAAGCACTAAGCATGACACAACACCTAGACTAGTTGAAAACTATTTTGTATTGTTGTTAAACTTGACTTAAAAGATCAACTTTCAAACCTTGTGACCTCACTTCTTGCTTAACATGGTTTAAAATTAACCCATGTCAAAGTTGTTTTTGCATGACTTGATTGACTTAGCGAGACCAAAAGCAACCTGGATGATCGGTAAAAAGCATGGTTTAAGTTTTTATAAAAATCAGGATGATATTTTTTATTTTAATATCGAAACAAAGACATATTAAACCCAAATAAATTATAAATATCATCTCAAAATAAAAGTAATATTGAATGATTAAATTGAAGAAAAAAATTCAATCAGAATAGGTGCTCCTAAAATGGAGTATAAACCAAATATTAAGATATTTATAGAAAATAAACTATAAAAACCAATTGCAAATTAATGAAATATTGAAGGGGGAAAATCTAATAGGAATTAAATTGAAAGAACAAATAATGAAACATATAACAAAAAAAGAAAAAAAATAATGAAGCAACTTAAGTTTTGCCTCAATTCTTTTAGTATTGTAGATAATTTTTTATTCTTATTAATCCATTTATTTTATTTTCTTACAAAGACATATTTTTCATTAGAATATTATATTTTTATTGAAAATTTAATGTAATTAAAATAAATAATTACAAGAATTCATATCATTTAAAGTAAGGAGGGATTGGATTTCTTTCCCGAAACCCTTTTTCTTATTCATTTATTTTTTCTCTCACGAAAATATGTTTGTTACTGTAAGTATAATTTTTTAAATAAAAATTCATCATCATCTTAAAAAAAGCATAGTCACATAACAAAATAAATCAAGACTTTAATAATTTTTATGTGTTAGCGTGACAAAAAAATTATTTGAAGAACTTATGTGAAAATTTTACATTAAAAAATAACAATATATATATATATTATCATTGATGAGAGAATTGTCTTTCCAAAACTGCATATTAGATTTATATATAATTTTTCATATAGTAATTGGAACTATTATTATAAAAGCTCTACTTTTATTTGAAAAATATAGAATAATTAGATCATTTCTTTAATTATCATTGCAGTAATTTAATTAGAAATATTTTTATTTTAAAATATAAAAAATAAACAATCAAATAAAAAAATTAAGGGTTAAAAGAATCAAGCTTAAATGTGCTGGCTAGAAAAGATAGCCTAAGCACACTTAGTCCTGAGTCCTAGAAGTCCATGCTCAAGCCTCATCTTAAAAAAAAAAACTAGGTGATCTTGAAGTTTAAAAACAATCCATATGTTTTTTTTTTTAAATGGCACGTATAATTTATTGCCATCTATAACATTTTTTTAGCCACCTTTAAAGGTTGAAAATTCAAGGTTTGCTTTATTTGGACTCAAAAAATTAAATTTCAGCTTATTTTCACATAGAAATACCTAGAAAAAACACATAAGAAACCTTAATTACTTCATTAATAACATCAAAACACCCCTTAATCAACCTTAAAACTATAATTAATCTAAAATAATAAAAATTGAATTCTCATTCAACACCTATGAAAAGACATGAACAAGTAGTATTAAAGATACCATGAAACTTGATTGATTCTTTGATAAATCAAAATAGTTCAATGAAAAATGAAATTAAGAGAATTCATCCAATACAAGGACAATAAAAACAACAATGATATATTATTCAATCTACAAAAATATTTTCTTTTAAAATAATATTTATAGTTAAGAAGAAACAAATGGTTAAAAAGGAACTTAGGCCAAGTAGCCCATTATGTTGTAAACAAACAAGGAAATAATTTTTCGTTAACCTCGTATATTTTCACATATAATAACGAATCATTTTATAGCTTGAAATTCATAAAATACATGAAAACAAATAAAACTCTAATTGTCAAAATTGATTAGAATTAGGTATTTCTAAAATAACGATTGAATTGATTAAGATTTTACCATCGCATATCAAAAATGTAGTCTTCTTGAAATTATCATGACCCAAATATTCTAGATAAGTCCAATAAATGCAATTTTTGAGCCTTTTTGCTATAAATATTGTAACTGGCTCATCTGAAATTTCTAATAGATCATTTGGTATGATTTAGATTATATCAAAATATCTTTTCCTTTTATTTTCAATGATTTTCACCAAGTGCCACCACTCTTTTTAATTCTAGTCATAGAGTGTGTTTGGTATTGTGGTTGATGTTGTGGTTGAGGTTGAAAAAAAACAGTTTCATAAAAAGCGCTTTTACTGAGGTTCAAAATAAGCAGTGAAGTGTTTGGTTAAAACTGTGGTTGAGTTTGAAGTTGAAAAAAAACAGTTTTGTGTGTTTGGTTATCATATTTTTCATATTGCTGTCAACGTTTGAAATTACTTCAAAGGACACACACACACACATATATATATAATTTTTTTTAAAAAAATTATATATTAATAATCATAACAATAAAATATAATTAATAATTCATGAAAAAACATATATTTATTTTGGATAAAATGCAATTTTTAGATTATTTTAATACTAAAAATATATTTTTTATATTAATATACATATATTATGTAAACATTATTTATATTTTAATTAATTTTTAGATTATTTTAATATTAAAATATTAATATATATTTATTCTCTCCCAGCCCCCAGGCCTAATATATATTTAAGAGTGTGTTATTAAGCTATACAAAATATTTCATGGCCAGTACATCATTAATTTGCCGTCCTTTAACATCCAAAAACCTGCCCCCTAATTCATATTTCATGGCCTAATATATTTCCCAACCCGCTCCCTCTCTCCTCTTATCGTGTTATCCTTGTTTTTCTTTTTCATCGTTAGGGCCGCTTCATTTTTACATTCAAGCGAGAAGGAAATGTCAAAGTAAACTAAGTGAAGAATAACATAAAACCCGAGGAATTTATAACTCAAATCTCTAGTTTATAAATTAATCTGTATCGACTTACTATTTGTTTTAAATAAGCTGATCTTATAATTTTGAACTTTAAAAACTTTAATTTTTGGTTCAGCCCAAATAAAATGGTAAAAATCGTAAATCTCAATTGATTATCACTGAACAATCCACAATTCAGCCTCGGCCAGACTAAGAGCTTCCGGAAAAGAATGAGCAAAAGGAAGAAGGAAAAGAACTGTATATATGTATATATATATATATTAAAATTATTTTTTAATTTTTAAAATTATATTTAACATGAAAATAATCTAAAAATATTAAAAAATAATTAATTTAAAATGAAAAATAAAAAATACTACATATTTGACCAGTCAGCTTCATTTTTAGAAATTTAGGCCTAGTTAGGGGTAGGATTTTATTCATGTTTCTCAGGTTATAATTAATAATAATAAAAAAAATTGGGAGTACAACTGGAGGGGAGCGCCAGGCCTGAGCAGCAGTGCAACGCCCAGGCGACGCGTGAAGACCTCAGCAGCAAGCTACCGTTATGGGCCTTCCCCCTAGAAAAATAAATTTAATATCGTGTGAGCCATTGGCCCACGTATCAGATATTAAACTGATAAGAACAGATACTACACTTGATCTTAGCCAAAAGGCCGAGAAAGGTATGCTTTTCTTTTTGTCGCGCTTCTCCTTTTATAGACTACGGCCTCACGATACTTTCATTTCTTTTCCATGTGGGATATAAAACCGTGGAAATGTAACAAAAAGCTCTGGACAGCAGCAGCCACCTGCCAGCCTGTCATCGAGATGCGAGAGAGAGCACGCACCGGTGAAAAGCAAGGTGGTTTTTACTTAAGAGATCAGGTTGAAGAAGATCTAGAAAGATTAAATTAGGAGATCAAAAGCATAAAGGATAAGCTCAAGAAAGCTTATACTGCTAATGAAAAGCCTATGCGTTAAAAAAATAATTTTTTTATTTTATTTTTTTTTATTTTTAAATTATTTTAATATACTAATGTTAAAAATAATTTCTAACAAATAAAAAAAATATCATTTTAATATTTTTAAAATACGATGCTAAACAAGACATTAATCAATGTTTTTTGGCCATGACTTAATTGTTCCTTGAAACTCTAATTACTTCATAAATCCTAAAACACAAATTACTGTGCAATAAACACTTGTATTGATGGTGCTAACCAATAATTAAATATAATTAGTAGTTTTTTTTTTAAATACCTAAAAACTCTATTTTTAAGGCTTAAAGCCCACAATAAGAAGAAGAAAAAAACTATAAAGTAGAACAACTAATTTGGCACAATCTATACTCCAATTTTTCAATCACTGAAGTCATGAATTGTAAATTTCAATATTATAGTAGTAACAAAACTTGTGATTTCAATTTTCTATATAGATACTAGCGGCCACAATTCAATAATAGAAAAACAAAGAATCAGCAATCCAAAAAATAAAGAATATATATAGATAGATACAACTTGATTTTAGATTCATGTCTTGATACGAACTCGAAGGGTAAGAACTCCTTTTTATTATGATTAAGTTACTAAATGAAAGACCTCAATCTTTTTTATTATGATTAATTAAGAATTGAAAGTATGAAAATCAAAACCACAAATACAATTAATTTTTGATAAGTTATAAGGAGTTCAATGAGTAACCAAGAGTATTTACAAGCTCTCTCACACAATATTATTTATGAATAAAACCATTTTTTTTAATAAAAATCAAATACAATCTAAAATCTAAATAACTCTATCCATATTAAGTAAAATATCCTAAACAAGACTGGAAAAATAATAATAAAATTTAAAATAATAATAAAAATTTAAATTTAAATCAACTGCGAAGATAATGCAATTTGCATACAAAAGCTTTTAAACTTATTACAATACCTTTTTGAAGTTCAATTTCTAAGAAATTTTCACGATGCATAAAATAAAAAAAAATCGAAATTTACTAGTAAAATCTTAACCCAATAATCAGATCAAAAGTTATACTTGTTAGTTTTCTTAATATATATATATATATATATATATATATATATATATATATATATATATATATATATATATATATGAATGTAGATGATGACAATTGTGCTAATATAGTTAATACAACTTGCTAGATAGTTGCATTTGAATAACGCAAAGTATTATAAATTTTATAAAAATGCTTAGTAAAAAATAAAAAAAAGTACTTGTTCACTTGGGATATAAAAATAAATAAATAAATATAATTTTTTAAATTAATATAAAAATATAATTTCATCGAACAACAAAATACCAGGGATAATTTTATTTTAAGAAAACCACCGACCTCTAACCTCGTTCATGGACTCATTCAAGTTTTGAACGGAAAATAATATCCACAAAACTACAGTATTTAATCAATTACTTAAAGTCTTGAACAGATAATCATACAGCGACTATGCATTGGATTTTTTCGTCCTATCCACAGCCGTGCTCAGTATTCATGAATGGAAAGACCAACGAATCCCACAAGCATAAGCAAGGAAGCTTCGTTTTTGCACTTTGACTTGGTCAGAGAAAGAATAATTATAGTATATTCCTCCATAAAAAAATAATAAATAAAAAAAATAATAAATAAAAAAAATATAAATATAGAAGACTTGGAACGGCTCAAAAGCACAGCTGGCGTCACTCTGCACGCCAGCAATTACACCGACACCACTCATGTGACTCTCTTGGAACTAATAAAAATAAATTAATTAATAACCCACTATTTATTTTTTTAATCTTCTCACACCTAAATCCAGCCCCGCTTTTCCTATAAAATCCGAAGCATACAACCTCCCTAACCTTCTTTTCTTTCGCCTGTATTTGGTCTTCATATTTTAGGGTTTCTGCCCCCCCAATACTCTCTCTCTCTCCCTGCGTTTCGTCAGCTAAGTATTCTTCTTTCAGTGTCTCTATTTTTGTTTTTAAAAATCTAGAGTTTCGGTTCTAAGTTTTGGGTGATTTCTTATTCTTGTGCTTCTAAAAAGCTGTGCTGTTCGATTTGGGGATCGAAAATTAGTGTTTTGGAAGAAGTACCAATGTTTTTAGAAATTCTATGAGTTACGCTATATTCATGCGTCGGATTCGAATTCTTCACTCTTTCTCCGTTGTGTTTCTCTACTGGTTTTATGTGTTCTCATGAGTCAAATCCAATTTATTTTCTAGATCTCCATCCCTAATTTTGTTTTATCACAATCTAATCATAACCGAATAGGATAGGTAGGTATTGAATTATTTGATTTTGATAGCGAAGAAATCTATTAGAAATTGTAAAAAGAATGTCTGCAAGGCAAGCAACGAGCACAGGATCGGATAGTGATCCGCGATATGCGAATCTCGATGAGAGGAAAAGGAAGAGGATGGTATCCAACAGGGAATCTGCGAGGCGATCCAGGATGAGGAAGCAGAAACAAATGGAGGATCTGGTCAATGAAGCGAGCAAATTGCAGAACGAGAACAATCAACTGATGCAGGGTATCAATGCCGCCCACCAGCGCCGCATGGAGATGGAATCAGCCAACAATGTTCTGAGGGCTCAGGCTGTTGAATTGACTGAGAGGCTGCGATCGTTGAACTCTGTGCTGCAGGTTGTGGAGGAAGTTAGTGGACTCTCTATGGAGATACCCGAAATACCCGATACTATGTTGGAGCCGTGGCAGCTTCCCTGTTCAGTACCGCCCATTATGGCATCTGTTGATATGTTTCAATATTAATGTTTGTGAGCCTGTTCAGTGCTTTGCTGGAAGATGGTGTTTGTTTGTCGTCCGGGGTTTATCTTTTGCTTGCGTGGGTCTTTGTATTAGCTTGGGTTAATGTCATAGGTGGATGCTGGTATGGTGTTTGTTTGATGGGAGTGTGGTTTGGTCGAAGTTGTGATGTTCTGGGTCCTGTTTGAATTTCTATCACCGTTTATAATGTAGTCAGTTTCCAATTTGTTTCATTTTCTGTTCTGCCATGTTTCTTTGCAATTTAATTTGCATTATAATTTTCTTTGCATTATAATTAAATTGCAAAGAAACAACACACATTAAATAACTGTCAGATAATTGAGAGGAAAAACCACTGCATGAATGAGCTTTCAAAAGGTGAAATGTCGTTACAAAATCTTGATTAACTTTTTTCCCATCACAGATATGATGTTTATTCATCGAAGAAACAAAACAAAGTAAGCAATTGTCAGAAAAATTGAAATAACAAAAGAAAAAATAAGCTTTCAAAAGGAGACAAGGATGAGACTCATGGTTGAAATCTTACAGCTTCATCTTGATTCCTTAA
Organism: Salix caprea; assembly: GCA_964035475.1. Classification (NCBI taxonomy): domain Eukaryota; kingdom Viridiplantae; phylum Streptophyta; class Magnoliopsida; order Malpighiales; family Salicaceae; genus Salix; species Salix caprea. The sequence goes on along the minus strand of OZ037755.1, from coordinate 3,002,067 downwards.
CTTCCCCCATCACAGATCTGAGCAACAAATTAAAGTAGTGTTTGTTGAAACGATTGCTAACAATGGTGAAGGAGCACAAATCTACTGAGGGTTCTTTTGATAAAAATAATTCAACGGCAATTAATCATTTCTCTTCGATGGAGAAGTGATGAGAAGCAGGAAAGCAGCTATTGAGTGATTTTTACAAGATGTGATCCAAACTCGTTTTTCTGTGAGTCCCATAACAAAAAAAAACGGTGGTTCATGTATAATAAACATCAAACTGATTTTACTCAAACCTCACACGCAAAATCATTACCAAACACCCCGCTAAATGTTAGCGGCACTTAATACTTATGAATGAAATATAGCACCTAGCACCCTGTTTCCGAGTGATTTTGGATAGACTTAGGGTGTGTTTGTTATTGTTTTTAAGATGAGGCTCACATGATTTTTTCAACTTCTCTACATTAACCAAACATTTATTTTTCCTATATCACCGGTCACACATATCAAGGTTGTCAATACCATTCCGGTCGCCGTTCCGGTTTTTCTATTGGAACGGAACGTTCTGGTTTCAGAGCGTTTCGGGGTTGTACTGTTCATATATAATTATATATATATATATATATTAAAATATTAATTTAACAAACATAATTAGAATTCAAGATAAATTAACTTTAAATTATACAATATAAACACAAAGTCAAACAAACATAATCTCAAAATTAAAAAAAAATCACAAGTTAATCAAAATAAAGAGGATTTTAAGGCCGGAACGGCACACTCGAAACGGTACCGAGAAGTTCCGGCCAGAATTTCCGGAACGGGCAGGAATTAAAACCAAGACGAAAACGACGCCGTTTCATCTCGTTTTTTTAACGGCACAGAACATTCCGGCCGGAACGGAACGAAATTGACAAGCATGCACATCACTCCCAATTAAACATCCTCGGGAAGTTGTAGAAGTTGAATGATCTTCAACTTGAATGAACTCATTTGGGGACTCGGAGTTTATGTTTCAAGCTTGTCTATATTTGGAAGTTGATATGGTTTGTGGATATTATCGGATAACAGTGCGGCTCCTCTAGAAGCTGTACATATTGGACTTCCCGTGCACAAGATGTTCGGGGCGGGTAGTGTCAGCTGAACTGTGAAGCAAAAGCATCATAGCTCAACCAGAAATTCAATACGCAAACCCTCGTTTTGTTTACCAAGCCAGGAAGCAAGGATGGATAATTGCGTGATGTGCCATAATTCCTGCTGCAAGGCATCTAGAGGGTTCTTAATACCAATTTTTTCAAGTCATTTTTTATGGCTCTTATATCTTGTAGAATCTTTCTTGGATTTTTTCCGACAATAAAGATTTTTTATATTTATTTGTGCAGTAATTGAGATGACATCTCCTCATTTAATAATTTGAAAAACGTGTTTTCACATAAGCTATGACTTACAGGTGAAATTATCTAATCTTGATGAACAAAAACTTAACTGGTGAGATTGCGTTTGAGGCTTCAGCTATAAGCAAAAGATATTTGAATTTCTTTTAGAAAAGTAAGACAAGATGGCTGGAAATTAAGAAGAAATATAACACGTAACTAATAATTAATCACCAAATTTATCTTTCAGGAAGGAAGGGTATAAGCATGTGGTAATTAATAGAACATCTTAATAGACAGACACCACACAACATCTCCAGCGTTACATAAACCAATAAGGATCCAAATTATCTAAAGTTTGATTACTGAAAAAGCACATATTAAAGTAAAATCCATTTCAATCCTCGTAAGTGCGGCACTCATCTGTCTCCGGGTTGTCCTTGCAGTACTCCTCCAGAGGGTCAGACCCCTTCTTCTTGTCCTTGGCATGGCTAGCAGCAGCACTCAGCTCCTCCACCTCATCCCATGCGGCCGCGCATTCTCCACTAGCGGCATCGTCGGAGCACGCCGCCTCCGCATCTTTTATGCTCTTTTCAACCTTCTCTGATATGCTATCAGGAGCTGCTCTCACGGGTCGGGTCTGCATGCGCCCGGACCCCAGCTGGTATGTACTCCTCCATGGCTGGTTTAGCCTGATGAGGGGCTGAGCTTTTGGCGAGTCTGTTGCCCTGGCTAAGACTCTCGGTGTTGAGAAGTTAAGACCAGCTATTGTTGCCATTCTAGTTATTGTAAAGTTTGTTGCTGTGGTGTGGCGTTGTGCAGTGGAGGTAAATTGATAATGTCGAGGGAAGGTGACAGTGAGGAGCTATATTATTGGGGCATGTAACCGTTATCGAACACTGATTTCTTATCAGGTGCCAACCAATCGCATGCTTCCACGTTAGACTGGGGTTCGAGATATTTTTAGGAAAAATCTCAGTCCTGCCCTTTACTGCATGCAGAAATTCTCTACGGAGGTAGTAAGTTGTTGCTTGTTAAAATAACGTTATCGATTTTGTTTTTATTGCTTTGTTTTTTATTTGGAATTGAATGTTTCACTTTCAAAATGTTTTTGTTTTTTATTTGGAATTGAATGTTTCAGTTTTTAAAATGTTTTGATGTGTGTATATATATATATATATATATATATATATACAATAAAATGATTTTTTTAACAAAATTCTGAACATATGTAATATTACATTCTATGATTGCTTTGAAATTTAATATAATATATATAAATATGTCAAGAGACTCCTCGTAAAATTTCATCTCAATTTAATGGTCGGATTAGGAGATATGATTGATATTGTAAAATTATTCATTATTAAAAAAAATATTGTTTGGCCGAAACAAAACTGGCGGAATGAAACCGGAACATTCCGGTTGAAATTTGAACGAAATTTTCGGAACGGGCTAAAATTTTAAACGAGGTAAAAACTATGCCGTTTAATCTCGTTTTTTAACTGACACGAAACGTTTCAACAGAAACAAAACGAAATTAACAACAATGGTTAAAATAATTGTTAAACAAGATTTTTATTCTCTGGTGTTCTTACAGGGTCATGATCAACTTAGATTAGGTGGGGGAAAAAAAGAAATAATAGTTGCATTTATGTAATTATTGTCATGCATTAAAATCATAATATTTCATTTAAATTTAATATTTAATAGTTTGGACTCAACATCGTAACAAACATATAATATAAAGGAGTACTATGGGATATGATTTCATATTAATTCTCAACGACACATAAATGAAATTTTAATGACTTTAATGATCTTGTTTTATTGATTAATATAGGTATTCGGGTCAACTTGTACGTATCTTGACTAATTTCATAGACCCTAAAGTTAATGACCATGTAAATCTTCAGTGGTCATCATACTAACAACTACAGGGTTCGAGTCTGAGATCACATAAAGAACAAACTCTTTAGTCTCAAATTTTTATCACTAAGCTATCTAATAGATGATTGCTTTAATGATCTTGTTATTACATATACACATGGCTAGTACATATTTACATAAATAAATATAAATCAAACTTCGACTTATAATTATTGTTGATAAAATAAAAAATTGAATATATAAATTAAAGTAATGATCAACATTCTTAAAATAATTTATTACATCCATGATTTTTGTTATCGTCAAAGATCAGGGTTTACTGATGGAAAAGTTGGGTGAGGGTTTATTGATATTTATAGTTCTTTGTAGCTTAAAAGTTCCTAACCCACCTACAGAATATCAGCCATGGCAGACCTTTATCTGTCACGAGTTCAATGTATCCAAATATAAAAAGAGGGAGAAAAAACGTGTTTTCCATGTAAAAATTAATGCCGAGGGTTTAATTGCTAATAACAAACTCATTTTGTATTCCCAGGCATGGTATACGATTCAGATTGTAGCCTTGTACTCCTGTCTAATGATGGGTTTAATTGTTAGAAGTTGATGAATTCATGAAAATTTCAGGATTAGATTGGGTTTCTAACAACTATGATCTTGTAAGACTTAACCACTAGTATAGTAGGTTTATGAGGCGATTTTCATGAACTTTCTTGCAAAACAAATCTCCTAGCATGATAGAAGAACATATAATGTTTTAAGTTAGTAAATGTAGAAAGTAAGGAGTATGTTAAGCATGAAAGTAAGTAATCCAAGAGATAATAAATGAGATAGGTGAGCAAGAACATGAGCGTCTGCTCTGTTTTGTGTTGGGAGTCTTGTGTTATGTTGTTGCTCATGAATGAACTTACCTAGTGATCCGAGATATTTATAGATCTTGTTTATGGTAACTTACGTTGTAGAGAGTGTTGTCATAAGTACCTTGTAATGAGCGGAGTTGTAAATACCTCACCATGAATGATGGGCTTGGCACTTGGTTGTGATGCTTGCTGTGCCATCAATGGAGCTTCTTTTAAAATTCATGATTAGGATAGAAATTGAATAAATAAAGATGCAAAAACCCAATTAGTAATGAATGATATGGTGGTTTCAAGTTATAGATAAAGAATTCACGCTGAATGATTGCAAGAGGGTGTCATATAACCAATGATTTGGAACAGATTTGCTCAACTTGAAATTGATTTATCCTCTAACCAGCCATTCCTCATCGGGGAAAACAAAAGGAACGCGAAACGATCCAACGAGATTGAACTTGTTGAATTCCATGCACACAAAATTAGCAACAGCAAACATCACCCTCCCCATTCAATTGGGCAAACGATAAACAAGAAGCGGGTCCAAATCCAAAAAACCAGCCCCACAATCCTGACCCCTATTGAGCACCATGTCTCATATCATATGGCAAGCAAGAAATTAGAGCAACCTTTAACCTTCTACGGAGAACACTCAGAACAGAGAAGAAAGCAAAGCTATGTTCAGACACGTTTTTAAATATGAAAACAAAAGAATTCGATGCCATCTTCAACGCTTAACTAGTAGTGTTTTTGTTCCAACTGTCAATAATTCTTTTACTATAATTTAATAGATCTAAAGCTTTTAGGTACCTTTCCCAAACATTTTTACTCGGGGCCATAGACCCAAGACCCCATAACAATCCAGCAAAAAAGACAAGGAAAAACCTGTCCATCACACTCATCAAGCTTCATTGCATTTCTGTTTCATGAACTAGCTGGTGCACAAATAGCACATCCAAAAAGAAAAACTAGTATCTAAAGTAACACAGCGACAGATTGAAAGACATTAACATTCCAGCAAAAACTAAATGAAAGGAAAAAACTGCCCGTCAGGCTTCGGAAATGTAATGAAGCACTAGATGTCCACAAAAAGCGCAGCCAAATAAACAAAAAACTAATATCTCAAGTAACAAAAACCATAAGAGCATCACAACGACAGAGTGAGAGACATAAAACTTCATACATTTACGTCAAACAATTGTGTGCTGCACATCTTAGACAAAAAATTTATTCTTCAAAGTCAGAAGGCGAAGGACCATCAACTTAAGATTCAGACACTTGGAACAAGAAAGAAAGACAACAGAATATACTCTGACGCTGTCCATAACACCATGCCAGAGGCATATGACATGATTTATTCTTCCACAACAACACTGATCTCACCTTTTTCCAGCAAGTCATAAAATGATCTCACTTTCCTCTGCTCGTTCCAGTGATGCATTTTCCAAAGACTACCTGCAGCCAACCCAAGTGCAATCCCAATACAAATCTCCCTGACAACACTTGGTCCTTTTAAGGTCACATGAGCAACCCTACCGCCAGCCATTTAACTTTCCTGGTAACCTGCAAGTAACATTTTCTTTATTTTTAGCACCCACAAGAATTCATGAAGAAATATAAACATGTAGAACTGCAATAGGCCAGAAAATGAAAATCCCTAAATGGTTATATCTATACATATACTAAAACGGCTCCATTACCCTTCGCAAGAGAATAAGTATAATTGGCTGACTACTCACTACCAAGACAATAAACGAACCCTGTCCTTTTAGGAATAAAAATACAAGGAAAAAGAGAGAGAGGATCAGAACAAGGCAAAGCAAAAATAAGTTATGCAACCTGTAAAACAAATTACAAGTTTAAACAATTCATAATCCGATCATTCATTTTTCATTTAACCCATCATCATCATAACATCAATCGGGTTAGTATCAGATCAGAGATCGCCATTGACACGATCTTGTATAAGTTGCAAAGAAAATCTTCAATTTGTTGTAAGTTCACCGCCCCGCCCCATTTTCATGTCATCTCAAAACTTGACACGAGTGGACTGACAAATTTCAACTTGCACACAACAAGAAGAGATCGCGTGAAATTGAAAAAAAAAGAAAAAGATAGATGGAACCCTATTTAAATTAAATGATACAGTAACTAACAGAGAGGAGGAGTCCGTCCCAAGATAGATATAGATCAAGCGAGAGCGAGAAAGGCTAGGGTTTGCTGACCTGAACTTAAATGAATAGCGCTGAGAAGCTGATTACGGAGGTTCCACAGAAACGAGAGCCTGATTATGTTTGTGAATCTTCTCCAACACCGAGGGCGTTTGTATGACAGGCTAATTATGTTCGAAACCTGGAAATTTGATCGGGAGTAACCCTTGGGCCCATTTGGGAAGCCTCATTGGGCCATTACTGGGCCTTACAATTATTATTTTTATGAACTGGACTGTACAGTGATCGAAATATTGATAAAACTATTTTTTTTAATGGTAATTGATAAAATGTTTTTTGTTTCAGAAAATAACATTAGGTCAGAAGACTAAAAACATAATAATAGATCATGAAAATGAGGAAAGAAAATAAAAAATTAAGAATTAAGCAAGATTAAAACAATTGCAAAAGAATCCTAGAGGATGTTTGGGAGTGTGGTTGCAGTTGCTTTTGAAAGTGCTTTTCGTTTAGAAATACATTAAAATGATATTTTTATTTTATTTTTTAAAAATCATTTTTGACAATCAGCACATCAAAATGATATAAAAACACCAATTTTTTTTATTTAAAATGAAAAAAAAATCAAAATTTGGCCAAACGGCGATTCAACCACTTAGCCAAACAGGCACCTAGTTTAAAAAGGAAATAACATAAAGTTTTAATGTCATTTTTCTAGTTTTGAAAAGAGCTAGACAATATAAATAGGAGAGACCCTGGACAAAATACAAAATCTAACACATATATAGACAAAAAGAAAAGGGTAAAGACATTTTTTTTTATAACATGTTTGGAACCCACTGGATTTAACAATTCGGAGGTTTTAATGAAATCTTATGTTTGGAACCTTTAAGTGTTAAAGAATTGAATTTCAAATGAAATTTAAGCTCTAAAAATACTACAAAAATAAATAAAAGGTAAACCCTTCTTATTCACAACTCTAAAGACAAGAAATTTAATATTAAAACTAATTTCACCAAAATAACCATCTAGCCTTTTTTTTTAAAAAAAATCTTGAAAATAAGAAAATGAATTGAATCTTAGAAGCACGTGAATTTAACTTATTTATCAATTGAACCTTTTCTTTCTCATGGTCCGAGCCTTTTTCCCCTATTTAATTGAACCAACCACCATGATAATGCCCCTCTTTCGATAGATCACCTTTTTTTACCATCCCATTTCCCTACAATAAAAAAACCCTTATTCGTATGCCATCTTAATAGAGCCACCGAGAGTAGCAATCACCTGTGGAAAGATAAAGAAAACTAACAAAGAAAAAGAAGTTGATCTTCCCTTAAACCTGATCTTTTTTATAAGCATTAGTGTTCTTTATTACATGATGATAAAAAACTTGAGATCTGTATAGAAGATTTTAATTCGAGTCAGAACATGTATTTTTTATAAAAGTTCGAGACAACCAGGATTTTACCTGCTCATCTAGGCTCACAAACTATATTTTTAAGAAAGTAGGGTTTTTAAAATCTTTAAAAAAAAAAGAATAAAAAGAAAGAGGAAGAGAGGGACACACCTTATCTAATTGGTGTCACACACCAACTCTTATCGAAACATGGTTCCACAAGTCAATAGCCTTCTTAATGAACCGACACGTGTCTCTCACATGCCACCACTTTTCAACATGCTCCCACTAGCTTTTTGTTGATTCCCGTAGCTTTTGAAGGTCAATTTTAAAACTAAATGAGATTTCATATGTTTTTAATGGTTTGGTGTATTGTTAATTATTGAGAAATTTAAATTTTTAGGACTTTGGATTATAATATCTAAGTGTACGCTTGGTATGTTTTGGTTGTCCATTTATGATGAATGTTGATGTATTGCATATATAATATTAGTGTCCATAAAGTCAACCCAAGATAAATGAACTATTCAATTATTGTTCAATAATGTTGGTATATGGAAGACAAAATTCCTTGATTTATGATTTAATCACTATATTTGAATTTATTTGAAAAATATTTGTTATAATTTTTCTCATAGTTTTGTTCGGTAATAATAATTCATATTATTTGTAAAGTCAACCCAAGATATCCGAGACATTTTCCTTGATGTGGTGTGAGAACTTAGATTGTATCAATGCAATTCTTATAGGCCCACCAATACAAATAACGACCTTTCAAGACTTTATGCATATAACTAATCTAAATAGGTCCAAATGCCCAATTCTCCATTACCATTTCATCGGACTCAATGGAGAAACAACAAAAAACTATCCACCGACGATTCATTGGTCATTAAAATTGGACACGCGCAGCACCGGGAGGTAAAGGACATGTTGGCGCACTAGGTGACATGATGGACAACCTATTTACACCGTCAGAAGACATCAAACGCGCCACCCAAATGACGCGTTCGTTTGAAACACTACGGGCCCGTTCGTATGAAACACTACGGGCCCGTTCGTATGACACGCTTGTAATATTTCAGAAAGAAATAATAAAAAATAGTCAATTATCTATACACCCCGAGACCTAGCGATAGTCACGAAAAAAAAACAGAGGGGAAAGTACCTGCATCTCTTTTTTTGTCGTTTTTGGTGACTATTTTAGTAGTTTTACTATGCAAGAATCTAGAAAAAACAAAAACACCCCCATTTGTTTTGCGTCATTTTCTCCGCACCTAAAGATAAAATATTAGTTTTGTTGTGCAAAGAATTCAGAAAAAACCATCCATGTCACCCGGAAATGTCTAAAATGACCTGGTCCGGGGGGTTAAATTTAACGGCCGTGGGATAAAATGATAATTTTATTGTCGTAATCCATAGTGAACTGTGTCTAGGTGAACAATAAAAATGTGAATAGTAAAAACCCTACAACAATTATATTATAGGTAATATGAATGCAAGATTATTTTTCTTATCAAAGTAGAAGAACAATGCATCTTTGACAAGAATAATATTAATTTTTTCTTCAAAAAACCATGTTCACAATTGTGTTAGGTAAGAGTATTTTTTATATTTTTCACTTTAAATACTCACAAAACTTCCTTGGAACTCCAATTGCCTCATTTCCTTGTCCAAATCATAGTTTTATTAGTCTAAAAACATAAATTCAAACATGACCTTTTGGACCCTGATCTATATATTTCTTTTCTAACTTAATTAGAGATCCAAGCATCATTCATTGAACTCCCTTCATAAAAAAATAAACCTAGAGACAACTAGATTGATTTTTTTTCTCAGTTGGAATGTGAATGATCAAAAACTCTATTTATCTTTTTTGAGCTTATTTCTCTCATCTCACAATATCTCATTTACGAATAAAATGTTAAAAAGAGTTTAAGATTCAAATTGTGGATGTTGAGACTCTAGGGACCAAGTTTCATGGTTGAATTGTAAATGTTGTAAACTATTTTTTCCCGGCTACTTTCTCTATTCTCATAACATATAGGAATTGAAATGTGAAAAAAAATGATTGGATTGTAAATGTTGGAAACTAAAAAGGATTAAAGTGAAAAAAATGTTTATTTCATTCACAATAAACAGTGCAATAAATAGTAAAATATGCAAGTCTTAATGGACAGTAAATGTCTATTATATTTTAATTTATTACTAATTTAATGTAATGAAATGTAGTTTCTCTTAACAAGGTTCATCATATGAAGTTACATTATTATATGATAGAATTCAAACTACAGTGACAAATTTCTGGTGGAGCACGTCATGATTTAATTACTCTACTAGATGCAAAAAAAATTTCAAATCGTAATTGACACTTGGGTTTTTTTACTGTGAAGGAAAAACATACGAAGATGGTGTAAAATAAAACATTTATTGTTTATTCCATGGGGTTTAAGTTGTTTTTTAAAATATATTTTATTTATAAATATATTAAAATAATGATTTTTTTTGTTAAAAAAATATTTTTAATATTAATACATTAAAATATCTAAAAAAATAAAAATTTATTTTTAAATAAAAATTAAATAAACAATTTTAAAACATTTATAAAACATAGTATCAAACATGCATTATAAGTTTTCCCGATGGTGCCAATAAAATATCTTATAAATTAGTACAATTAAAAAAAATATTTTCCAATATAGTATAGTAATAGAAGTTGTGTATATAGTCCATGAACACATATATGTATTATGTGTTTAAGGGAGTAATGTAGTGATAAAAAGTTTAAGATATGCATTATAGATCCCGGGTTTGTGTCAAAGCATGCTCACCTTATAAGATTCTGAGATAAACGATGTCTTACTTGTTTAACTCGAATTCATAAAGAATACCAAAAAAAATGAAGTTTCCTTGAATCTAAATAAAAACTTATATATGTATTACAAGAGTATTCACGAGTGTACCATGTACTGCAATCAGGCAGGCCAAGTTAATTGTATCATGTATTATATTTGCGACGACTTCTGTTGCTATGTTAGAACATATTTTATTAATTATGCTAATTTCAAAAAAACTATCGGCCAATGGGAAAAATTCCCAACTTTCACCGAACAAGCTGAGTTAGATTGATTAAAAAGGACGCCGTCCCCAAAGTCAAACATAGAAATTCTTGTCATGGTGATGGGCTGTTCATGAAGAACGGGGGAAAAGGATCGCAGGAAGAGGTGACTCTCTGTATCGTCACATTTCTATCCCGCTAAAGCAGGAGCTATGATCCAAGTAGAGAGTTCTTGTCTGGAAGATGCCAATATTCTACATGTCTGAGAATTTTGATACAACTCTTTTTCTTAAACCTAGCCTGGTCGAGATTAGTTTAGGAGTAATTGCATATATTTCAAAAAAAATTTAAAATTTTTTGAATTTTTATTTTATTTTAAAAAAATTAAATTTATTTAGATGTTTTTAAAAATATTTTAATATACCAATTTCAAAAATAATTTTTTAAAAATAAAAAAATATTCCTTCCCTTCATCGTCAGCCACTCAATTGCCATTGCTCTATCTCGAAAATGTGTTTGGTATCCAAGGATATTTGCTGGTCCCTCCGATTAAACTACAGAGAAAGTCGTTAGTCAACATCACTGATCCAGATCATTAGAATGCGACAACATTGTTTATGATGAAAAAAGATGACAATTATTTTGATTATTCCCATAACGTGACTCCCCACCGTCGTCCATGCATTTTTCTGGTTACAGATGGTGTCTTGTTAGGGCATCTCCAACAATGGAGCTGAATAAAATGCTAAAAAAATAATTGTTCTTAAATATAATTCTTTTCTTGATACCATAGAAATAAAAACAAAAGCTAAATTTTTTTGTTTGCTTTCTACTAGCAGATGCTCCAAAATAGCTTTTGCTAGATGACTAATCCACCCCCGACAAAGGTTCTGCTTCTGTCGTCGCATGCATCTCTTGCAAATCAAGCAAAGGCAACTGATCCAGTGAAGTTGTTTAAGAGCTTGTGTAAAATAAAATATTCTGGTTTATTAATTCAGTTGTTCTCCTAAAAGAACAGGGAAAGGGAAATAAATTAGGGAGGAATTTCGATATCAAACATGATGCCTTGGTTTTTCTGTTCTTGATGAAAGTTTAAAGGCTAGTCTGTTTACCGAGCTTGATGATTGAGATTCGTAAACACCAGAAACACCAAGAATTAATTTACGGGTGGATTAGCCAATGTTTTTTTTTTTTTTTTTTTTTTTTTAATTTCTAGACCTTTTGGATTTTAAAAGAAAATGAATGAGAGAGTTCAAGTTTTCTAATTCAAATTAACAGTTTTTTTTTTTTCTTTTTTTTTTTCTATCCACACTTTCCTATTACTTGAGGAAACAGAGATTCCCCCC